>CM069167.1:13469108-14026608 GCA_035221665.1 Okamejei kenojei | reverse complement strand
CGTGGAAACAGGCCCTTCGGCCCATCGAGTCCGCGCCGACCGGCAATCCCCGCACACTAACACTGTCCTACACACACACACACACACTAGGGGCGATTTACATTTATACCAAATCCAATTAAACCTACAAACATGCACGTCTTTGGAGTGTGGGAGGACATCGAAGATCTTGGAGAAACTCACACATGTCACGGGGAGAACGTGCAAACTCCGCACAGATACGCGACCCGTGGTCAGGATGGAACCCGCGTCTCTGGCGCCATGAGGCAGTGACTCTGCCGCTCCGCCACCGTGCCCGCCCAAGAGATATTAAATTAATATTTCTCGTCTGTATTCACCATGGAGAAGGCCATGGATGCTAAGACCTTCAGGGAAGAGAAGAGAGATACCTTGAAACATGTCCACATTACAAAGGAGGAGATCTTGGTGGTCTTAAGGTGCAGGCAGGTGGATGAAACCCCCGGGCACAACATTGTGGGCAATTTGGGAAGAACTTGCTGAGAGTGCAGCAGGATGGAGACAGCGGCTCAGGCAGGGGGTGGATGGAAGACGTTTCAGGTCAACACCTTTCATCTTAGTTTATGTTGCCCACGGTGGAGAGAGCCAGAGCAGCGGTGACCGCCTGTCCCCTGAGCTTCAACTCCCCTGCAATGCCCTGTAACGTTGAGCAACCAGGTACCAAACCACCTGTCCTGAGGGCATTTGGACAGGTACATGGATTGGAAAGGTTTAGAGGGAAATCGACCAAACATGGACTAGTATTTTCGCTCTAGCTTTAGAGATACAGCGCGGAGCCCACCCAGTCTGCGCCGATCAGCGATCCCCGTATACTAACACTATCCTACACACACAATTTACATTTATACCAAAGCCTACAAACCTGCAAACCTGCACGTCTTTGGAGTGTGGGAGGACACCGAAGATCTCGGAGAAAACCCACGCAGGTCACGGGGAGAACGTGCAAACTCCGTACTGACAGCACCCGTGGTCAGGATTGAACCAGGGTCTCTGGCGCTGTGCGGCAGTTACTCTGCCCCCGCCCCACCGTGTTTGAATGACATTTGAACAGGTACATGGATAGGGAAGGTTTCGAGGAATATCGACCAAACACAGGCAGTTGGGACTAGTGTAGATGGGCCATCTTTTACATACATGGAACTGCAGATGCTGGTATAGACCAAAGGGAGACACGGGCGTCAGAGGTTATGGGGAGAAGGCAGGAGAATGGGGTTAGGAGAGAGAGAGATGGATCAGCCATGATTTACGTCGGAGCTGGTCCCTTGCCTGGGATCGCTCCAACTGCAGCCTGCAGGCTTACCATCAAGAGCTCGCAGTCTCGGGAGAGGCCAAGTCGGGAAGCTCCAACGACGCAGAGGTTCGACCAGCCCCTGACGCGGGGTCCGATCGCCGGCGCGGGGGAGATGACATCCCCCCGATGCAGGAGCTGATCGCCCCGACGCGGAGGGCCAAAACTCCGCCGGCTACGGGCCAAGATCGTCCCGTCAACGGAAGGCTGGGGGCTCCCGCCCGCGGGAGAACACAGAACACATTTAACTTTATTTTCATCTTCCATCGCAGTGAGGAATGTGGGGGAGTCACTGGGGTGGATGTTTACGTTAAAATGTACTTTGTGCGTTCCGTTGCTTTTTATCGTACGACTGGCTTGGCAAATGAAATTCCTCGTATGTTGCAAAACGTACTTGGCTGATAAAGTATTAGTGTGATTGCGATTGATGGAATAGCAGAGTAGGCTCGATGGGCTGAATGGCCTAATTCTATTCCTATCACTCATGATCTTATGATCTAAGTGCTGGAGTAACTCAGTGGGTCAGGCAGCATCTCTGGAGGAAAAGGATGGGTGACGTTTCGTGTCGGCACCCTACTTCAGACCCATCGGCCTCTTCAGGTCGGTACGGGCAAGTTGGGCCGAAGGGCCTGTTTCCTTCATTCAACTCAATGATGAAGAACTTGTAGGGAGAGGACAGAGCAGGAGGAGAGGGGAGTTATGTTAGAGGAGGGATAGGAGGGCAGCACCTGCCCGTCTCGGCACTAGGTGGCAGAGCAGATTGTAAACCACACTTGTGGCCTCAGTGAGTGGATCACGGCAGCGTCTGCTAGTTTAGTTTAGTTTAGAGACACAGCGCGGAAACAGGCCCCTTTGGTCCACCTTGTGGGAGAAAACCGAAGATCTCATACGGCCATTTAATGATAGGAGCAGAATTAGGCCATTCGGCCCATCAAGTCCACTCCGCCATTCAATCGTGGCTGATCTATCTCTCCCTCCTAACCCCATTCTCCTGCCTTCTCCCCATAACCCTTGACATCCGTTCTAATCACAAATGTGTCTATCTCTGCCTTAAAAATATCCACTGACTTGGCCTCCACAGCCCTCTGTGGCAATGAGTTCCACAGATTCACCACCCTCTGACTGAAGAAGTTCTTTCTAAAAGAGCATCCTTTAATTGTGAGGCTGTGGCCTCTGGTCCTAGACTCTCCCACCAGTGGAAACATCCTCTCCACATCCACTCTATCTATGCCTTTCATTACTCTGTACGTTTCAATGAGGTCACCCCCCCCAACCTTCTAAACTCCAGCGAGTACAGGCCCAGCGCCGTCAAACGCTCACCATACGTTAACCCACTCATTCCTGGGATCGTTCTTACAAACCTCCTCCGGACCCTCTCCAGAGCCAGCGCATCCTTCCTCAGATATGGGGCCCAAAGTTGCTCACAATGCTCCAAATGCAGCCTGACCAGCGCCTGGTAAAGCCTCAAGGGCCTGTCCCACTTGCCGATTTTTTTCAGCGACCGCCGGCGTCATATCAGTGTCGCCAAAACATTTCAAAATCCAGCGGCGACAAAAAACGTTGCAACACTTGAAGAAACACCGCGCGTCAATATGTCATCACGCCGGTCACCTGACGGCAGTCGCCGGCAAAATCACCAAGTGGGACAGGGCCTTAAGTTATCCCGCCCTCCAGCGCGACATCTCACTCCTTCCCTCTCCTTATCTGCCGCTCCTTTGTCTGCTTCTCACCTCTAGTCTTTGTCCTCTGTAAACCATCTCCAGTGTGTAGAGAGTGGATGAGCAAGTGGGACTACACAGAAGCAGCGGGAAGATCGATGATTGGTGATTGGAGTGGACTCAGTTACACAGAGCCCTAGTGAGACCACACCTGGAGCATTGTGTTAAAGAGTTCAAGAGTTAAAGTCTGAAAAAGGGTCTCGACCCGAAACGTCGCCTATCTCCTTCGCTCCTTAGATGCTGCTGCACCCGCTGAGTTTCTCCAGCTTTTTGTGTAACCCTGGAGTATTGTGTGCAGTTTTGGTCCTCTGATTTGAGAAAGGACATTCATGCTATTGAGGGAGCCCAGCGTAGGTTTACAAGGTCAATTCCCGGGATGGCGGGACTGTCATATGCTGAGAGAATGGAGCGGCTGAGAGAATGGAGCGGCTGGGCTTGTACACTCTAGAGTTTAGAAGGATGAGAGGATATCTTATTGAAACATATAAGATTGTTAAGGGTTTGGACACGCTAGATAGAGGCAGGAAACATGTTCCCGATGTTGGGGGAGTCCAGAACCAGGGGCCACAGTTTAAGAATAAGGGGTAAGCCATTTAGAACGGAGACGAGGAAACACTTTTTCTCACAGAGAGTGGTGAGTCTGTGGAATTCTCTGCCTCAGAGGGCGGTGGAGGCCGGTTCTCTGGATGCTTTCAAGAGAGAGCTAGATAGGGCTCTTAAAGATAGCGGAGTCAGGGGATATGGGGAGAAGGCAGGAACGGGGCACTGATTGGGGATGCTCAGCCGTGATCACGTTGAATGGCGGTGCTGGCTCGAAGGGCCGAGTGGCCTACTCCTGCACCTATTGTCTATTGATAGTGGGCTGAAGGGCGTGTTTCAGTGCTGCATCTGTAATAAATAAATAAATGATAACCAACATATTACTTTTACAGCCCCATCTGCACTCGCACCTATTTCTCCCCCTCCACCCACATTCCTTCTTCTGGCTTCACAATTCTAGATTGCTCTAGGTTAATGCTCAAAAACTGTGTCGGGCGGTGCTGCGGTAGAGTTGCTGCTTTACAGCGCCAGAGATGCTGACCAAGGGCGCTGTCTGTACGGAGTTTGTACGTTCCCCCCGTGACCTGCGTGGGTTTTCTCCAGTTTCCTCCCACACCCCAAGGACGTCCAGGTTTTGCAGGTTGATTAGCGGGGAGGATTTGTAAATCGTGGGTGTAGGATAGCGCTGGTGTGCGGGGATCGCTGGTCGGCGCGGACTCGGTGGGCCGAAGGGACTGTTTCCGCGCTGTATCTCTAAACTAAACTAAAACGCAAGACAAAAATTGAGAGGTTACAATTCGAAAAAGGACACAGAGTGCTGGAGTAACTCAGCGGGTCAGGCAGCATCTCCGGAGAACACGGATAGGTGACATTTTGGGTCAGTGATTGTGAGGGGGGGGGAGGTTAAAGAAAGCTGGAGGAGAGGAGAGGCAGCAGAAAGCATGGCAAGCAATACAGACGAGGGGGTGTGGGCGATAGGCAGATGTTGAACAAAGGCCAGAGGTGAATAAACAGGTGGGAGACAAAAAGGATGGAATTGTGAAGCCAGAGGAAGGAAATGTGGGTGGCAGGGGAGAAATAGGTGCGAGTGCAGATGGGCACAGGGGGAGGGAAAGAAAGGGGGTATGGGTGAGAAAGGGGAGGGGGGGTTGTCATGTTTCAGTTGAACGAGGCATTAGTGAAGGGGGGAGTGCTGGGGGATGAGGAGTAATGAGCCACGCCTGCGCAGTTGGGGGCTATGCGTAAGTGGTGGAATCCTGCGTCGGGGGAATGGGTGAGTGGTGGAATATTGCGTTGGGGGAGCAGACGGGTCTACACTCTACATCTAAAGGGCTGGGTACAACACGATCTCCTTATGTAAGGAGGAATGACGGAGAAGATTTCCCAAGATGTAAACCTGGAATGGGCAGGTTGTCTCTTGAGGGGGCTGTCTAGTGATGCATCAGTGGAGCCTCAAAGAACTTGCAAGAAGATGAAAGGCTTTAACGTGGTGGCTAGTGTGGGGATGTTTCCTATTGCTCAAGAATCCAGTACATGAGATCTCTGCTTACAAAGGTCTGAAGAAGGGTCTCGACCCGATATGTTGCCTATTTCCTTCGCTCCATAGATGCTGCCTGACCCGCTGAGTTTCTCCAGCATTTTTGTCTACCTTCGATTTTCCAGCATCTGCATTTTCTTCTTAAACTTACAAAGCTGGATGCTTTTAGAGTGTGGGAGGAACAGGAGCACCCGGAGAAAACTCCCGTGGTCACAGGGAGAACATGCAAACTCTGTATAGACAGCACCCGAGGTCAGGATTGAACCCAGGACTCCGGCGCTTGTGTTACACATCAGTCCAGCTGCACAGGTTCCCAGTGCTCACACTGTCCTGATATGTTAGAGAGGCAGGGAGGGGGCAGAGGGAGGGAGGGAGGGAGGGAGCATGAGAGCCGGAGAAGAAGGGACAGAACGAGGGAAAGATAGAAAGAGAGGGATGGAGGGAGGGAGGAACTGAGGGAAGGAGGGACAGAGCGAGAGAGAGTGGGAGGGACAGAGGGAGGGAGCCCCTAATGTTACATACTCCGCAGATCCCTCGTGCTGTATGTGCTCCCTGTAGCACAGTCCCAGTCTCACACACCCCCCAGACATCTTTACACCAAGCATTACATTATGTCCCTCCCACCCTCTTTATCTCTGTCCTCCCACTCTCCCTCCCTCCCTCTCATGCTCCCTCCTCACGCTCCATCCCTCCCTTTCTTCTTCTGTTTCCTCCCTGTCTCCTTCCCTCCCTCCCTCTCTCTCTCTGTCCCTCTCTCCCTCTCCCTCTCTCCCTCCTTCCCGCACATCCTTCCCACCCCCCTCTCTGTCCCTCCCTCCCTCTCTCTCTCTCTGTCCCTCCCTCTCATCCTGTTCCTTCCTCCTTCCCTCTCTCTCTCTCTTCCTCTCCGTCCCTCTCTCCCTCTCTCCGCTCCCTCTCCCTCCCTCTCTCCCTCATTCATTCTGTTCCTTCCTCATTCCCTTTCTCATTCACTCCCTCCCTCCCTCCCTCCCTCCCTCCAACCCTCCCTCGCTCCCTCCCTCCCTCTCTCACTCTCTCCCTCCCTCTCTCCCTTCCCTCCCCTCCCTCCCTCTCCTCCCGCCCTCCCTCCCTCCCTCTCTCCCTCCCTCTCCTCCCTCCATCCCTCCCTCCATCCCCTCCTCTCTCCTCCCTCCCTCTCCCTCCTCCCTCCCCTCCCTCCCTCCCCTTCTTCCCTCCCTCGCTCCCTCCCCTCCCTCTCCTCTCTCCCTCCTCTCTCCCTCTCCTCTCCTCCCTCCCCGCTCCCTCGCTCCCTTCCCTCCCTCTCTCCCTCCCTCTCTCCCTCCCTCCCCACCCTCTCTCCCTCCCTCTCTCCCTCCCTCCATCGCTCTCCCTCCCCTCTCTCCCTCCCTCTCTCCCTCCTCTCCTCCCCCTCTACCCTCCCTCCCTCTCCCGCCTCCCTCCCCTCATCCCGCGCTCCCTCCCTCCCCTCCTCCCTCCCTCCGTCCTCCCTCCCTCCCTCCTCTACCCCTCCCTCTCTCTCCTCCTCCCTCCCTCTACCTCCCTCTCCCTCGCTCCCTCCCTCTCTTTCTCTCTCCCTCGCTCCCCTCCCTCTCTCTCCCATCCCTCGCTCTCCCTCTCTCTCATCCTCGCTCTCCTCCCTCCCTCCTTCCCTCCCTCCAAACCTTCCCTCGCTCCCCTCCCTCTCTCTCTCCCTCCCCTCTCTCTCCTCCCTCTCGCTCCCTCTTCCCTCCCTCCCTCCCTCCCTCCATCCCTCCCTCCCTCCCTCTCTCTCCCTCCTCCTCCCTCCTCTCCCTCTCCCTCCCTCCCTCCCTCCCTCCCTCTCCCTCTCTCTCCTCCCTCCCTTCCCTGCTCCATCCCTCCCTACTCTCCCTCCCTCTCGTCCATCTCCTACCCCCCTCCCTCTCTTCTCTCTCCGCTCCTCTCCCTCTCCCTCCCTCGCTCCCTCCCTCCCTCTTCCCTCGCTCCCTCCCTCTTCCCTCCCTCCTCCCCCCTCAACTCCCAATCCATCCCTCGCTCCCTCCCTCCCTCTCTCCCCTCCCTCTCTCCTCCCTCTCACTCCTCCCTCCCTCCCTCCATCCCTTCTCCTCCCCTCCTCTCTCTCCCGCTCCCTCCCTCTGCTCCCTCCCTCGCTCCCTCCTCTCTCTCCCTCCCTCCCTCCCCTCTCTCCTCCCTCCCTCTCCTCAATCCGCTCCCTCCCCTCTCTCCCTCCTCTCTCCTCCTCCCCCCTCGCCTCCCTCCCTCTCTCTCTCCCCTCCCTCTCCTCCCTCCCTTCCATCCCTCGCTCTCCTCTCTCTCTCACCCTCCCTCCCTCCCTCCCTCTCTCCTCCCTCCCTCCCTCCCTCTCTCTCCCCCCCCTCCCCTCTCTCTCTCCCTCTCTCACTCCCCTTCCCTCCCTCTCTGCTCCCTCCCTCCCTCTCTCCCTCGCCTCCACCATCCCTCCCTCCCTCGCCCTCTCTCCCTCCCTCCCTCTCTCCCTCCCTCTCTCTCTCTCCCTCCCCCCCTCGCTCGCCTCTGACCTCCCTCCCCACTCGCTCCCCTCCCTCTCCCACCCATCCCTCCCACCCTCCTCACCCATCCCTGCGCTCCCTCCCTCCCTCCCTCTCCTCTCTCCCTCCCTCCCTCCCTCCCTCTCCCTCCCTCCCTCCCACCCTCCCTACTCCTCCTCCCTCCCTCGCTCCCCTCCCTCCCTCTTCCCTCCCTCCCATACACTCGGGGGGGGGGGGGGGGGGGGGGGGGGGGGGGGGGGGGGGGGGGGGGGGGGGGGGGGGGTCCCTCTCTGCCCGGTTCCACATGGTGAATTGTAGTGTATACTGGGCCATACATTGGTACTCAGCAGTGGTGAGTTGCTGTCATTTGATGTCAGTGTGTATTCTGGGCCTGAGCTAACTCAGGCCGGTGATTTATTAATAGCCCCTTGATTGCCACAGCCACTATTTTTAAGGGAGGAAAGGGCCGGCCAGGCCGTTCTCCTGTGCGGGGAAGTGGCTGTGGCTCTTGGCACTCAGAGAGCCCATGCAGGCTTGAATGGGGTATTGTTCACCGGGACACAGGATCCACGATCTCTCACTCTCCCACGATGAGGAGAATCATTGACAGGTGTAGCCCGGACCCATGGTGACTCACACCCTGGCTCCTCACCAACGACACAGTGTGTGACTCAAGGCAAAGCCACCATCATTGTCCCCACACCCTGTCCCACACGGCCCGCGCCGAGCTGAGCCCGGCCACTGGGCGGCAGTAGTGAGACATGGCCAGTCACACCACACAGCGTGGAAACAGGCCGTTCGGCCCGACTTGCCCGCCCCCACCAACATGTCCCATCTGCACTAGTCCCACCTGCCTGAATCTGGCCCATATCCCTGCAAAGCGAATGGCATGTTGGCCTTTATAACAAGAGGAGTCGAGTATAGGAGCAAAGAGGTCCTTCTGCAGTTGTACAGGGCCCTAGTGAGACCACACCTGGAGTATTGTGCGCAGTTTTGGTCCCCTAATTTGAGGAAGGACATCCTTGCTATTGAGGGAGTGCAGCGTAGGTTTACAAGGTTAATTCCCGGGATGGCGGGACTGTCATATGCTGAGAGAATGGAGCAGCTGGGCTTGTACACGTCTGGAGTTTAGAAGGATAGAGGGGATCTTATTGAAACATATAAGAATATTATTAGGTTTGGACACACTAGAGGCAGGAAAAGCATGTTCCCGACGTAGATGTTGGGGGAGTCCAGAACCAGGGGCCACAGTTTAAGAATAAAGGGTAAAGCCATTTAGAACGGAGACTGGGAAACACTTTTTCTCACAGAGAGTGGTGAGTCTGTGGAATTCTCTGCCTCGGAGGGCGGTGGAGGCCGGTTCCCTGGATACTTTCAAGAGAGAGCTAGATAGGGCTCTTAAAGATAGCGGAGTCAGTGGGATATGGGGAGAAGGCAGGAACGGGGTACTGATTTGAGGAAGATCAGCCATGATCACATGGGGGGTGTGGAAGATGGCGGTGCTCGGCTCGAAGGGCCGAATGGCCTACTCCTGCACCTATTGTCTATTGTCTATTGTCTATTCCTGTCCTATCCATGCACCTGTCTAAAGGTTTCTTAATCATTGCAATAGTCCCAGCCTCAACTACCTCCTCCGGCAGCTCGTTCCATACACCCACCACCCTTGTGTGAAAAAGCTACCCTTCAGGTTCCTATTAAGATTCGTTCCCCCCCCCTCACCCATAGAGCAGCCCTTGCCCCTTAATGTACACCTGGTGTCTATGTTGGAATGTTTCCTCCTTGCCTTACAATTAGCATGTAATATAGAGCTTGTTGCAGCTTGCAGCGGCAGCAGCGGGCTGCAATATTCCACGCAGTTACTTGCAGACATTGCCCTTGCTCTCCTCGGAGCAGAGGAGAGGTTGAGTGTGGGGTCACCTGGAGCACACTGGGCGCAGACGCGGTAGAGTTGCCACCACGGTGCCAGACTGGGATGTGGCCCTAGATCCTGACCTCAGGGGTGCTGTCTATATCGGGTTTGCGTGTTTCCCCCTGTGGCCTGTGTGGGTTTTCTCTTCGGGTGCTCTGGTTTCCTCCCACATACGCTCCAAAGACACCGCAGTTTTGGGTAGGGCTAAATTGGCTTATTAAAATGGTAAATTGTCTCTAGTGTGTGTGGGATCGTGTTAGTGTGAGGGGATGGCTGGTCGGCACGGACTCGATGGGCCGAAGGGCCTGTTTCAACGCTGTATCTCTAAACTCAACTATCTGCAGGGGTGTTGAAAACGCATAGACTCCCACTGTATTTAAAAAGTATCTAAAAGAGAACTTGAATTCCCCTGATATCGAGGACCACGTCATATGAAGGAACTGTATAGACTTTAGAGATACAGAGTAAATACAGGCCCTTTGGCCCACGGGTCTGGGCCGACCAGCGATCCCCGCACACTTGCTCTATCCTACACACGAGGGAAAATCTACAATTTTACCGAAGCCAATTGGCCTACAAACCCGCACGTCTTTAGAGTGCGGGAGGAAACCGGAGCACCCGGAGAGAACCCACGCAGGTCACGGGGAGAGAACGTGCAAACTCCGTACAGACTGCACCCGTAGTCAGGATGGAACCCGGGTCTCTGGCGACTCTACCCGCTGCGCCAGCGTGCTGTCCTGCCGAACCACAGACGGACGGGAAACGCTGGCGTAACACAGTGGATCAGCCGGCATCCCTGACGAACACGGACACTCTGAGGAAGGGTCTCGACCCGAAGCGTCACCATCCCTTCTCTCCATAGATGCTGCCTGTCCCGCTGAGTTACTCCAGCGTTTTGTGTCTACCCCAACCCGAAATGTCACCTATCCATTCTCACAGAATACCGTGGCCTGATTGTGAGAAAATAGTATTTGTTTCGTCCTAAGAACAATATCTAACCCACTTCTTGAATATTGCCATTGGTTTATATTGTCATGTGTTCCGAGATGCAGTGAGTAGGTTTGTTTTGCTTCCTACCTGGGCAAATCACTCCACGCATGAGTGGACCTGCCTAATGGTTCCTTAAACATTGCGATATTCCCAGCCTCAACTACCTCCTCCGGCAGCCCGTTCCATACACCCACCGCCCTTTGTGTGAAAAAGGTTCTTATTAAATCTTTCCCACCCCTCACTTTAAACCTAGGCCCTCTGGTTCCCATTTCTCCGACTCTGGGAAAGAGACTGTGCGTTTATCCGATCTGTTCCTCTCAACATTTTGTCACAAGTACCATCCGGCATTTGTTGTGCCTTGCCTCGGTGCTCCTCCCACAAGTAACAACATGACATACAGTGACAGTTTCGAATGACACAGAAAACACTAAACATTAATAATAATTATATAGGCAAAAATAATAATGATTCGGGTCATCTTCAGACTGAGGATTCAGGAGAGAGGGTGGCTAGAGGTAATAAGATGGGGACAAAGTGAATGCCAGGTGTGAAAGAGACAGATCAAAGCAGACAATGTTCGAGGAAATGTAGAAAAGGTTCCTTGCCGGCAGAGGGGAAGGTGACAACGAGTGCCCTACAAACAGTAAATGTAACTAGTCAGAGAACTAGGGTGGGGGAGGGATGGAGAGAGAACGGAAAAGCTCAAAGGATACTGAAGTTAGAGAGAAGTCAATGTTCATACCACTGAGGGGTGTAAACTACCCATAGCCAATATATGGAGTGTGCTTGTGAGGTACACGTTATGCACACAATTAATGCTCAAAGACAAAATCTTGGAAGCAAGAGATTCATTATTTTACGAGACAGCAGACCGGGTGCCTCTCCTAAATCGAGACACACGAGAGCCAAAAAAGAAAGTCGCATCCCCCTTTATATACACAGAATCTTACATTCAACCCCCTCCGGACCCCTGTCTCCAATCAGGTGTCGGAGGTGCACAATCTGCAGGTACACCCACCGTACATCCCCTCGCACCTCCCATATCGTTACACAATTGCATGTTCCAAACATGTTCATAGGTAATGAGCATTTTCTTGACCAGGGTTGTTTTGTAATAATCATTATTCTATTAAGCATGCTCAGCTAGCTCAATGATCCAGGCCTAGTTTTACTCACCTCCTAGTGAAACCCTCTCCAGTTCACCTATAACAGTACTAAAGCTAAGCTATAGTGACAAGGGTCGCCATCTATCACTCCTATCCACTGATAGGGATCTCTCTACATGCACTCCCTTCTACCGCTATACATGCTTTTACTTCTTACTCAAGGACTCAAGGATGGGTTCCCCCCCCCCCCCCCCCCCCCCCCCCTGAGCAAACCTTCAGACACAGCTGTGTCAGAAATCCTCTCTCCACCCCTCTCTGTTTGAATTCTCTTTAAAACTCCTTACTTTAATGGGTTTTTAAATCACTTTAAATCCACACATTGCTGTTCCTCCAATTTTCATTAGGCCTCACTCCTGACGGGAGGAGGCCCAGGACAGGATAGGATCAGTGTGGAAAGGAGGGGGAGCTGGAAGTGTTCCAGTATACTCTGCTGTAACATCTCTAACAGGTGGACTCGCTCATTCTTCACCCACTGCCCACATCCGCGCTTGGCAGGAAGAACTCACTGGTCGGGGCTGCATCTGTGGAAGGCAATGGACAGTTTGACATTTTTATGTCGGTGTCCCTTCCCCCTATTGTGGTGAGGGGGAGATGGGGGGGGGGGGGGGGGGAAGCTGAAAAGAGAATTAAGGGTGGGACAAAGCCCACACGTGATAATAGAAGAGGTGTCTTCGACCCGAAAACGTCACCCATCCCTCTTCTCCAGAAGGTGCTGCCTGTCCTGTTGAGTTATTATGCCCATGTCCCACTTTAGGAAGACCTAGAACAAGCAACCTCTAGTGACCATGCGCCGCCACCCAAGTTTTCCATGAGTCACACGGTAGACGTTTTGGTCACTCTCCATAATGTTGACAGTGGTTTTCCGCTGGTCCGAGGCATCATCTAGGTTGCTGCTATTTTTTCATCATTTTAAAACCGGCCTCGACTAAAAATAAGTGTTTTCGCCGTTTTAAAAATCGATTATATTTACCTCGCAGGTCAAGTCGGAAGTTCTGGTTTCTTCATAGTTGAGGAAATTTCAACAAATGCGTGGCGGTGGTAGAGGTGTGCAGGTCACGCTCCACCTTGATATTTGTTTTTGGTGGTGGGCAAGGTCACCAAAGGTGCTGTTTAGTCTCCTAAGTGGGACAGGGGCTTAACTCCGCATTTTGTTGTCTATCTCAATGCTAAACCAGCATCTGCTAGTTTCCTATTACTGGGTTCCGTTAATTACTCTTCAATCAGAGGTCCTGCCTCCAGAATCTAAAGGGGAGTTGGGAAGATGTCCATCACTGGGTCCCATACATCCAAGGCCACCTTTCCTCAAAGTATCTGGGTTGTCGATCGTTGTCCTGGGAATTCCATGGCCTTCTGTCCTGCCGGTTTGTCCCGCACTCAGTTTCCCGAGTTAATACCCGATTTCTTTAGTTCCTTCCTCTCACAAAGCCTATTTTTAACGCAGACAATGAACCCACAGACCTGCAAGTCTTTGGTGTGTGGGAGGGAAAACCGGTAGCACCAGGAGGAAAACCACCTGTACAGCGAAAACGTACAAACTCCACACAGTCAGCGATTCGAACCAGGTCTGTGGGGCAGCAACTGCCGCCCTTTATTTAGATTCTGGGGCCAACATCTCAGACCCCATAACTTCTCCCTGTGTTGAGAATTCTGTATTGTTGTGATCACTCTTCCCCTTCCTCATCTCTATTCATCACCGTACCATCCAGGATCAGCGGTGAGTCCTGTTCCTTCCTCGAGGCATTGGATAGTGCGGCTCCATGAATCCCTCCCCTGCACACCACCCCTGGCAGCGTGCGTTCAGGCATCCACCCCCCTCTGTGTTTAAAAAAGCGTACCCCCACACCTCCTTTAAACGTGGCCCCTCTCACCTTAAAGCTGTGGCCCTTTGCATTTGATATTACCATCTGGGCAAAAGGTTCTCACTGTCTTCTATCTGGTGACTCTCATAGTTTTATACAATTCTATAGGTCTCCCCTCAACCTGCGTCCCCCTCGCTCTCGGCTCTCTCTTCCCCCCTCTCACTCTATTCTTATCTCCCCCCATCTCTTCTCTCCCTCTTTCTTTCTTCTCTTTTTCTCTCTCCCTTCCCCTCTGTCTTTCTTGTCTCTCTCTCTTCTCTCTTCTTTCCCCTCTCTCCCACTCTCTCCCTCATTTCCCTTTTTCTCTTATCTCTTTCTGCTTTCCCCCCTCTCTCTTTCTCTCTTTCCTCACTCTATCCTCTCTTACCAACCATCAATATCTCTATCTCTCTCTCTCTTCTCTCTCTCTCTTCTCTTCTCCCTCATTCTCTCTCTCTAGCTCCCCCACTCTCTCTTATCTCTCCTCTCTCTCTAGCTCCCCCTCTCTCTCTATCTCTGTGGAACATCGGGGGTTGAGGGGAGGACCCTTCTTCAGACTGAAGTAGGGATGGATGGAGGGGGAGGAGGTGAAGCGGGAGAGGTGCCCGACCAAAACGTCACCATCCGTTTTTCAGAGATGCTGCTGACCTGCTGAGTTACTGAAAGCCCTTGGCTTCCATCTTTGGGTTGAACCAAGTTCTGCCGTTTCATGTTTCCCAATGTTCACACCGTTGGGTTCTAAGGCTGCCCGACGGAATCTATGAGCGAGCTCGTATACTCGTTTGTGTGTGGCCTCACTCTGCCGTGGAGGAGTCCTGGAACAGTAAGGCCATTGTGCAGTTTGTGGGATGGGAAGGCAGTAATGCCCTGTCCCACTTAGGGGAACCTGAACGGAAATCCTCTGGGGCCTCTGGATGAACCTTGGTGCCAACATAAGGTTTCCGTCGGGTTCCTGGAGGTTTTTGTAAGTCTCCTAATGGTCGAAAGTGGTTTCCGCTTTCTTCTAGGTTCTATTAAGAAACCACTTTGACCATTAGGGAGACGACAAAACCTCGGGAACCGCACGAAACCTTGGGTGGGCGCACAGGTCTCAGAGGTCCGCTCAGGTTTCCTAAGAGGGACAGCTGGGGCATTACTAGCTGGTCACTGAGATGGGATTGGGGGAGATTAAGTAACGGTCTTCGGGCAGGGGGACCCCAGACCGCAGTGAACAGGTGACTGAACTCTGCATTCTGTTTGGGGAGAGTAGGGTGGGTCCCAGATACAAGGCCGTGGGCAAACAAGAGGGGGAGTCTACGACCAGAGGACAAGGCCTCAGAAATAAAGGATCTACCTGTAGAAAGGAGATGAGGAGGAATTTCTTTAGTCATAGGGTGGTGAATCTGTGGAATTATTTGCCACAGACGGCTGTGTGGACGCCAAGTCAGTGGATATTTCTAAGGCGGGGATTCACAGATTCTTGATTTGTACGGGTGTCAGGGGTTACGGGGAGAAGGCAGGAGAATGGGGTTGAGAGGGAGAGATAGATCAGCCATGATTGATGGCAGAGTTAAACTCACATGGGTCAAATGGCCTAATTCTGCTACTATCACTTAGAAAAAGAAACATAGACAATAGGTGGGAGTAGGCCATTCGCCTTCGAGCCTGCTCCGGGGCCATTAATATGATCCATGGCTGATGCATCAACTCAGTATCCGTACCTGCCTTCTCTCCATACCCCTGATCCTTTAGCCGCAAGGGCAAATCCAACTCAATTTAAATATAAGCACGAACTGGCCCTTCAACTACCTTCTGTGGCACTTATGAACTTAATGAGCGTGAGAGAGGGGAAGGTGGTGTATGGTAACAGTAGATAGCCACATGGGGTCGGGCGCATGGAAACAGGCCCTTCGGCCCATTGTGGAATGTGCAGGTTATCAAGAACTTAATGACACTCACCCCGCACCAATCCATTGTTCTTTCTAAACCATCGCAATAGCCCTCTCCCCCCACCCCACCCCCCCCACCCCCACCCCCCCACCCCCACCCCCCCCCCACCCCCCAACCCCCCACCCCCCCCCCACACCCCACCCCCCGCCAAACCCCTGACCTTGGGGACAATTTTAACCTACAAGCCTGTACATCTTTTGGATGTGGGAGGGAAACCGGAAGCACCCGGACGGAAACCCATGCAGGTACGGGGAGAACATTGCAAAATCCAACCCAGAGCGCAAGCCGAGGCCAGGATCGAACCGGGGAAATGTGTTGTGAGGCAGGGAGTGTTCACCATTACCCTCCACCTTGCTTGGCCCTGACGCACCATCTTAACTGAACGGCAGGGCCATCTGAATATGGAGGCAACCAGAGCCCTCCTTATCCAGCTCAGGGAGGGGTGGGGGGGGGGTGGGGGGGGCTATGGGTCAGAGAAGCGTTTCTGCTCAGGGAAGGGAGGGCTACTGGGAAAAAAGAGTCATTCCCCAGCACAGTGGGGGGTGGGGGGGGTCTTCTATGGGAGAGAGAGAGAGTTTCCCAGCAGAGTGGGAGTGGGGGGGGGTTCTACTGGAGCAGAGAGAGAGTTTCCCAGCAGAGTGGGAGTGGGGGGGGGTTTTACTGGGAGGAGAGAGAGTTTCCCAGCAGGTAGTGGGAGTGGGGGGGGGGGGGTTCTGACTGGGAAGAGAGAGAGAGTTTCCCCAACAGGGCTGCTCCCGGGTGTGTAAACATTTCACGGTGCCGGTCAACACCGGACGTGGCCAAAGGGGTGGGGGGAGGTCAGCTCCCTTTATTGTGGAGTTGTAGAGCAAAGAGTTTCACTGGAGCAAGCTGACGTCAACAACGAGGTCTCCAGAGAGTCCGTGTGGGACAGGAGGGAGAGGTGGCCAAGCACAGACAGTGGCGGTGGTGAGTCAGGGACAGGCCGCTGAGTTCAGGAATGCTGTGTTCACACCCGCCCGCACCTGGGCAGACGGCGGCCCGCTCAGAACGGTGGACTTCATACGTGGAGATCACCTCGCAAGCTACTGTGATGATTAAAACCTGCAGAGACATTCCAGTCCCACACACCCGCCCGCCGTCCCCACACTCACACTCACCAGAGAGGGAGAGAGTGGGGAGAGTGGGGGGCGGGGGGGGGGGAGAGAGAGGGATGAGGGAGTGAGAGTGAGGGAGGGAGAGAGGGAGAGGAAGAGGGAGAAGAGGGCGAGGGAGAGAGGGAGAGGGGAGAGAGAGAGAGAGAGTGAGGGGAGGGACGAGGGATAAGGGGAGAGGAGAGAGAGGGGGGAGGAGAGAAGAGAGAGATGGGAGGGCAAGAGGGGGAGAGAGGGAAGTGAGGTGAGGGATGAAGAGATGAGTGGGAGAGAGAGAGAGGGGAGGGAGGGAAGAGAGAGGGGGAGAGGGATAGGAGGGAGAGAGAGGCGAGGGGGAAATGATGAGTGAGGGGAGGTACAGAGATAAAGGGGAGAAGAGAGAGGGGGGAGAGGGAGAAAGAGAGAGAGGGGGGAGTGGAAGAGAAGGGGAAGATGCAAAGAGTGAGGGAGAGAGAAGAGGGCGAGAAAAAGAGAGAGGGAGAGAACGGGGGGGAGAGGACAAGCAAGCTAGCAAGGGAGGGGGTTGGGGAGAGGAGAGAGGGATAGTTGTAGTGACGAGCAGGAGGTGGAGAGATGGGTTAGTGGGGAGGTAGAAAGGAGGGAGGGAGAGAGAGGGGGGACCAGGTTTCCTGTCCTGCTGTCAGTTTTCTCGCGCTCCTCTTCTCCTCGGTCGAGAGACCGAAGGAGAAGAGAGAAAGGGAGGCGGACAACCCACTAGATAATAGTGCAGTTTAGGTAGGCCTTCATTCTATTCGGCCAACTCGAGGCCTGCAACCACGCCATTCAATGTGATCATGGTGATCATCCCCAATCAGTACCCCTAACCACCCTGCCTTCTCACCCCATATCCCCTGGGACTGCGCGCTCTGCTACTGCTATTTTAAGAGCCCTATCCAGCTCTCACTAGTTCCCTTGAAAGCCTCCAGAGTACGAGAGAGAGGGGGTAGAGAGGGGAACAGAGAGGGCGATGGAGAGGGTTAAAGGCGGAGAACAGGAGGTGGGAGGGAGAGAGGCAGAGAGGGGTAGAGAAGGGAAGGGGTGATTGCAAGAAGGATTAAATGCATGAGTGAGAATGCCTCGCTGCGTGTGGGCATATGGCGAGACCACACCAGCGTACACTTTTGATTCCTTAGTCTGAAGCTGGATGTATACAACACAGGGGGACCAGCGGGGACTCAGGGGACTGGGTTCCAGGGGCGGTGGATCTTTAGTTTATTGTCAGGTTCACCGAGGTACAGTGAAAAACTGCTGTCGAGCCGTCGCCAATCGAGCCATTCGCCGCAGGGAGAGAGTGGGAGAGTGGGAGGAGGTGATCACATTGAAACCTCTGACACCGCTGGCTGGGAAGTCATAGTCACAGAGTGATACAGTGTGGAAACAGGCCCTTCGACCCAACTAGCCCACACCGACCAACATGGCCCGTTTACACGAGTCCCACCTGCCTGCATTTGACCCAAATCCCTCCAAACCTGTCCTATCCATGTACCTACCCAATTACTTCTGAAACATTGGGATAAGTCCCAGCCTCAACTACCTCCTCCGGCAGCTCGTTCCATACACCCACCACCCTTTGTGTGAAAATGTGACCCCTCAGATTCCAATAAAATCTTTTCCCCTTCATCTTAAACCTCAGGTCCTCGATTTCCCTACTCTGGGCAAGAGACTCTACCCGATCTATTCCTCTCATGATTTTGTACACCTCTATAAGATCGCCCCTCATCATGCTGCGCTCCAGGGAATGGAGTCCCAGCCCGCTCAACCTCTCCCTGTGTCTCAGGCCTACAAGGCAACATCCTTGTAAGATGTCCTCTGCACCATTTGCAACCTGAGGTCTGGGGACCACGGGCGGTTTTGGAATGGGGGGCAGGCCTTCCCACGTCCTCCAACGGGGGCCAGTGTACCCCGGGATCCGGCTGCCCATGACACGGCCCAACAGCAGGCAGCCTCACCGCTCTGCGGCCCCGGTTCGATCCTGACCACCGGCAGTGTGGCGCTCCACTGGGAGCTCCGGCTCCCTGCTGCAGGAGAGCAGGTGGGGAGGTGGGAATTAATCGGCCGCAGGTAAATGAATGGAGGAATGGGACTGACGGAAACGAGCTGGTATCGGCCTGACTTTTATCTTTTAACTTGTAGGAGCAGAATTAGGCCATTCGGCCCATCAAGTCTACTCTGCCATTCAATCGTGGCTGATCTATCTCCCTTCCAACCCCATTCTCCTGCCTTCTGCCCATATACTCAGATGGACTGAATGGACCTTTCTGTGTCATAGAAATATAGAAACATAGAAAATAGGTGCAGGAGGAGGCCATTCGGCCCTTCGAGCCAGCACCGCCATTCATTGTGATCATGGCTGATCGTCCCCAATCAATAACCCGTGCCTGCCTTCTCCCCATATCCCTTGCCTCTACTAGCCCCGAGAGCTCTATCCAACTCTCTCTTAAATCCATGAGGATAATGTGAATAATGAAAATGCTGTCAAGAGCCCTGTTTACATGTCACACACACTGGGTACAGAACCAGGAATCAGTTCTTGCTGCAACTAGACAGGTATATTAACAGCAAGTAAACATTCAATGTTCAATAGTACCATCACTTGTCTAATACTAGGTAACCAGGCCCTAACGCAACCACAGTGTGCGTAGAGCAAGCTACGCCAAGCTCACAGTAGATCGTTACTGAGGTGGGGTTGTGGTCAGGGTCGGGCAGGATGGTTCCAGGGCCTGATGGTTGATGAGGAGAAGCCGTTCTTGAACCTGGAGGTCGCGGATCTCAGGCTCCTGGAGGAACGTTCCTCCTGATGGTAGCAGCGGGATGAGAGCGTGGACTGTGCGATGCCGGGGTGTGAACGGTGGTTCAGCAGCCTCACAGCGCCAGAGACCCGGGTTCGATCCTGACACGCTCCTGTCTATACGGAGTTTTTACGTTCTATCCTGTGACCTGTGTGGCTTTTCTCCAGGGGCTCCCGGGTTCCCCCCACACTCCAAAGGCGCACAGGTTTCGTCGGTTAAATGGCTTCAATAAAATTGTAAAATGTCCCCAGCGTGTAGGATGGTGCTAGTGTACTGGCTGATCGCTGGTCGGCTCAAGAGGGCTCTTAAAATTAGCGGAGTCAGGGGACACGGGGAGAAGGCAGGAACGGGGAACCGATTGGGGATGATCAGCCATGATCACATTGAATGGCGGTGCTGGCTCGAAGGGCCGAATGGCCTACTCCTGCACCTGTTGTCGATTGTCTATTGTCTATCGGAGCAGACACGGTGGGCTGAAGGGCCTGTTTCCACGCTGTATCTCTAAAGTCCAATGTAACATCTAAAGGTCAATGCCAAATGGGCCATGGGGGCACCTACACTGAGACTCATCCACATGGCGTTAACTCCAGAGGCGTCTCCCCTGGTGTTTGGCCAAGGACAGACTCCCCACGGCCCTAGAGTCCTAGAGTCATCCAACGTGGAAACAGGCCCTTCGGCCCAACTTGCCCACAGCGGCCAACGTGTTCCATCGACGCTAGTCCCACCTGCCCATACCCCTCGAAACGCGTCCAACCCGCGTCCCTGTCTAAATGTTTCATTGCCGTAGTCCCTGCCTCAACTACCTCCTCCTGAAGAGCTGCTGCTTGGAGATCAGCGAGACGCACAGTGGGGAACATGACCTTGGACAGCGAGTCTAGACCTGCTCACGCTGTTCCAGGTGCGGCTTCACCAGCTCCCTCCATCACTGATTCAGCCGCCTCTCCTCTGCTCAACGCTCCTGCAATGAAACGCTCCTACATTTACCTTCCAAAGGTACAAAATCACCAGAGGAATACATCAGGTAGACACACACAGCCTCTCACCCAGAGTAGGGGAATGGACAACCAGCGGACACAGGTTGAAGGTGAGGGGAGAAACATTAGATAAGAACCTGAGTGGTAACCTTTTCACACAAAGGTAGGAATGTGTATGGAACGAGCTGCCGGAGAAGGTAGTTGAGGCTAGGGACTATCGCAATGTTTAAGGAACATTTAGACGGGTAACATGGATAGGGCAGGTTTACAGGGATATGGGCTAAATGCAGGCAGGTGGGACTTGTGTAGATGTTGGCCGGTGTGGGCAAGTTGGGAGGAAGGGCCTGTTTCCACTTTGTAAAGGGCCCGTCCCACTTTCACAACCTAATTCACGACCTTCTTTACTCGTGGACATTTTTCATCAGGCTAGAAAAAACGTCCCGGCCTACTTGATTCCACGAGTACCTACGACTAGCATCCCGGCCTGCTACGACCTCCCACGACCTCGTGACACCATGCTACGAGTATGAATCAAGGGCAGAGGTCGTGAATTAGGTCGTGAAAGTGGGACAGGCCCTTAAGACTCTATAAGGTAGAAAGCTGAAGAAGATTTGAATAACAGGCCCAGGTGACCCCGGGCAGGTTGCTAAAATGGATCCAAAATTGGTTTGTCAATCGACAGTGGTGAGTATCTAGAATGAGCTGCGGGAGAGAGTGTCACGGGGGAATTTAACAAGTGGCCCTTGAGTCACCTCGGTGGAAGGCTAGGGGTCAGGAGCTGGTCGATGGGATTAAAACAGATGATTCACCAGTAGCCAGTGTACGGGTTATGGGCCAAATGACCTAGTTCCCTGCCGTATGACTCTGTAGATGACATCATCTGTTTTTCAAGGAAAAACAAAGAAATGGCAAATTATTCAACACTCACAGATAACTAAAGGGGAAACAAGATAACACTAAGGCTAGTCAGCAAGGCATGAATTCACAGTTTATAACAATTAAATGACAGAAATATTGGACAATTACATTGTTTTGCTCTATACGAAGGTGTTGACATTAGATCAGATCGCGATATTTAAAACAGAATCAGAGATAATAGATAAATTAGTTAAATTTAGCGAGGCTAAGAACTCGGGCTTAATGCCTGTGTATTAAAATGTAGGCTAGAGGGTGTGAGCTACGGGGAGAGGGTGAGCGGGCTGGGTCTCTATTCCTTGGAGCGCAGGAGGATGAGGGGAGATCTTATAGAGGTGTATAAAACCATGAGGGGTACAGAGTCTCTTGCCCAGTGTTGGGGGAATCGAGGACCAGAGGACATAGGTTCAAGGTGAAGGGGAAAAGATTTAATAGGAATCTGAGGGGTGAAGGCCCTGTCCCACTCACGTGTCCTTGGCACGCTGATTACGCGACCCGGTGGCCGCGTTGAGGCGCGACGGTCCTGCGAAGGTCGCGCGCCACTTCATGCGCCCGCACAGCCGTCTGGAGCCCCGTCTGGAGGAGAGCCTGGAGTTGAAGGAAGGGAAGGAAGAGGAGGGAGGAGGAGAGGGAGAAGAGAGGAGGGGGAAGAGGTGAGAGAGAGGGAGATGAGAGGAGGGAGGAAAGGAGAGGGGAGAGTTAGAGGGGAGGGAAGGTGGAGGGGAGTGAAAGAGGAGAGGGAGGAGGGAGTAGGGAAGAGAGAGGGAGGGAAGAGGGAGGTAGAGGAGGGAGGGAGTGAGAAGGAGATAGAGAGGGAGTCTGGAGGGAAGGGGAGAGGAGATGGAGGAG
This sequence comes from Okamejei kenojei, assembly GCA_035221665.1. Lineage (NCBI taxonomy): Eukaryota > Metazoa > Chordata > Chondrichthyes > Rajiformes > Rajidae > Okamejei > Okamejei kenojei. The sequence continues at coordinate 14,004,547 of CM069167.1, read as the reverse complement.
GGAGAAGTGAGAGGGTGGAGGAGGAGCGTAGAGAGAGCAAGGAGAGGATGAGAGGAGGAGGGAGAGAGAGAGGAGATTGGACAAGGGGGAGGGAGGGAAGGGAGGAAGAGAGATGAGCAAAAGAGGAAGAGGGAAAGGAGGAGGAGAGAGGGAGCGGAGAGGAAGGGGATGGGAGAGGTGAGGAAGGGAGGAGTGAAGGATGAGAGAAGGAAGAGCAGCAGAGTAACTCAGGGGGAGAGAAGAAGCGGGGGAGGAGATAGGGGGAGAGAGGGAGGAGAGGATGAGGAGGATGATAGGGACTGAGTCGGCAGGGAGAGGAGAGGGAGCAAGAGGAGGAGAAAGAAAACACTCTGGAGGGAGAGGGAGTAGGGAGGAGGCGAGAGGAGAGGGAGGGAAGAGGAGGGAGGAGAGGAGGAGGAGGGAGGGAGGGAGAGGGAAGAGGAGAGAGGAGAGAGTTGGAGGAGAGAGGGAGCGGGGAGGAGAGGAGGGAGGAGCTGGGGAGCGAGGAGTGGTGAGAGGAGGGGGGAGGAAGGAGAGCTGGAGAAGGAGAGAAGAAAGGAGAGGATTGGAAGTGGGAGGAGAAGGAGGAGGGGGAAGGCAGTGAGGGAGGAGCACAGGTGAAGGGAGAGGAGGGAGGAAGAAGGGGAGGGAGCGGAGAGAGGAGAGTGGGAGCGAGGAGGAGGGGGAGGGAGGGAGGAGGAGAGAGAGGAGGGAGGGAGGAAGGAGGAGTGTACAGGAGCTGGAGGGAGGGAGAGGGAGAGGAGAGCTGGAGGGCGCGGGGGAGGCGCGCGGGCGAGCGGCGGTGTCCGCTCTGTCGCTGGCCACACCCACCCCACTGCACCCCCCGGCTTGTCGCTTGTCTGCTTGCTAGGCCGTCCTGGCGCGTTCTCTGTCTTCTGCCGTCGGCTCTGCTACTCTGTTCGCCGCTTCTTTCTCTCTTGGCTATCCCACGTTTGTCCGGCTTGCTTTGCGTCTTGCTCGTTCTTCGTTCGCTTCGTTCTCGTTCCGGGTGCTCTCGTCATTCTGCATTCTCCGTCTCCTTTGTGCTCTCCTTGCCTGCCTTTAGCTCTCGTGCTTTCGGCTTCTTTCTTTTCTCTGCTCTGGTCTGTTTAGGTCTGTGCTCAACGTCGGCCTGATCTTCGTTAGACTGCTTGGCTCAGGTCGGGCGCTTCGGTCTCTTTCGGCCTCGTTCTCGACACTCTCTGGCGCCTGCTCGCTTTTTCGTCGCTCTGGCTTCATATGTCTTGTTTCCTTTCGGTGCGCTCGCCGTTGCGCGGCTTGTCTTACTCTCTTCTCTTTCGCTTTCTCTCTCGTGCGTCGGTAGGTTTGGATTCTCTCTATCTTGCTTTCTTCTTCGCTCTTTTCTCATGCGTTCTTGCTGATATTCTTCTTCTTTGCTTTCTCGTCTGCGCTCGTCTTCTCTCTCTTTCCCGTTGCTCTGCTCGACCATGTTTCTTACTTATTCTTTCGCTCTCATCTCTATTTTTGCAGGCGCTTCTACTTTCATTCTTTCGGGATCTCTTCTTTCTTTCCTCGTTCTTCGCTGGTTACCGTCCGCAACACAGGCGAGCCTCCCTGTGTTGATTTTCCCGCCCCAGGGCGGGGGTGTCCGGAGGATGGAATTAGCGGCCGGACTATACCCACCCAATCAAGACAACATTTTTGAACCTGGCACCATGTATGAACGGGCTGAAGGGCATGTTTCTTCCTGGGGCAGTCGGGCAGCAGGGGGGGCCCTTTTTCCCCTTCCTCCCCTTTCCACACTGTATCACTCTATGACTCTAGATTAAACAGATCGTTAATAAAGAACATTGGAATTAATGACGAGGATCAGTTGAGAGCAAATGTCACCCCTATCTGTCTAAAGGCCAGGGAAGTTTGGACCAGTTTCCTGGAGTCAGCGTTGTGAGCAACAATGGATATTTTCCCCTCAGAGATAAATATAGTTGTGAGATGACGGGCCAAGTTGATAAAGTTGTTAAAATAGAACTCTGAATTGTTGGCTTTATTAATAAATACAAGAATAGAAACCCAAGAACGTTATTTTTAGCCTACACGAGTCGCTGGTTAGTCCTTAGAGTATTGTGTTTAATTTACGAGGGATTTGAATATGTTAGTGTGGGTTAGGGTACAGAGAATTCATTTGGAATTTGCCACATTTTATCTGATTGTATTTAAAACAATTTTTTTTCTAATTTACTGTGACATTAGCTGTCATTTACTGTCATTTTCACTGAGGGTGGATCTAATATTCTCGTTTAAGAAAGAACTGCAGATGCTGGAAAAATCGAAATGCTGGACAAAAATGCCGGGGAAACTCAGCAGGTGAGGCAGCATCTGTGGAGCGAAGGATCTAATATACACTGTAAACAGCCAAATCATCGTTCCCATCCAACTTTGAAAAGACTTTGGGGCTTCCATATGGATGAGAAGGTTTTACATAGAAACATAGAAACATAGAAGGCTACTGGCCAAATGCAGACAAATGGGACGAGCCTAATACACCAAAGATAGACAAAAAATGCTGGAGGTAAAGGGTTGGATGGTTCTGTCCCACCAGCAAAGCGCGACGTAACAGGGCCGGTCCCACTTCGATCGCCGGAGCGGCGAGAGCCGAAATGGTGTTGGAGGGGAGGTGTGGGAGAAGGTAGGTCTGGTCCCAAACAAGAGGGAGAGTCGCTTTTGGTCTTGAGCGTAGCTCCGAAGGTCTCTCCGCTCTCGTCGTTCCGAAAAAACTGACCGCGTTCAAAATTGCCGCCTTTCCGCCCCGGCAACGGCCTGTCGGGCCCGCAGCCTCCTCGAAGTTTAAGGGGCCCTGCCGCACCTCCTCGATGCCGCTCACAAAAAAACGAAAAAACTGACAAGCCGTTCACGCAAACAAAACACCCAAAAAAAACATCGCCCGGGCACAACAAAGGCCGGTCGGCCCGCGCAGGCCAGCCTCCCCTCGACGCCCGACGCACCGCCATCGACGTCGTGCCTCCGTGCCGCTCACTGTCCTTTTTGCGAACCCTACCGCCCACTGACTTCGCTCCAACTTCGCGCCACTACACCGACCTCCTCGCGCGGCCCCCCCGCTTTCCGGTTTGGTCGCGCTCACCGCACGGATTCGCCTGCTGGTGATACCGGCCCTGTACGGGGATCACTCACACTCGAGTGTTATGGCCGACCTCCGCGCGGAATAGAAACCCCCCCCCGCTTTTTTTATGTTTTCCCCGGTTTGGTCGCGCTCAGGTCACCGCATGGAAGTCGCATTATGCTCGTTGGACCGGCCCTTCGGCGGCCCGGCCGGCCACTTTAACTCAGCGGGTTAGGCAGCATTTCTGGAGAAAAAAGGAATAGGTGACGTTTCGGGTCGAGACCCATCATAGACTAATGGGCCTGTCCCACTTAGGCGACTGCAGGAGACATTAAGCGGTCCGCGCAATGTTCCGCGGGATGGTTGCTGGGGAGTTGCCTTCATCATTCAAATCACACCATCTCCATCTTTCACAAAACCAAAACAAATCAACCACGCCCCCTTCAAACCAATTTCAAACAACACAAATCATCAACAAAATCCAAAAAAACGGGGGGAAGACCTTCAACACAAAAAAAAATCTATCACGTGGAGTGCCTTCCCGGGCCGGAGGCGTTCCCCTTTTTCCCTCCCTTCTTCCCGCATCCTTCCCGTTCTTCTTCTTTTTCCCCGCATATTCCCCCCTTCCCCGCAACGCGTCGGTGGCCTCTCATTATGTCGCCGTCGCCTGTGGGTCCGCGCCCCTCTCGAATTTGTCAACAATGTTGAAAAGTTAGTGGCGACCAGAATGAAGCCGCTGGAGAGTGGCGAGAATTCTCGTGCCGTATCCGGGCCCGTGGGTCGCCAGGATGGGTCCTAGAGGGTCGCCAGGAGGTCATAGAGGGTCGCCAGGAGGTCGAAGGTTCTCGGAGGTTGTAGCCGATAGTGACCGGTGAATTTCATTGCCTCATGTTGGGGGAAAGAAAAAAAAACGCAAGCAGTAGTTTTCCAACCTCCACAGAACCAACGATAGCCGACCGGTAATGGTTTGATTAGAAGGAACTGCAGATGCAGAAAAAAAAAAATCGGATCAGGTAGACAAAAATTGCTGGAGAAACTCAGCGGGTGAGGCAGCATCTATGGAGCGAAGGAAATAGGCAACGTTTCGGGTTGAGACCCTTCTTCAGACTGATGTGGGGGAGGGGGGGGGCGGGAAGAAGAAAGGAAGAGGCGGCGACAATGGGCTGTGGGAGAGCTGGGAAGGGGAGGGGAAAGAAGGAGAAAGCAGGGACTACCTGAAATTGGGGAAGTCAATGTTCATACCGCTGGGGAGTAAACTACCCAAGCGAAATATGAGGTGCTGCTCCTCCAATTTGCGCTGGTCCTCACTCTGACCATGGAGGAGGCCCAGGACAGAAAGGTCAGATTCGGAATGGGAGGGGGAGTTGAGGTGCTGAGCCAACCGGGAGGTGGTCGGGTTGGTTATTGCGGACCGAGCGGAGGTGTTGGTGAAGCGATCGCCAAGCCTGCCGCTTGGGTCTCACCGATGTAGCAGTTGACACCTAGAGCAGCGGATGCAATAGATGAGGTTGGAGGAGGTGCAGGTGAACCTCTGCCTCACCTGGAAAGACTGCTTGGGTCATTGAATGTAGTCAAGGGGGGAGGTAAAGCGACAAGTGTAGCATTTCCTGCGGTTGCAAGGGAGAGTGCCCGGGGAGGGGGTAGTTCGGGTGGGAAGGGACGAATTGACCAGGGAGTTATGGAGGGAGCGGTCTCTGCGGAAAGCGGACAGGGGAGGAGATGGGAAGATGTGGCCGGTGGTGGGATCCCGTTGGAGGCGGCAAAAATGTCGGAGGATTATTTGCTGTATGTGACGGGTGGTAGGGTGGAAGGTGAGGACTGCCCTTGTTACGAGTGGGGGGATGGGGAGAGAGAGCAGTGTTACGGGGTGTGGAAGAGACCCTGGTGAGAGCCTCATCTGTAGTAGAAGAGGGGAACCCATTTCCCTGAAGAATGAGGACATCTCCGATGCCCTGGTTTGGAACACTTCATCCTGGGAGCAGATGCGGCGTAGACGGAGGAATTTGGGAGTAGGGGATAGAGTCCTTACAGGAAGCAGGGTGGGAAGAGGTGTAGTCCAGATAACCATGGGAGTCAGTGGGCTTGTAGTTTATGTGGATGGGAGTGTCATAGGGGTTTGGGCCAAATGCAGGAAAATGGGACAAATGAAGATGGTATCACAGTCGGTACGATGGGCCTGTTTCTGTGCACTATCTCTCTATGACTCAAAGGTTAAAATCACCAGGGAATTAATCGTGGCTTTCTGCAATCGCACAGAGGCTGATGACCGAGCCCTTAGGCCCACCGTGGCCACGCCGACCAGCGATCACCTGTTCTATCCTGCGCGCTACAAAAGCCAACGCCTTTGGGTGGCGGGAGGAAACCGGAGCTACCCGGAGAGGTCCCACACGGTCACAGGCAGAAGGTGCAAACTCCGCTCAGGCTGCATCCACAGTCAGGATCGAACCCGGGCCTCGGGCGCTGTGAGGCAGCCGGTCTGCCGCTAGGCCACCGCGAGCGACAGAAGGTGAGGCCAGTGGGGACTGTGGTCGGAGAGACACTGCCGTCGCCGGGGGCTGAGAGGTGAGCGGGGGCTTATGGGAACTGCAGAGCGACGGAGAGTAGGGAAGACAGAGCCATGCAGTCACAGAGTGATACGGCGAGGAAACCTAGGCCCTTCGGCCCAACTTGCCCACGCCGGCCCACACGTCCCAGCTACACTCGCCTGCGCTTGACCCATATCCCTCCAAACCTGTCCTATCCATAGAAAATAGAAAATAAGTGCAGGACGAGGCCATCGGCCCTTTGAGCCGGCACCGCCATTCATTGTGATCATGGCTGATCGTCCCCAATCAATAACCCGTGCCTGCCTTCTCCCCATATCCCTTGACTCCACTATCCCCTACAGCAGAGGGGGGGGGGGGGGGGATCTAACTCTCTCTTAAATCCATCCAGTGATTTGGCCTCCACTGCCCTCTGTGGCAGGGATATTCCACAACTTCACAACTCTCTGGGTGAAAAAGCTTTTTCTCGTCTCAGTCTTAAATGGCCTCCCCTTTCTTGCCATAGAGGGAGTACAGAGAAGGTTCACCAGACTGATTCATGGAATGGCAGGACTTCCACATGAAGAAAGACTGGATAGACTCGGCTTGTACTCGCTGGAATTTAGAAGATTGAGGGGGGAGCTTATAGAAACTTACAAAATTCTTAAGGGGTGGGTCAGGCTAGATGCAGGAAGATTGTTCCCGATGTTGGGGAACTCCAGAACAAGGGGTCACAGTTTAAGCATAAGGGGAAGTCTTTTAGGACCGAGATGAGAAAAAAAAAATTCACACAGAGAGTGGTGAATCTGTGGAATTCTCTGCCACAGAAGGTAGTTGAGGCCAGTTCATTGGCTGTATTTAAGAGGGAGTTAGATGTGGCCCTTGTGGCTAAAGGGATCAGGGGGTATGGAGAGAAGGCAGGTACAGGATACTGAGTTGGATGATCAGTCATGATCATATTGAATGGCGGTGCAGGCTCGAAGGGCCGAATGGCCTGCTCCTGCACCTATTTTCTATGTTTCTATGTTTCTAAGACTGTGGCCCCTGGTTCTGGACTCGCCCAACATTGGGAACATTTTTTTCCTGCATGTACCTGGCCTAACTGTTTCTTAAACGTTGGGATAGTCCCGGCCTCAACGACCTCCTCTGCGAGCTCGTTCCATACACCCACCACTCTCTGCGTGGAAAAGTTTCCCCTCCGATTCCTAATAAATCTTTTCCCCTTCACCCCAGAGGAAAGTGTTGCCACGCATATGAGAAGGTCGCTAAAGACTGGAAAATGACATATATGTCCCCGCTTCGATCGCGCGGCGAATCTATAAGGGCATCGTTTTATTCGGAATGCAAATGTCACACGTCACGGTCCGCAGCCCAGAACAAACAGAAATGGCCTCTGTGCCGCTCTGAGACAGTCGACAATACTCCATTGTCTCCTTCGACAGAAGCGGCCCCATTATTCAAAGGTCGGATGTTCATCTCTGACTTTTGCAGCAGAACCAGCTGCCTGGATCACGGCAGCGATCGCTCCGTGCTTCCTCTGTCTGCTGGCCACTGCCCGCCTGCCCACAGTCTGGGCTATCGTCAATCGGACCGCTATTCTCCACATTTTCTGTGGAATTCCCAGCGGGCCACGCTCCCAATCCTTAACCCCTGCCGGCGAGCACCATTCCCCTCTCCCATCAGGCGAGGGGCACAGAACCGTGAAAACGCACACTTCCTGATTCTGGGACAGTTTCCTCTCGGCTGCAGGGGTGATGATTCACAACAGACAATAGGTGCAGGAGTAGGCCATTCGGCCCTTCGAGCCAACACCGCCAATTTGTGGGGGTGATCTTATAGAGGTGGACAAAATCATGACAGGACTAGATCGGGTAGACGCACAGAATCTCTTGCCCAGAGTAGGGCAATCGAGGACCAGAGGACATGGGTTCAAGGTGAAGGGGAAAAGATTTAATAGGAACCTGAGGTGTAACTTTTTCACACAAAGGATGGTGGGTGAATGGAACGAGCTGTTTTCACACTGTATCACTCTAGGACTCTTTGAGCTGTTATCAGACAACAGAGCCATCCAATCAACAACTAAAGGGTTAGTTTCATTATTATTATCGCCACATGGTGTCACAGAATGAAACAGGCCCTTTGGCCCAACTTGCCCACACCGGCCAACATGTCCCAGCTACACTCGTCCCACCTGCCTGCGTTTGGTCCATATCCCTCCAAACCTGTCCTATCCATGTACCTGTCTAACTGTTTCTTAAACGTTGGGATAGTCCCGGCCTCAACTACCCCCTCTGGCAGCTTGTTCCATACACCCACCACCCTCTGTGTGAAAAAGTTATCCCTCAGATTCCTATTCAATCTACTCCCCTTCACCTTAAACCCATGCCCTCTGGTCCTCGATTCCCCTACTCTGGGCAAGAGACTCTGTGCATCTATCCGATCTATTCCTCTCATGATGTTATACACATGTACCGAGGCAGAGGGAAAGGTGTTGTTCTGCGCACGATCCAAACAGATCAGATGATATACCATTCGCATCACAGCCATGTTTGGGAACAGCTCCATCCCGGACGACAAGAAGTTGTAGAGCATTGTGAACGCAGCCCAGACCATCACACAAACTAACCTCCCTTCCATCGAAGGTGGGCAAAAATGCTGGAGAAACTCAGCGGGTGAGGCAGCATCTATGGAGCGAAGGAAATAGGCGACGTTTCGGGCCGAGACCCTTCTTCAGACTGATGTGAGGATGGGGGGGTGGAAGAAGGAAGAGGAGAAGCCGGTGGGCTGAGGGAGAGCTGGGAAGGGGAGGAGAAAGCAGGGACTACCTGAAATAAGGAATGTCAATTTGTCCAATGTGTTCATGCATCATACCGCTGGGTGTAAACTTGAACTGCCAAGCGGAATATGAGGTGCTGCTCTTTCCTGACCGAATTTATGGTGGGCCTCACTCTGTCCATGGAGGAGGGCCCAGGACAGAGAGGGTCGGATATCGAATGGGAGGGGGGAGTTGTGAAGTGCTGAGCACCGGGAGATCAGTTGGTTATTGCGGACCGAGCGGAGGTGTTATGGTGAAGCGATCGGCAATCCTACGCTTGGTCTCACCGATGTAGAGCAGCTGACACCTAGAGCAGCGGATGCAATAGATGAGGTTGGAAGAGGTGCAGGTGAACCTCTGCCACACCTGGAAAGACTGCTCGGGTCCTTGGATGGAGTCAAGGAGGGAGGCAAAGCGACATTCCATTGAAGCCATTTATTCTTCACGCAGCCTCGGCAAGGCCAGCAACATAATCAAGGGCAAGTATCTTCTAGTTTGCCCCGTCACTGACATTCCCCCTGTCTGAAGAAGGGTCTCGACCCGAAACATCACCTATTTCCTTTGCTCCATAGATGCTGCCTCACCCGCTGAGTTTCTCCAGCATTTTTGTCTACCTTCGATTTTTCCAGCATCTGCAGTTCTTTCTTAAACATTCCCTCTGCCCTCTCCATCCCACCTCTGCCCTCTCCATCCCACCTTAGATGGATACAGTTTTGATCAGTTCGGGCGTCAGGGCTTGTGGGGAGGAGGCAAGAGAGGGAGTTAGGAGGGAGAGACAGATCGGCCATGATTGAATGGCGGAGTAGACTTGATGGGCTGAATGGCCAAATTCAGCGCCTATCACTTATGAACTTATGAACCTTCCCTTGTAGCCCTTCTCAGTTCTAATGGATGCTCTTTGATCTGAACTGTTCACTGCAGTTCTCCCTCTTCAGACGCTGCCCGACCCGCTGAGTGCTTCCACCCTGGACAGCCATTGTTACAGATTTCCGCAGTTCTCTCGCTGTGGAATTGTGCGCGGCTGGCCTTGGCAATCAGGACGGGCCGTTAGATTGAGCTATGCGAGCAAGAAATCTTCACCCTACCCGTAGTTACCCAACCAGATGCAATTAAATTTAAGGTAGTTCTTTCTTCCCAAAAACCCTTTCTGGCTCAGGTCCTCCCTCCACCACCGCCTCCAGTTTAAATTCCATTTGGAATATTTCGGAGGACCAAGAAACCAAGACACCAAGAGCTGTCCCTGCTCCAGACCAGGCTGCATGTTTAGCCGGTGATGTGTTTGGCACAGCAAGTGAGCCGAGGCATCCTGATAGCACACAACGTCCCATCCCATCCCATCCCATCCCACAGCCGCTGTGTAACTACAGAGTGAAGCCACAAGCAAACTTGAGGAACAGCACCTCGTACCAGTCTGAAGAAAGGTCTCGACCTGAACCGTCACCTATTCTTTTTCTCCGGAGATGCTGTCTGAGTTGCTCCAGCTTCTTGCTTGCGTCTATCTTTGGTTTAGACCAGCATCTGCAGTTCCTTCCAGCACAACTCATATTCCACTTGGTTCGGTCGGCCCAAAACTGGTTGACCTCCCAGCGGAGTGAGATGTCCGTCGGGGGATGTTGCCGACTGGCCCGCTGCAGACTGCAGGAGTACGTGCTGAGGGACGCACTGAAGCTCTGAGCAGCCAACGGCAAGGCCGACCCGCGATCTCCGTACGGGTGACTCCGGTTCGATCTGTACGGAGTTTGGACGATCTCCCCGTGACCTGCGTGGGGTTTTTCTCCGAGATCTTCAGTTTCATCCAAAGACGTGCAGGTTTGTAGGTTAATTGGCTTTGCAAATGTAAAAATGTCCTGAATGGGTGTAGGATAGTGTAAAGGGCCTGTCCCACTTTCACGACCTCTGCCGAGTTTGCCCTCGACTCATACTCGCAGCATGGTCATCACGAGGTCGTAGGTAGGTCGTGGCATCAAGTAGGTTTCAACATGATGAAAAATGTCCACGAGTAAAAAAGGTCGTGAATTAGGTCGTGAAAGTGGGACAGGCCCTTTAATGTGCGGGGATCGCTGGTTGGAACGGACCCGGTGGGCCGAAGGGCCTGTTTCCGTGCTGTATCTCTAAACTAAACTAAACTAACCTCTTACACTAGGGACAATATCGCAATTTCACTGGCGCCAGGGAAACAGCATTGTGGTGGAAGATGGCCGGTGATCTCAATGAGAGGTAGGGCAGGCTCGATGGGCCGAATGGCCATCTCCATCCAGCTGCTGCTTTGGGCACGTCCCCTCCCTCGCTCCCCAGCCATGGCACGCTTGCTTGAACACTGCGGCAATTCACAAGGTTTCTTGGCAGCTCTCCCCAGACCGTGACATCCCACGTCTGAAAGGACAAGGGCGGGGGAATGCCAACTATTCCAAGCTTCCCGCCCAGACACAACCTTCCCCGGCCCTCCCACGCCGTTCCACATCCGACGTCTTGCTGCAGAGTGAACACGGAGCACAAGACTGCAGGAAAAGGCCCTTCAGCCCACAGAGCCTCTGCTGAGCATGACACAAACTAACCTACTCCTTCTGACTGCCGGGGTCCGTATCCTACCATTTCCTTTCTAGATTCCACTATCGTATCTGCCTTCACCACCACGCCAGGCACCCACCAGGCATCTGTGTTAAAAACTAACTGCCCCGCACATCTCCTTTCAACTTTCCCCCTCTCACCTTAAATATATGCCCTCTAATATACTAAATATACTAATTGGGAAAAATACTCTATCGCTAATTATTTTCTACATTTCTATCAGGTTACCCCTCTATCTCTGACGCTCCTGAGAAAATAAATCATGTTTGTCCAGCCTCTCCTTGTGCCTTCCCCTATCTGCCACAGGTAATGATGGTCCAATTCTACACGGCCATCGTGGAGTCTGTCCTCACCTTCTCCATCATGGTCTGGTTTGGCTCAGCCACCAAGCACGACACCCGGAGGCTGCAGCGAATCGTCCGATCAGCAGAGAAGGTTATTGGCGGCAACCTTCCCTCCGTTGGTGAACTGTACACGGCAAGGGCCAGGAAGCGAGCGGGCAAGATCATCTCTGACCCCTCTCTCCCTGGCCACAAGTTCTTTGAATCCCACTTCCCTCTGGAGGCGACTCCGGACTGTCAAAGCTGCCGCAGCCAGACAAAAAAACAGTCTTTATTCCACGAGTAGTTGCTCTACTCAACAGCCTAAAAATCTGTAGCCTCCCTTTGGTCTGGTATTTTGTTGGTTCACATGCTTGATCAATGGTGTTTTATCATTAATGTTTTATTATTACTAATGTTTGGTGTTTTCTGAGTCATTCGTAACTGTCACTGTATGTCATGTTGTTACTTGTGGGCGGAGCACCAAGGCAAATTCCTTGTATGTGAATACTTGGCCAATAAAACCTACTTACTTAATTAGCCTCTAATCCATGGATCATTCTGGTGAGCCTTCCCTACACCCTCTACAGAGCCTCCACCACATCCTGTAATGGGGGTGACCAGAACTGCACGCAGTACTCCAAATGCGGCCTCACCCAAGTTATTTAAAGTTGCAACCATGACTTCCTAACCCTTTTATACTCAGTGCCCCGACCGATGAACACAAGGTCAGAAGGTCGGGTGGATTGAAGAGAGAGTTGGATAGAGCTCTAGGGGCTAGTGGAGTCAGGGGATATGGGGAGAAGGCAGGCACGGGTTATTGATAGCGGACGATCAGCCATGATCATATTGAATGGCGGTGCTGGCTCGAAGGGCCGAATGGCCTCCTCCTGCACCTATTTTCTATGTTTCTAAGATTGAACACAAGGCAAGCATGTCACACACCTTCATTGTCACTCTACCCACTTGTATTCTGGGAGTGTGTGAACTGACTCCACACACAGCTTCAGCAAGACTAAAGGCCAGATCGGGGTGCATCGATTGAAAAAGACAATCTATTTCAGCGCAAAGTCTCCCGAGGTATTAGGGAAATGACAGAAAGTGCCGGTGTAACTCAGCGGGTCAGGCAGCATCTCTGGAGAACATGGGCGGGCAAGGTGGCGCAGAGGCAGAGTTGCTGCCTCACAGCGCCAGAGACCCGGGTTCCATCCTGACTACGGTTACTGTCTGTACGGAGTTTGCACGTTCTCCCCGTGACCGCGGGGGGTTTTCTCCAGGTGCTCCGGTTTCCTCCCACACTCCAAAGATAGAAACATAGAAACATAGAAATTAGGTGCAGGAGTAGCCATTCACCCTTCGCGCCTCACCGCCATTCAATTTTCATGGCCTGATCATCCAACTCAGTATCCTGTACCTGCCTTCCTCATCCATACCCTCTGAGCCCCTTAGCCACAAGGGCCACATCCAACCTCACTCTTAAATAATAGAATGTACAGTTTGTAGGCTAATTGGCTTTAGGTAAAAAAAAATGCAAAGTGTGTAGAATAGCGTACGGGGTGATCACTGATCGGTGAAGTCTCGGAGGGCTGAAGGGCCTTTTCTGCGTTGTATCTCTAAATTCTAAAGAAAAGGATAGGTGATGTTTGTGGTCGGGACATTATCCATGAGGCGCCACCTATCCATGTTCCCCACAGATGCTGCCTGACCCGCTGAGTTACTCCAGCACTCTGTGTCTTTCCTTGTAAATCAGCTCCTGCAGCTCCTTGTATGCCCTGATGCATTCTGCCATTTCCCCACTAACTGGGAATTTCACTAACTGGTTACTAAACAGATGCCTATAGTCAGAGGGTGGTGAATCTGTGGGATTCCTTGTCACAGAAGGCCAAGTCAGTGGATATTTTGAAAGCAGAGATAGATAGATTCTTGATTGGTGCTGATGTCAAGGGGTTATGGGGAGAAGGCAGGGGAATGGGGTTAGGAGGGAGAGATAGATCAGCCACGATTGAATGGCGGAGTAGACTTGATGGGCCGAACGGCCTAATTCTGCTCCTATCACGTATGACCTTGGGGTGGGAGATTGCAACCTTCACGTGGTCCGCCCCGTTTCGCCGAACACAATTAACCCGGCGTGCACAATCAAATACGATCAAACAGAACAAGTTGTCCCACAAGGCGATAGGCAAGAAGATACTTCTGACCTTATGATCTAATCGGCTATTCCAACAAAGTTAGCTTCCTCCGGTGGAAGTGTTGGAAGCTTGAATTTCCCCAGTGTGGGGTTCTACGATGTGACCTCACTGTCTTGGCTCTGCTTGGAGGAACCGGCCACGTTCTCACTGCCGTCTCCCTACGTTGGAACGGAGCAGTCCGTTGCTGCAAAGGTCACCGCCGACAACACCTGTGCTGGTGGGGGCTGGGGGTCAGGAAGCTGTTGGTCCTGTTTTCCGGAGATAAGCAACTCCATAACGTTCTGAAGGAAGTTGGGAGGCTGAAGATTTCCACTGGAGATTCCTGCACCTGTTTACGGATTCAGACGTGTCCCCACATCGCAGCTGGTCAGCTGATGTCACAGCGCTACGTACACTCTGGTGTTTGTTTATCAGGAGAAGAGTTTATAAAGGCTTACAGAGGCAGCTGCATAGATCCCCTTCATCTCCACGCACACACCCTCGTCTACTGGATCATGAACAGAGCACGGTTGCCTCATTAAGGAAGAGAGCCCTTAAAGGGCCTGTCCCACCTTCACGGCCTCTGCCCAGTTTGCCCTCGACTCATGCTCGCAGCATGGTCGTCGCGAGGCCGTAGGAGGTCGTGGGTAGGTCGTAGTGCGATGCTAGTCGTAGGTACTCGTGGCATCAGGTAGGTCGGGGCCTTTTTTCTGGCCTGGTGAAAAATGCCCAGGAGTAAAGAAGGTCGTGAATTAGGTCGTGAAAGTGGGACGGGCCCTTAAGGAGTCAAAGAGAAATACAGCAGAGATAGCCCAGCATTGTGGTGCAGCGGAGAGTTGCTGCCTCCCAGCGCCAGAGGCCCGGGTTCGATCCTGACTACGGGTGTTATCTTGACGGAGCTCTCCGCTGCTCCGGTTTCCTCCCACACGCCAAGGATGTGAAGATTTGTACGTTAGTTGCCTTTGGTAAAGATTGTAAATTGTGCCTTAGTGTGTGTAGGATAGTGCGAGCATTCAGGGAGATCACCAGTTAGCATAGACTCAGTGGGCGAAAGGCCTGTTTCCGCGATGCACCTCCAAACTAAAACTAAGCCGAAAGCTAAACTCAGCGCCACATTCCTGCGCCCTCCCCATATCCCTTGGGCGGAGGGCCCAGAGGAAACCCACCCGGTCACAGGGTTTACCCGCAGACTCCACACAGACAGCTGCCAAGGTCAGGATAGCAGCCGGCCACTGGAGCAGTGAGGCAGTGGCTTTCCCCGCTGCGGGCATGGAACTGCAACGGTGTGCGTGCGTGTGTGTGTGTGTGCAGGAAGGAACTGCAGGTGCTGGTTTACACCGAAGATAGTCGCAAAAAGTGCTGGAGTAACTCAGCGGGACAGGCAGCATCTCTGTAGGAAAGGAATGGGTGACGTTACGGGTCGAGACGCTTGGTCAGACTGGGAATCAGGGGAGGGGGAAAGGAGAGATACAGAAGATACATAGAACAAATGAATGAAAAATATGCACGAAGCAACGATGATCAAGGAAGTTGTGGAGCCCACAATGGTCCATTGTTGGCTGTGGGGAAGGTGAATAGTGAAACTCAACATGACAACGGTAAAATCGGACGACTAGGGTGGTGGAGGGATGGAGAGAGGGGGGGATGAAAGGGTTACTTGAAGTTAGAGACATCAACATCCATACTGATGGTCTGTAAGCTGCTCAAGCGAAATATGAGGTCCTGTTCCTCCAACTTGCGTTTGGCCTCACTTTGACAATGGAGGAGGCCCAGAATGGAAAGGTCGTAAAAGTAATAGAAGATTGTCCATTTACAGAAACTCCAGCGTTGCTACCCGCCCATACAGTTCCTCTTCTCTCCCACTTGGCCCATTACTGTCCCATCGTTCTGCTCTAACCCCTGACTCACAACTAGGGTTGCCAACTTTCTCACTCCCAAATAAGGGACCAAAGGTCAAATTAAGGGACAAATTCCCCACGGCAATTTGTTGATTGACTAGGCCGTGGTTTGGTGAATGATGAGTTGGCCCGGGCGCGGGACTGCACACAAAGCCCAGCCGGCGGGCCCAGCTGAGGGGTTTTAGCCCGGGCCGCCCAAAGTCCGGCGCCCCGTCCAACTCACGAACCGATGATCAGCCACGAGAAGGAGGGGTGGTGGTGTCGGCAGTAAGCGAAGGTCCGAAGGTCGGACAGCTGGCCGGGCTGCCGACCGACCGACGGGGCCACGGGCGAGGCGCTGCTGCTGCTGCACTCCACGGGCTGCACAACGCCGGGACGGGGGAGGCGGGGCCGGACGCGGCGCTCCGACCCGACAATCCCCTCGACCCGAGTAGTAGCGGTCAAATACGGGACAAGGGCGGTCCCGTACGGGACAAAACCAATTTAGACCAAATATACGGGATGTCCCGGCAACCCTACTCACAACAGAGGAGCGAGCTTCATGAGGTAAAGCGATGGTTTGGGTGACTGGTCTTTGCTTGGAGAGTTAGGGTCTTCAACCCATTGATAGGAAGGGTGGGCGCCATTGAAGCAATAGAAAGGAAGGACAGAGTGCTGGTGTAAGGGCCAGGATGCAGCCCCATTTTAGGAACCTAGTTTAGTTTAGAGATACAGCATTGAAACAGGCCCTTCGGCCCACCGATCGCCCGTTCACACATCACCCATTCCTTCTCTCCAGAGACGCTGTCTGACCCGCTGAGTTACTCCAAGTTTTTGTGTCTATCTTCGGTGTAAACCAGCATCTGCAGTTGAAGAAGGGTTTTCGGCCCGAAACGTTGCCTGTCTCCTTCGCTCCATAGATGCTGCTGCACCCGCTGAGTTTCTCCAGCATTTTGTGTAACCCTCGATTCTCCAGCATCTGCAGTTCCTTCTTTAACACAGCATCTACAGTTCCTCCTTACACACACTAGTTCCATCTTATCACACTTTCTCACCCACTCCTTACACACTGAGGGCAACTTACAGAAGCCGGTTAACCTACAAACCCGTGTGTCTTTGGGAGGAAACCGGTGGAGCACCCGGTGGAAATCCAGGAGTTCACAGGGAGAGCATGCAAACACCACTCAGACAGCAGCCGAAGTCAGGATCGAGCCCGGGTGGTTGGCGCGGTGAGGCAACAGCTCCACCTCGTATTACTCAGCGAGTCCCACGTTTAGTTTAGTTTGGAGATACAGCGCGGAGACGAGCGCACTGATTCTGCAGCAACCAGCGATCCCCGCACATTGAACGCTCTCCTACGCCGGGGCAACTTCTACACACGCACCCAGGCCAATTAACCTGCAAACCTGCACGTCTTTGGAGTGTGGGAGGAAAGCAGGTCACGGAGGTCGCAGGGAGATCACCAGCACCCGTGGCCAGGGTCAAACACGGGTCTCTGGAGCTGCGAGCGCTGTAAAGCCCCCGTCCCACTTTCACGACCTCTGCCGGGTTTGCCCTTGACTCATACTCGCAGCATGGACGTCACGAGGTAGGCCGTAGGTAGGCCGCAGCAGGCCGGGATGCTACTCGTGGCATCAAGTAGGTCGGGGCGTTTTTCTAGCCTGATGAAAAATGTCCACGAGTAAAAAAAGGTGGTGAATTAGGTTGTGAAAGTGAGACGGGCCCTTAAGGCAGCAACTCTACCCGTGCGCCACCGTGCCACGCCCACGGTGATGAAACGTTGTGGTATTGTTCTTTGGAAAAGGAATGAATGGCCTGAAGTGTCATGAAACAGGCTGCTCACGGGACTAGTTATAGATGCCGATATGTGCTGTCTGCTACTTTGTTAGCTGTTGGGGATGTTCTGATGAGTGCGATAAACAGGATGTTATAGGGAATCTTCCACAGCGAGGTCTGCGCTCCCCGGCGAGTGACTGTTGTTCGTATTTATTCACTACATGGAAAAATGTCGCCTCCTCCCTGAAAACAGGAATGAGATATTTGTGGTCTGGAATTAATGCCGTAATCGGAGGAAACACCCAGTTTCCACCTCGCCCATCCAGCCACCCCACTTAAAGGGCCAAGGTGGGCCCCACCAGCCGGCTTTAAATACTGGCGAGACTCCAGTCCTTTCGCTTCCCTTAAACAGCGCGGCTGGTGGAGACGCTGCCTCGCAGCGCCAGAGTACCGGGTTCGTCCCTGCCCTCGGGTGCTGCCTGTGTGGAGTTTGCACGTTCTCCCTGTGAGTAGGGTCGCCAGCTTTTCTCGCTCCCAAATATGGGACAAAGGGTCAAAAATACGGGACAAATTCCCGACGGCAATTCGTTGGCCGACTGGGCCGTGGCTGGGTGAATGACGGGTTGGCCCGGGTGCTGGACTGCACGCAAGGCCCAGCCGGCGGGCCAGCTGAGGAGTTTTGGCCCAAAGTCCGGCGTCCCGTCCAACTCACGAACCGATGATCGGCCATGAGAAGGAGGGGTGGTGGTGTCGGCGGTAAGCGAAGGTCCGAAGGTCGGACGGCTGGCCGGGCTGCCGACCGACCGACGGGGCCACGGGCGAGGCGCTGCTGCTGCTGCTGCACTCCATGGGCTGCACTACGTCGGGACGGGTGAGGCGGGGCCGGACGCGGCGCTCCGACCCGACAATCCCCTCGACCCGAGTAGTAGCAGTCAAATACGGGACAAGGGCGGTCCCGTACGGGACAAACCAATTTAGCCCAAATATACGGGATGTCCCGGCTAATACGGGACAGTTGGCAACTCTACCCTGTGACCTTGTGGCTTCCTCCGGGTGCTCCGGTTTCCTCCCTCATCCAAAACACGAGCGGGTTTGTAGGTTAATTGGCCTTGGTGTGCAGGGAGTGCGTGAGAAAGTGGGATAGCATAGAACCAGTGAACGGGTGATGGACTCAGTGGGCTGAAGGGCCTGTAGCCGTGATGTTTTTCTAAATGGATCTACACTAAATTGTATTTTTCTCTATCCCTTGTGGGCGGGTTTGATGATAATGTCGGGATTGCTCCAAAGAGAGCGGAGGGCAGTACGTCGAGAGGGGGCGAGGTGGTTCGAGTGGGTCAGGGGAGTCGAAATGTTAAGATGTTTGATGTGTTAACTTTCCCAATGTCACAGTTAGAAATGACAAAGAGGGTGGATCATCAGAGATGGGAGAAGGATTCCAACCCAAAACGTCACACAGTCCTTTTCTCCAGAGATGCTGCCTGACCCGTTGAGTTGCTCCAGCACTTTGCGCCGATCTTTGGTTTAAACAGATCTTCAATAAGTTCGTTCTGCAATAAATAGATATTTTGTTGCACAATTCTCTTGCACCATTTCAGCCCAAACCTCCTCACAAAGACATGGGAACACACATTGCTGAGCCCACACGCCCTGTGGCCACTCATCTCAACACCTCCGCCTGTCCCTCACCCTCTGCCCCTTACCCTGTCTTCCACCCTGAGCCCCCCCCCCCAGGCAGACTGGCCTTCACGGGACCTCAGCATCATGCGACCGGCCCTCAAGGTGAAAGGACCCAAAGTGTGCTGGAGTATCTCAATGGGTCAGGCCGCACCTCTGGGCAACGTGGACAGGTGATGCTTCGGGTCGAGACCCTTCTACGGGGTCCTCTGGTTGAGAAAATGTACAGGAGGGGTCGCAGGAGAACAGACCCCAAAACCAAATGGGACACAGAGAGAGAAAGAGAGAGAGACAGAGGGAGACAGAGACAAGAGACAGTGACAAAGACAGAGAGAGAGAGAGCGAGAGGGAGCAAGGGAGAGAGGGAGGGAGAGAGCGAGGGAGAGAAAGAGAAAAAGAGAGAAAGAGTGAGGGAGAGGGAGAGGGAAAGATAGGGAGAGAGAAAGAGAGAGCGAGAAAGTGAGAGAGAGATAGAGAGAGAGAGAGATAGAAAGAGAGAGAGAATCTCCAAACTGGGGTTACCTCAGTCCTGAGGGACCACTTCAGAATTGGGGCCCCAAACCTCAGGGGTGCCAATCAGGAGGACCCCATCCTAGGGTGGAGGCGGCAGAGGAGGAATATGGAAACAGAGGAAGCTAGTGGGCGAGTTGCTGCCTCACCCTGGTTCGACCCTGACTGCGGGCGCTGTCTGTGTGGAGTTACCGCGTGGGTTTTCTCCGGGTCTGCGACATCCCGACGCCGTGCGTTTTTTTGTGGGTTAATCGGCCCTCTGTGAATTGCCCCTGGCGCGTAGCGAGCGGCTGCGAAAGTGAGATAACATGGAACTCGTTTGCAAGGAGGTGTCGAGGGTTGGCACGGTGAGCCGATGGGCCGAAGGGCCTGTTTCCACGCTGTAACTCGAAACTCTAAAGTGTAAGATGGACGTAACACAAAGCCCAGGCAGCAGGATCCCAGCTCCCACTGACGGCGGAGGGGTGGATGCTGGGGTGAGCCACTTTGATGCCGTTTCTATTTGTGGTTCGTTGCCTGAGTTTTTAAGTCTTCGAGTTGTCCAAACAGTGTAACTATCGGCGGCTGCGGTTAGCAGGTTGGGGCAAGTGGAAGCTTCAAATAGCAGCTGAAAACCAAGAGATACCTGACAGCTCCCGAGACGTTGAAAATCAGCCCGGAGGCAGATATGCAAATTAGGCAAAACAGTACGCCTTGAGAAGGGCTTCTATATTACATGGAGCACTCAAAGGCATCAAAGTAAGTTCAAACTGGGAACATCGGGACAGGTACAATGAGACAGAGGCAGAGGACTGGAGTCAAAGTAGGGATGAGAGAGGAAGGGTGGGGGGGAGACAGAACGTACCAGGAAGAGGAGTAGGCCACTCAGCCCCTCTGGACTGCTCTACTATTCAATATGGTTCAACACTGCCATAGAGTCACAGAGTCACACAGCGTAGAAACAAGCCCTTTGGCCCAACATGCCCTATCTACACTCGTACCACCTGCCTGCATTTTCCCCATATCTCCCTAAAACTAAAAGCAGACACAAAAAGCCGGGGTTTACTCAGCGGGTCAGACAGCATCTCTGGAGAAAAGGAATATGTGACGGTTCAGGTCGAGACCCTTCTTCAGACTGTCTGAAAATGGTCTCGACCCGAAACGTCATCTATTCCTTCTCTCCAGACATGCTGTGTGACCCGCTGAGTTACTCCAGCTTTTTGTGTCTGCCTTCAGTTTAACACCAGCATCTGCAGTTCCTTCCTAAATATTCCCTCTAAAACTATCCTATCCAAATGCTTCCTGGAGCCCAGAACCAGGGGCCACCGTTTAAGAATAAGGGGTGGGCCATTTAGAACTGAGATGAGGAAAAACTTTTTCACCCAGAGAGCTGTGAATCTGTGGAACTCTCTGCCTCAGAAGGCAGTGGAGGCCGATTCACTGGATGCATTCAAAAGAGAGTTAGATAGAACTCTTGGGGCTAGCGGAATTAAGGGATATGGGGAGAAGGCAGGAACGGGGGGGGGGGGGGGGGGGGGTACTGATTATGGATTATCAGACATGATCACATTGAATGGCGGTGCTGGTTGGAAGGGCCGAATGGCCGCCTCCTGCACCTATTTATAAAAAAACGAAACAAAAAAAAATGCTGCCTCAACGACCTCCTCCGGCAGCTCATTCCATACACCCACCACCCTTTGTGTAAAAAGGTTCCTATTAAATCTTTCCCCACTCATCTTAAACCTATGTCCTCTGGTCCTCGATTCCCCTACTGTGGGCAAGAGACTCTGTGCGTTTAGTCGATTTATTGCTCTCATGTACCTTGGTTTTGAATGAGATGGGGGAAGGGTTGAAGGAGATGGGACAGATACTGGTGTGTGTCTGGATCCTGCTGTTAGTGGCGGTGGTGGATGGTGGACTTTTGGAAGATAATTGGATATGCAGGGAATGGAGGGATATGGATCACGTGAATAGTTGAATTTGGCATCACTTCTGGAACAGACATTGTGGGCCGAAGGGCCTGTGGCTGTGCTATACTATTCTAAGTTAAAATGAAAATGGTTGATCATCCCCAGCTTTCAAGTTCTCTTCCATCCCACATCCCCATGGTCCTCATTCCTTCATCTTTCTACCAAAATCACATCCACTTTCATTTTAAATACTTCAATTAACTTTGTCTCTGTCCGTCAGAGTATTCCACAGGCTCACCATTCTCTGCAAGAAAAAAATTCAATATGCCACAGTTTGAAATCCTTATCTTCAACAGTGTCCCCTTGTTCAAGATTGTCCAACTTGTGAAAACATTTTGACCATCTAACCTCTTGTACCCGCTTATATGTTTCGGAGTGCAGGAAGGAGATCGAGAACCCGGTGTCCTGGTGTCTGGACAACGACCTTTCTCTCACCGTCAGCAAGACAAAGGAGATAGTGATCGCCTTCAGGAAGCCAAGTGGTACCCGTACCAGAGTTGGCATTCATGGTGCCAAAGTGACTATCACCAACAACTTCTCCTGGACCACCCATATTCAAGCAACGACCAAGAGAGCACATCAACGCCTCTACTCCCCTAGGAGGACTAGGACGTCCGGCATGTCCCCGACAACTCTCACCAACTTCTACAGATGCGCCATAGAAATCAGGAGGCATCACAGTTTGGTTTGGGAACAGCTCCGTCCAAGACCGCAAGAAATTGCAGCGAATTGTGGACGCAGCCCAGACCGCCACACAAACCAACCTTCCATCCACTGACTCCATTTACACCTCTCGCTGCCTCGGCAAGGCCAGCAGCATCATCAAGGATGTCGCACCCTGGCCCTTTTCCCCTCTCCCAGTGGGCAAAAGTGTGAAAACGCACACTGCCAGTTCGCCTATTTCCTTCTCCCCATAGATGCTGCCTCACCCGCTGAGTTTCTCCAGCATTTTTGTCTACCGCCAGAATCAGGATCAGTTTGTTCCCAGCTGTTACCAGGCATCTGAACCATCCTACTACAACCAGTGAGCAGTGCTGAACTGCTATCTACCTCATTGGTGACCCTCGGACTATCGTTGATCGGACTTTGCTGGCTTTAGCTTGCAGCAAACACTGTTCCCTTATCACTGAAAGTGGCTCGATTGTAATCGCGTTTTGTCTTTCTGCCGACTTTCTGGTTAGCAGGCAACAAAAGCCTCTCACTTTATCTCGGTACACATAACTATAAACTAAAGTAAACATTTAGATCACCCTACAGTCTACTAAACTCCGAAGAATATAAATTCTGTCTAGTCTCTTTATAGGATTAATCTACTAGGAATTAGCCTGGCGAATCTCTTTTCGACTGCCTCCAATATTGTTATATCATATCTTAGGTAATCAAACCAAATATGCATGCGGTATTCCAGGTATGATCTCACCAGCGACTTATGCAATTGTAACAAGGCCTCTATTTTTCTAAACTCCAACTCTCTTTACCATATGAGTTGCTTGCCTTCTGAATTATACACAAGGATACCTTTACCCTTCCGAACTTCAAATATTTGTAATATGTAGATAATAACCTGCCTTTTGATTTAGTTTTCATTAGTTTAGTTTAGGTTAGAGATACAGAGTGGAAACAGGCCCTTCGGCCCACTGAGTCCGTACTGACCTACTATCTCACTAATTACACTAGTACATTAGTAACATCCTACACTCTCAGGACAATTAACGTACAAACCTGCACGTCTTTGGAATGTAGGAGGAAACTGGAGCACCCATCCGGAGAAAACCCAGTGAGAACGTGCAAACTCCGTACAGACAGCACCCGTAGTCAGGTTCGAATCCGGGTCTCTGGCGCTGTGAGGTAGCAATTCTACTGCTGTGCCACTGAGCCTAAATCTCATTCTGGAGTGCATAATCCCGCACTTAAGATAGACACAAAAATCTGGAGTGACTCAGCGGGACAGGCAGCATCTCTGGAGAGAAGGAATGGGTGACGTTTTAGGTCGAGACCCTCCTTCGCATTTGCCAGCCTTATTAAACTCAAACAATCTGTCTACGGTACGTTCCCTGGCAAAGTCACGATGCCCGACATATTACAACTTACCTTCCACATCTTTTCGTGCCGCCGGCAAACTTGGGAGACTCACACTCTGCCCTCCTGCAAGACATTAATATCGACAGCAAATAACTGAGGGGCAAGGACTGATTCCTGGCGCATTCCGTTGTTTACAGCCTCTGAAGAGGTTTACCAAGGATATGAGAGCATTAGCCACAAGGGGAGTCATAGAGTCATAGAGTGATACAGTGTGGAAACAGGCCCTTCGGCCCAACTCGCCCACACTGGTCGACAATGTCCCAGCTACCCCAGGCCCACTTGCCTGCGCTTGGTCCATAACCCTCCAAACCTGTCCTGTCCATGTACCTGGAGACGTTGGACAGACTTGGATTGTTTTCTCCAGAGCGGCGGAAGTTGAGGGGAGACCCGATAGAAATATAGAAGACGAGGAGAGGCAGAGATAGAGGAGACCCTTTAGAACCTTTTTTACTCAGGGTATAATTGTCAAATGCTAGTGGGCATAGCGTTAAGCAAAGATCCTGCAGCGAGCAAGGTGGCCCACTCGACGAAAAAGGCGTAGTACGGTCTTGGGCAGATTCACGGGCAATTTAAGGCCCCATTTCCGTAACCGGCTTCCGTCTCCGCACCAAAGATCCCGTAGGATAATAGTGCGGAGACGGAAGCCGGTTACGGAGACATCCTCGTAGAATTAAAAGTTATTTGGTAAAAATCTTCTCCTCATTTTCAGAATTTTAACACAAACTGTTCCCCCGCAACGCTGATTACACTGCGTGTCGGGTCGGATCGGCTCGGGTCGGGTTACGGAAATGGATGAAAAAAAGGCCCACGTTCCGCTCCGTTGCGTACTACATTAGATACATTAGTGGTGATTAAGAGGCTCTTGGATAAGCGCACGTGAATAGTGGAATATGGATCCACAGATATTGTGGGTCAAACGGTCCGTTCCTGTGTTGTACTGTTCTTTGTTCTATGTTCTATCAACCTGAGACATATTTACTTCTATTTATCAAACATTTACAATTTGGTCGATTGGATTTGGAATGTTGGGCACGTGACATCCAACGATGTCATCTTTACATATTTTGCGACATTGTAAATAGCTTACTATGTCGGGAAGTTGTACAGCTCCCATGTATGGGAAACCCTGCGCGCTGTACAGCGCGACAGTCAGTGACTCAACTCTGTGCGGGAGTTGACTGAAACGCATTTTAACATTATTCTTTGTAAATGTTTGATCCCAAATATAAAACATAATATCTTGCCCTTATTTCGGTTCTTTCTGGTTCTTGACTTTTCTCATGTTTAAGTAACTCTTCAAGCTACCTATTTACTTACAAATTGTCTCTCTCCAACCCAGTGGTATGAACATTGACTCTCTACTTCAGTAACCCTACTTTCCCTCTCTCTCCATCACTCCCCCTTCCTAGTTCTCCGACTAGTTTCACTGTCCTCCTGATTACATTTTACAGACTCTACACCTCGTTGTCACCCTCCCCTCGGCTAACAGTGATCCATTCTACATTTCCCGTGAACTTCGTCCGCTTTGATCTCTCGTTTTCACACCTCGCCCTTCCATATCTCAATGTCTCTCTCCCAACCGACTTTCAGTCCTGGAGAAGGTCTCGACCCGAAACGCCACCAAGCCCTTCCCTCCGGAGATGCGTGACCGCGTTTTTCTCCGGGTTTTCTCCGAGAACTTCCATTTCCTCCCACATTCCAAAGAAGTTTGCAGGTTAATTGGCTGCGTATAAGTGTAAATTGTGTCATTTGAAAAGTGTAAATAGTGTGTGGGTAGTGTTAATGTGAGGGGATCGCTGGTCGGTGTGGAGTCGAAGGGCCGAAGGGCCTGTTTCCAAACTAAACTAAACCATACTTATGCTGCCTGACCCGCAGAGTTACTCCAACGTTTTGTGTCTATCATCGGTGTCAACTGTCGTCTGCAGTTCCTTCCTACGTAATTACTTCAATCCTTTGTTTTCTAAGTTGCCAATTTTCAATCCAAGTTAACACACATCCAATAACTCCATTAATTCCTAACTCGTGCACCAATCTTTTAGGTGGCACTGGAGATAGACAGATGCTTGAAGGTCCAAATACACCACATTGGATGTTCTTCTATCATCTCTACCTGTTATGTTATCAAAGTTCTCCAGCAAATATGTCAAATGTGATTTGCCTATCATGTAATCATGTTGACTTGGTTTGATTAGATTAAGCTTTCTATAAATGAGTAGCCATTCCTTCTCTAATTATTGACTCTAGCATCATGCCAACAATCGATTGGCAACGCTAATCGGCCGGTGGTTTTACCTCAGTTTGTCTTCCCCCCTTCTTGAGCAAGGGAATGGGATTTGGATCATTTTCCAATCCACCGGATTTTTGCTATCCACTCCAGACGCGCTAATTTTTGAAAATCTTGAAAATTAAAGATTTGAAAATCTTCGACCGATATTTGTGGAATTCCCTGCCACAGAGGGCAGTGGAGGCCAAATCACTGGATGGATTTAAGAGAGAGTTAGACAGAGCTCTAGGGGCTGGTGGAATCAAGGGATATGGGGAGAAGGTGGGCACGGGTTATAGATTGGGGACGATCAGCCATGATCGCAATGAATGGAGGTGCTGGCTCGAAGGGCCGAATGGCCTCCTCTTGCACCTATTTTCTATGTCTACATTTTCTATGATATCCATGGATGCAAAGATATTGAGAGAGAGAGGGTGAGAAGGATGGAGAGAGACATCAGTAGGAGGGTGATGGACAACAAGAGGTCGGGACATAGGCACAGAGAAAAGGGACAAAGATAGACAAAGAGGGAGGATCAAAGAGAACAAGTTGGGCGACTCGGAGGGGAACGTGGCGAGAAGAAAGCTCTCAAAACATGGGAGTGTCGTGTCCCACCCATCCCACCCAGGATTTCCACCCACGGCACAGGGACAGATAGACAAAGACACAGAGAACAAGAAACAGAGTGAGAGTTTCGTTTTTTTTAGTGTAGAGACACAGCGCGGAAACAGGCCCTTCGGCCCACTGAGTCCATGCCGACCAGCGATCCCCGCACATTAACACTACCCAACACACACTGGGGACAATTTATACCTACACCAAGCCAAATAACCTACATGCCTGTACGTCTTTGGAGTGTGGGAGGAAACCGAAGATCTCGGAGAAAACCCACGCAGGTCACGGGGAGAACGTGCAAACTCCGTACAGGAATGGCCTATTCCTGCACCTATTGTCTATTGTCTATTGCCACGTGGAAAGGCACAGTGCTGGAAATAGACACAAAATGCCGGAGCAACTCAGCGGGTGAGGCAACATCCCTGGAGAAACGGAATCGCTGACGTTTTGGGTCGAGATTCTTCTTCAGACTGAGAATCTGGGGAGATGGTCACTAGAGGTACGAACATTTGCAGGACAAATTAGAGCCGGCACCGATGCCTCAGGAAGGGTGGAGTCCGCAACGTTGGTGGCTGTGGAAGGGGCGAAAGGGTAAAAACAGTGAAACTAGCAAGAGGACTAGGGTGGGGGAGGGTGAGAGACGGAGTGCCAAGGTTACAAAATTAGAGAAATCAGTATTCAATGGGGCGTAAGCTGCCAAAGCGAAATATGAGGTGCTGTTCCTCCAATTTGCATGCGGCCTCATTCTGTCACAGAGTAGCTCAGCAGGTCACGCAACATCTCTGGAGATCAAGGAGAGGTGGTGTTTCGGGTCAGGACCCCTCATCAGACTGACCTGCCTGAAGCAAAGATCCTCCAGCAAGCGAGATGGACCACTCCTGCTAAATGCAACGGGCTGACGTGTAGTGCGCAACGGAGCGGAACGTGGGCCTTTTTTTTCATCCATTTCAGTAACCCGACCCGACCCGACTCGCAGTGTAATCATCGTTGCGGGGGAACAGTTTGTGTTAATAAATTATAATTCTGAAAATGAGGAGATGATTTCTACCAAAGAACTTTGATTTTTACGAGGATGTTTCCGTAACCGGCTTCCGTCCCCGCGCTGGCATCTTTGCCCCACCACGGGACCTTTGGTGCAGAGACAGAAGCCGGTTACGGAAATGGGGCTGAAAATTACCCACGAATCTGCCCTTGACCGTACTACGTCTTTTTTATCGAGTGATCTATCTTGCTCGCTGCAGGATCTTTGGTCTGAAGAAGGGTTCCATTCCAAAACACCACCTATCCATGTTCTCCATGGATGCTGCCTGATCCGCTGCGTTACTCCAGCACTTTAGGTCTTTTTTTTTTGCAAACCAGCATCTGCAGTTCCTTGTGTCCCACTAGAAAAGTACAGAGCAGGCCATTCAGCCCACAATGACTTTACTGAACATAATACCGAGTTAATCTCTGTCGACACATGCTTTGTTTACCCGCATTCCCTCCGTCTGCCCATCTAAAAGCCTCAAACACCACCGTCTTGTCTACCTGCAACAGGTCTCCCGGCATCATGATCCAGGCACCAACTACTCTCTGTGGAAATAAAAGCTGCCCCACACATCTCCTTTGAACGTTCCCCGTGTCACCTCAAAATTCAGTTTGGTTTAGAGATGCAGCGTGGAAAACAGGCCCTTCGGCCCACCCAGTCCGTGCCAACCAGTGATCCCCCTTCACTAGCATTATCCTGCGCACTTGTGACACTGCCACGTGTGACACTTGTGTACTACTGAGGCCTTCTACTTCTCCCTCTTGCGTGTGGCGTGCACAGCCTAAAGTTGTAGGCCAAGGGTTGACATCCAGGCCAGGACAGCACCAGTTACTGGGTGGATGGCCTTGATGGCCACAGGGGAAAAGCCTCAGTAGGCAGTCAGTCAGTCACGATGTGTGGGATGGTCTGGTCCGGATGCCCACAGTCGCAGGCAGGGCTGTCTGTTCTTGCACGGGCTGTTCTAGCACGGAGGGCACGGATTCTGTTCCGGGTTAGCCATTGCTTGCGATGGAGGTCAAAAAACCGGACGGTTTCGCCGCGGGGGGTCTGCGATGACCTCTCCGTTGTTGGTGCTGGCATCTCTCCAGGCTCTGCGCCACTCCGTCTTGGGAGTCAAAGTCTCCCAGGGAAGACTTTGGCTCCAAGAAATAGATGTGGTGTTTTGGTGGACAGAAATGCTGGAGAAACTCAGCGGGTGAGGCAGCATCAGAGGTGCGAAGGTAAAAGGCAACGTTTCGGGTCGAGACCCTTCCTCAGTAGTGTTTTGGTGTCACTTTTGACCATGCCACTGCTGAGGTCATGTCTGTAGTATGATTTTACCAGGCGCGTCTGACAGAAAAGTATCATTGAATTGCCATTGAGAAGGGGATGGCAGAAACAGAATGAAAAGCACATAAGCAAAATAAATACTGTTTGAGAGAGAAAGTTGCAGTGAAAAGAGAGAGGGACAGGGTTAAACAGTGGCAAAAAGGAGGAAATATACGAAAGAGCAAGTCACCGAAAGATAAAATGAGAGTACGGAGAAAGGAGAGGAGGAAATGATGCTGGCGCAAAGGAAATAAAGGACTGCACAGGAGACAGATATAGCAGGAGAGACATAGTGAGAGTCAGAGATAGGAACAGGGAAGTTTGCAAGACTGGGACACAGGAATAGAAACAACAGCAATAACAATTGACAAAGACAGACTGTGTGAAGTCTGTGACAAGGAGAGGGTGAGGGGAAAAGATCAGAAAGGACAGGGGGCAGCAGAGGGAGAGGGAGGGAGAGAGGGAGGGAGAGAGGGAGAGAGGGAGGGAGAGAGGGAGAGAGGGAGGGAGAGAGGGGGAAGGGAGAGAGGGATGGAGTGAGGGGAGGAGAGAGAGGGAGAGAGAGAGAGAGAGGGAGAGAGAGGGAGAGAGAGAGAGGGGAGGGGGAGAGAGGGAGGGAGAGGGGATGGGGGAGAGAGGGATGAGGGAGAGGAGGGAGAGAGTAGAGAGAGGAGAGAGGGGGGGGAGGAGGGAGAGGGAGGGAGAAGGGAGGGGATAGGAGGGAGGAGATGGAGAGTGGGAGGGAGGAGATGGAGAGAGCTGGAGAGGGGGATAGATGAGAGGGAGGAGAGAGGAAGAGAGAGTGAGAGAGAGAGGGAGAGGGGGGGAGAGAGGGAGGGAGGAGAGAGGGAGAGAGGGATGGAGAGAGGGAGGGATGGAGAAGAGGGATGGAGAGAGGGTGAGGGGAGTGAGAGAGGGGAGAGAGAGGGAGGGAGGAAGAGAGGGAGGGAGAGAAGGGAGAGAGGGATGGAGAGAGGGATGGAGAGAGAGGGAGAGAGGGAGGGAGAGAGGGAGCCATGGTCACAGAGAGAGAAAAACCCACCATGGTGGCACGGTGGCGCAGCGGTAGAGTTGCTGCCTCACAGCGCTGGAGACCCGGGTTCGATCCCCACTACGGGCGCTGTCTGTACGGAGTTTGTACGCTCTCCCCGTGACCTGCGTGGGTTTTCTCCGAGATCTTCGGTTTCCTCCCACACTCCAAAGACGTGGGGGTTTGTAGGTTAATTGGCTTGGTATAAACGTAAAATAATCCTTAGTGTGTGTAGGGTAGCGTTAGTGTACGGGGATCGCTGGTCGGTACGGACTCGGTGGGCCGAAGGGCCTGTTTCCGTGCTGTTTCCATGCCGAACGTTCTATCGCAACAGCAGCAGACAGTCAGGGTGGGCAGTAGGACATCAAAAACCCATAGCATTACCCCTGCTGTTACACGACTGTACTGCTAGACTCAACAACAACTTCATCAACAAGTTCGCTGACGACACAACAGTGGTGGGTCTCATCAGTGACGATGATGAGTCGGCGTACAGGATGGAGGTGGAGCTGCTCACAGGATGGTGCAAATCCCCACAACCTCATTCTCAACGTGGGAAAAACGAAGGAGATGGTGGGTGCCTTCAGGAGGGCGGGAAAACAACACCATACAAAACCGCTGCACATCGATGGAGCTGATGTGGAAAGGGTCAGCAGTGTGAAGTTCCGAGGACTCCACCTGTCAGATGACCTCCGTCCACGACCAACACCACAGCACTGGTCAAGAGAGCCCAGAAGCGACTACACCCTCTCCGAAAACTAACGGAAAGCAGGTCTCCCACTGCACACCTACGAACTTTTTATAGGGGGACAATCGAGAGCACATTAACCTACGGCATCACCTCCTGGTTTCGGGAAGCTGCAAGGAGTACGAACGGCACCAACTGGACAGGATTGTGAAGACCGCCAGCAGGATTTATTGGTGCTCCACTCCCTTTATTGCTGGACATGATACAGGAAGAGATTGTATTAGCAGAGCCATCTCCATCATCAAAGACCCATACCACCCATCGCATCACATATTCTCCATCCTGCCATCTGGGAAGAGGACAGGAGCATCAGCTGCAAAACCAGCAGGATGCTCCTCAGCTTCTTCCCGCAGGCAATTAGACTGATAAACGGACTTTGCCCCCTGCCAAAGTATCGCGCACCAAACACCAACCTGGACACACTGAAGCAGAGCCATTGTCGTGCCACTGCCGATCGGAACTCGTGATAAATGTACTTTTATTTTTATTTTTATTTCTATTTATTTTTTACCGCACACTTAATGGACACTGGTTCAGCAACATTTTTCGTTTCCCCTGGGTATGTAAGTACTCAGGAAACATGATAATAAAGATATACAATAATACAATACAAAACTAAACTAAACTGAACTAAAGAAGAGAGGAAGATAAATAAAATGAGACTAAGAGAAATGTGCAAACGAGAGAGGAGGCGCGAGGGAGCGTCTGAGCTGTAGAGAGAGACAATAGACAATAGACAATAGGTGCAGGAGGCCATGGCTGATCAACCTCATGGAAGGTTGAGTAGGCTTGGAGCGCAGGAGGATGAGGGGCGATCTTACAGAGGTGTATAAAATCATGAGAGGAATAGATCGGGTAGATGCACAGAGTCTCCTGCCCAGAGTAGGTGAATCGAGGACCTGAGGACAATTGTTTAAGGTGAAGGGGAAAATATTTAATTGGAATCTGAGGGATAACTTTTTCACACAAAGGGTGGTGGGTGCATGGAACGAGCTGCCAGAGGAGGTAGTTGAGGCCGGGACTATCCCAACATTTAAGAAACAGTTAGCCAGGTACATGGATCGGACAGGTTTGGAGGGATAGGGACCAAATACGGGCAGGTGGGACTCGTGTAGCTGAGGCATGTTAGTCGGCGTGGGCAAGATGGGCCGAAGGGCCTGTTTCCACACTGTGTCACTCTGTGAGGAGTAAGAAAGCATAGAGAGACTAACGGAGGAACATGGAGAAAGCCCCTGAGAGAAGATGCATGGTGGTCGCTCGGTTACACAGAGCAAGAGGCAGGAAGAGTGGTGGAGGACACAGAGAGGAAAGGACAGAGAGAGGTGGATATTTAGAGTCATTGGAGCAGATGCAAGCTAATCCAGAGTAGGGTGATCAAGAACCAGAGGTTTAAGGAGAGGGGGGTGGGAGAATTAATAGGAACCTGAGGGGTAACTTTTGTACGCAAAGGGACGTAGGTATTGGAAACGAGCGGCCGGAGGAGTTAGTTGAAGCAGGTATTTTTACAACATTTAAAGAACATTTTAAACTGGTACATGGATTGGATAGGGTTAGAGGGATGTGGGCCATCAAAAACCTCCGTGTCAGGTGGGACCAGCCATGGGCAAGTTGGGCTGAAGGGCTGTTCCACGATGACACTTCTCGCCAACCATACCAAAAAGCACCTCCACACTCGGAATTAGATGCCAGCTACCCTGCACCCCCAGATGCATTTTTTGCGAAGATTAGTTAGTTTAGTTTAGTTTAGAAACCTAGCCTCAGCACAGAAAACAGGCCCTTCGGCCCACGGAGTCCTTGCCGACCAGCGATCCCGTACACCAGCGTATCCAACTAGGGACAATTGAAAACTTTGCATTTTACCAAGGCCAATTAATCCTACAAACCTGTAACATCCTTGGAGGAAACGGAGCACCGGAGAAAATAATCCCTGCGGTCACGGGGCGAAGAAACCCATCAAACTCAAGCACGCAGAAACAGTGACAACCACGTAGTCCGGGATCTTTGGGCCCCCCCAAGGGTCTCTGGTCACACACCCCCCTTTTACCACCACCTCAACCCGGCTCTGGGTGCGCAGAAACTCTACCCAGTGCCCACCCTGTGGTGCGTTTTAGGGGGGGTGTGGGCAGTCTGGGTTTATGTTTCCGCTAGTGGAAGTGGGGCATAGGGAATAATCCGCGAGAACAGGAGAGCACCAAAGTATTTGAAGGGGGGGGCGCATAAATGGGGTGAAAAAAGCCCGAAACCACATTCCCCCTCGCGCGCCAGCCTAGGTCTGACCCACTGCCAACCCCAGGGGATACAACTTCGGTTGAAAAAAACAGATGTGAAACGAGTAATGAACTCGGGTTAGGAACATGGATTGCTGAGGGATGTAACAACGGTGATCTCCCCCCCCCCAGAAACCGTGGTGGTGGTAATCTGAAAAAAAACGCACTGGTCCTGATATCGGGTATGGGCTGGCCTTGAGCAGAACAGAGGGGCCCCACCTCAAGTATATCACCCTAACCACCATTGGATCTCAGTATCAACCTGGGTGAGACCAATAATACCCAATGCACCTAGAGTTCAAAGGCTCATTGGGTGTAAATGGATTAGTCGACGGCTGGTCCTTGATCCATTGGCATGGCGGACCGTGAAACACCTAGAAGCCTCACAACCTAGGTGCCTGCAGCAGGCCATTCTGCCCTTCCAGAGGCAGCACCACCATTCAATATGATCGGGCAGATCATCCAAAATCAGTGCCCCGTAATCTCCTGCTTTTTCCCCCCCACATCTTCCTTGCTTCCGTTAGCCCTAAGAGCTAAATCTAACTCTGTCTTGAAAACATCCAGTGTATCGGCCTCCACTGCCTTCTGTGGCAGAGAATTCCACAGATTCACAACTCTCTGGGTGAAGAGGTTTTTCCTCGTCTCAGTCCTAAATGGCCAACCCCTTATTCTTACACTGTGACCCCTGGTTTTGGACTCCCCCCAACATCTAGCATTTTTCCCCTGCATCTACCCTGTCCAATCCCTTAAGAATTTTACATGTTTCTAAAAGATCCCCTCTCGTCCTTCTAAATTCCAGCGAATACAAGCCCAGTCCTTCATCATCACAGAGTGGTGAGTCTGTGGAATTCTCTGCCACAGAAGGTAGTTGAGGCCAGTTCATTGGCCATATTTAAGAGGGAGTTAGATGTGGCCCTTGTGGCTAAAGGGGATCAGGGGGTATGGAGAGAAGGCAGGTACAGGATACTGAGTTGGATGATCAGCCATGATCATATTGAATGGCGGTGCAGGCTCGAAGGGCCGAATGGCCTACTCCTGCACCTATTGTCTATGTTTCTATCACCATCCCGGGAACTAACCTGGTGGGATGAAGGGCCTGTTTCTGCGTTCTGTGACTGAATTAAATGGAAGAATTAAAGGCTGTCGGGAACAAGCAGCTCAGAGCTTCATCTTGATCAGTTGGGTAGGTGGCTGAGGAATGAAGCTTAATGAAGATTAGTGTTAAGGGCCTGTCCCACTTGGGTGATTTTTTAGGCAACGACTAGTTTCGGTGACAGTGGGCTTGACGCCAATGAGCGTGGCTTGACTTCTCCTGACGTAGGTGCTGTGGCAGGCTGTCGCCAGGATGACGTCGGCTGTGGCTACGAGTCGCCGGCAGTTGCCTAAAAAAATCGCCAAGTGGGACAGGCCCATTAGGTGTTGCAATTTGGGAAGTCAAACCCGGGCAGGACCTTCAGAGTGAACGGCAGGACCCTGGGGAAGTGGTGCAGCGCAGAGGAGTGTTAGTAACTTAGTTCCTTGAAAGTGGCATCGCAGGTAGAATGGTCAAGAAGGCTCTTGGCACATTTGGCCTTCACCGGGCAGAGTATTGAGGACAGCGTTTGGGAGGTTATGTCACAATTGTACAAGGCAAGGATGAGGCCACATTTGGAGTATTATGTTCAGTTTTGGTCCCCCTGATATGGGAAAGATGTTGTGAATCTAGAATGGGTACAGAGAAGATCTACAAGGATGTTGTCCGGACTCGAGGGCCTGAGTTACAGGGAGACGTTGGGCAGACTAGGACTTTATTCCTAGGAGGATGAGGGATGATGTTATAGTTTAGAAGATCACGAGGGGATGAGATAGGATAAACGCACAGTCTTTTGCCCAGAGGAATCAAGAACTAGAGGAGAAAGGTTTAAGGTGGGGGGTGGGGTGGATGATTTAATAGGAAGCTGACGGGTAACTTTTTCACACAAAGGGTGGTGGGTGTATGGAACAGCTGCCAGAGGAGGTAGTTGAGGCAGACGTTTAAAGGGCCTTTGGGCAGGCATGGATAGGACAGGTTTGGAGGGATATGGGCCAAACGCAGGCAGGTGGGACTGGTGGAGCTGGGGCAACATCGTGGGCAAGTTGGGCCGAAGGGCCTGTTTCCACGCTGTTTATAAATCACTCTATGGCTCAGCTCAGGGGGGAGAGAAGCCGGTGCAAATCCGAGGGGGGGGGCGAGAGGGCGAGGAGAGGAGGGGAGAGGAGGGGAGGGGGGAGGGAGGGGAGGGGGAGGGAGGGGAGGGGAGGGAGAGGAGGGGAGGAGTAGGGGAGAGAGAGGAGGGGGGGGAGGGGAGGAGGGATGAGGAGGGAGGAGGGGAGAGGGGGGAGGAGGTAGGGGAGAGGAGGGGAGTAGGATGGGAGAGGGGAGCGGGAGAGCGAGGAGGGGGAGGGGAGTTTCTCGGCGGAGGACAGAGGGCGGGGGCTGCTTGGATGGGCGGCATGGACTGCAGGGGGTGGAGTGGTGCGTGCGGGCCGGGCCGGGCCCTGGGCCGGAGAGGGTCTGCCAGACGCTGCCCCACCCCCCGCCCCCCGCCCAGACGGCTAGACATGTCCAAGGTCACGCCTTCCCCTTCATGTGGACCGCGGGTCGGGGAATCCCCGCGACATGCGCATTCACCCGGCAACACCTCCAGCTGCCCCGCATATAAACGCAGGGGGAAGCGCCGGCACAGGCGGTCCTGCTGGCTCACTCACACACTCACTGATAGAGAGGGAGAGAGAGAGAAGGAGAGAGAGAAGGAGAGAGAGAGAGAGAGAGAAGGAGAGAGAGAAGGAGAGAAAGAGCGGGATAGAGAGAGAGACGCACAAACAGATAGATAGCTAGAGAGTGACAGAGAGAGACAGACACACACACGCATAGATAGATAGATAGATAGATAGATAGATAGATGGAGAGAGACAGACACACACACACACACACACACACACACACACACAGCACACACACACTAGATAGATAGAGGGAGAGAGACACAGGAGAGACAGACACACACACACACAGAGATAGATAGATAGATAGAAGAGGGAGAGAGACAGAGAGAGAGACCAGAGAGAGAGACAGACACACACACACACACACACGGGGAGACACACAAAGGATAGAAACACACACACACACACGCAGAGGGATAGAAAGAGACAAGGACACACAGAGATAGGGAGACACCCAGACAGGGCAAAGGAGAGATAGAGAGGAACAGAGAGAGACAGGACACACTCGGAAGCAGGTTGGTCACACACACACACACACACACACACTCACAGACAGGCAGGGTCAACACGAACAGAGATAGACACAGAGACAGACACACGAGTTCACCCACAGACACAGAGTTATCTGTCACGGGGCTGCCGGAGGAGTGTGCGGAGCGGCGGGCGAGTTGTCTACCTGAGTCCCGGAGCGGCAGTGGAGGAGCGGCGAGGAGAGGGGCGGCGAGGGGAGGCGAGGAGCGGCGAGGAGAGGCGCGGGAGCCGGGCTGCCCGGGGCGATGAGCCGGTGTGGCGCTGCGCTGTGAGCGGGGACCGACCATGAATCTGGGCGTCGCGTTGTTCGCGCTGTGGCACCTGTGGCCGGAGACCGAGGTGAGCTGGGGGTCCCTGCCAGGGTCCGGGGTCGGGGTCGGGGTCAGTGTCAGGGTTCAGGGGGGGGGGGGGGGGGTCGCTCGCTCGCACCTGGGTCCCGGGCTAGACTGGGAGTTCGTCCCATCGAGGCGATGCTAGCTCTTAGAGCAACCTCACTCCCCACTAACATTACCTGTGATCTATTCTTCCCAACCAACTCCCACCCACCCCACCCACCCACCCAAATTCACCCCACACCGGGACCAATAGATCCATCGACCTGGGGGTTTGGGAATGTGGGGAGAAACCAGGGCACCCGGGAGTAATGTTCGTGGATACAGGGGATCGTGCAACCTGGACACATGTGTACGCAGGCAGACACACACTGAGACACACACACACACACACACACACACACAGGACACGGGGAGACAGACATAGGCAGAGACTGTCACGAGATAGAGAGAGAGATACAGTCAGAGACAGAGAAGAGAGAGAGACAGAGAGAGAGAGACACACACAGGCAGACCGAGAGAAAAAACAGAAAAACAGAGAGACACAGACACACAGACAGAAAACAACAGAGAAAACAGAGAGAGAGGACACACACACGACACACACACACACCCACACACACACACACACACACACACACACACAAACACACACACCGACAGAAAGAAACAGAAAAAACCAGAGAGAGGAACCACAGACAGACACACAGACCACACAGACAGACACAAGAAGACACACAGGACAGGACACACAGGGGACAGACACACAGACAGACACACACAGAGCAGACACAGACAGACACACAGGACACAGCAGACACGTCAGAACAGACACAGACAGACACAGACACGACAGGACACAGACACAGACTAGACACAGACACAGACACAGCTTCGGAGGTGGGGGTTGACCCGGGAGTCCGGGAGCTGCGGGGTTGGGGTTGGGGTTGGGGCTGGGACCGGGTTGTGGACGAGGCTGTGGCCGGGTTGGTGTTGTGTGCCGGTTGGTGTGTGGCCCGGGCTGCGGAAGTTCCGTGGAGCCGCCTGACCAACGCTGTTTCTGTCCCGCACAGGGCGAACTGGATGCCTCCTGAACACACCCACGGAGCCCTTCCTCCTGCCTTTGGACACTGGTAAAATACTGCTCCTTGCGGCATCGGTAGCCTTAGTGGGTGGGCACAGGGTAGAGCTGCCGCCTCCCATCGCCGAGACCCGGTTCCACCCGACAGCGGGCCGCTTGTCTGTACGGAGTTTGTACGTTCTCCCCGTGACCGCGTGGGTTTATCTCCGGGTGCTCCGGTTCCCCCCCACACACTCCAAAGACGTGCAGGTTTCTCGGTTACTTGGCGTCTGCGAAGGGCATCTGGTGTGTGGGATAAAACTAGTGTGAACGGCACACAACACGCTGGAGTAACTCAGCGGGTCAGACCGCATCCCTGGAGAAAAGGGATAGGTGACGTTTTGGGTCGAGACTCGGTGGGCCGAAGGGCCTGTTTCCCTGCTGTATCTCTTAAAACAAACTATTCACAGCGCTGAGGGACGGGTCAAATGGATGAGACTCCACGGGGGGGACAGGCCGATACATTACAGGGTTGTGGAGTGATTACTGGGCGAACAGATTGAGTTCAGCCTGTGGCCAATATCCAAGCGGTTGAAGGTGTGACAGGCGAATCTGAACACAGTTATCTAATGGACAGCTTTTTGGACTGTATTCCTCGGAGCGCAGGAGGCTGAGGGGTGATCCTAGAGAAAAATCGATAAAAATGTGTGTGAAAAATCGGTAGTGATGGACTGATAGAGTTCTGGCAGCTTGGGCATATGGAACAAGCTGCCAGAGGGGGTGGTCGAGCAGATACTATGGTAGCATTTAAAAGACACTTGGACAGGGACATGGGCAGGGACGGTTCAGAGGGATGTGGGCCATCTCTTTTTTTTTTATTTTTTTTTTTTATTTTGAAATGGGCCCAGGGGTAGATGGGGCATCTCGGCCAGCATGGACAATCTGGGCCGAAAGGCTGCCGGACTCCCAGGTTACAGATGGACAAAGCACAGAGGGACAAGGGTCCGACTTTAGAGATACATCGCAGAATGAGGCCCTTCAGCCTTCCGAGTCCATACTGACCAGCAATCGCCCCCTACACTAGCACTAGTTAGTGCTAGTGGCAATATAGGGGCCATTTAGGGGGCAGTTTTATTGGGGCCAATTAACCTACAAACCCCATGTGATTGTGGATAGTGGGAGGAGACCGGGCACCTGTAGAAAACCCACGTGGTCACGGGGAGAACGTACAAACTCCGTACAGTCAGTCTCTGGCGCTGTCTAACGCCACTGCAGCGTCCCACTGCACGAAGGTTTGAATTTAGCAAAGGGGAAGTGTTGTTACAATTGTGAGCTGACACCTGGAGTACTGTGCCCAGTTTTGGTTCCCTTGTTTAAGAGAGGATGTATACTGGCATTGGAGGCAGTCCAAACGAGATTGACCAGGCTGATACCCGGGCCAAGGGAGTTTCCTATCACATTGAGGAACAGTACAGCAGCTGGTCGAGCCTCTGCCTCAATCCTAACTTTGGACGCTGTGACTCTGCGGCGTTTGCATGTTCTCCCTGACCGCGTGGGTTTGCTCCGGAAGCTCCGGTCGGCTCCCACATCCCAAAGACGTGCGGGATTTTAAGATATTTGGCCCGCTGCAAACTATCCCTAGTGTGCGTTGAGCGGATGGGAAAGTGGGTTAAAATAGAACTGGTGTGAGCTAGTCTCAACGGTGTGAGAAGGGCCAAAGGGCCTGTTTTTCAAGCTGTATCTTTCAATCAAGCTGACGTCTAAAATAACAATGAGTATAAGACGGTTAGATAGTGTAAATGCCCCATCTAATCATCCACCAAGGTAAGGCAAAAAAAGCTGAGGAACCTCAGCGGGCGAGGCAGTATCTATGGAGTGAGGGAAAAATAGGCGACGTATTCGGGTTGAGACCCTTCTTCCAAGTCTTTCAGTGTGATGATTTGAGACCCAGCAAAATATTCTACGGATAGACACGAAAAGCTGGAGTAACGCAGCCCGCTTTTCACGTCTATCTTCGGTTTCAACCAGCATCTGCAGTTCCTTCCTACAGAATACTCTGCAGACCGGGCAGCATCTGT
The DNA here is from genome assembly GCA_035221665.1 of Okamejei kenojei. Lineage (NCBI taxonomy): Eukaryota > Metazoa > Chordata > Chondrichthyes > Rajiformes > Rajidae > Okamejei > Okamejei kenojei. Next base: position 13,965,203 of record CM069167.1, on the reverse strand, counting down.
GGAGCAGGGAACAGACACTATTTCAGGTTGATGTCCCTTTGTCAGAGCGATTGACCCTGAAACACCAATTCCGTTTCCCCTTCCACAGATGCTACCTGACCCACTGTGCGCTTCCTGCATTTTCTGATTTTAGTTTCAGGTTTCCAGCGTCTGCAGGGTTTTATTTTGTTTATATTTTGTCCGCGACGAGTTGTTAACTATCTCCTCAGCTTGGCGAGGTCAATGATGGACAATGTCAACCACGGCCGCAGCCGGTGAATGAATGAAATGTAATAGAGCCGTTTTGCGTAAAATCGAATAACAATGTGGTGACGTTTGTGTGACGCAGACTGTGAGAATTGTGCTGCTTGTGGTCAGACGTGATAGGAGCAGAATTAGGCCATTCGGCCCATCAAGTCTACCCCGCCATTGAATCATGGCTGATCGATCTCTCCCTCCCAACCCCATTCTCCTGCCTTCACCGCGTAACCTCTGACACCCGCACTAATTATGAATCTATCTATCTCCGCCTTAAAAATATCCACTGACTTGTGCCTCCACAGCCTTCTGTGGCATTAATTCCACAGATTCACCACCCTCTGACTAAAGAGAGTCCTCCTCACTCATCTCCGTCCGAAAGGGACATCCTTTATTTCTGAGCCTACGACCTCTGGTCCTAGACTCTCCCACCAGTGGAACCATCCTCTCCACATCCACTCTATCCAGACCATTATGGGTGTACTCTGACAAGCCACAAAGTGCTGGAGTAACTCAGCGGGTCAGGCAACATCGGCGGGGGGAATCTGGGTAGGTGACGTTTCGGTGTGGGGGGGGGGTGGGTGGGGGGGAGGGGGACCTTTCTTCATACCCTAAGCTGTAGTGTGGGGCTGGCCACACTCAACGCGTTCTTCCCCTTTGAACCCAGCTGTGCCTGTTGACAGGATCTTGTGCTGTTCTTTGGGCTTGTTCCTCGGCTGGGATAGGAAAGGCTGTGCGGCCCCCTGTTTTTTTTGGGAGTGGTTTGAGGGACGACGGGGAGAATTGCGGGGAGGTTTTCTGGAAGAGAAAGCCCCATTGAGCAAGAGTGAGACAGCGGTGTTGAGAAGGGAGGGCGGGAGGGAGGGAGAGGAGGTGTGTGCATGCCACTGTGCAACCTCGGGCGAGGAGACTGGCGGGCCTGTCCCACTTGGGCGTCACGCAGATGGCGCGCAAAGATTTTGTACATCCCAACATCCCGGGGAGCCGCACGCGACCGCTCGTCACTGCCCACGTCACCAGGCGCGCGTAATGCGCACAATGCGTGCGTCGTGACGGGTAAAGATGTCGCGTGAATTACGCGCAAATGTCGGCCAAGTGGGACCGGCCCTCCAGTGCCCTTCACGGGTCCCAGAACGCCAGCCCTGTTTCTAGGTTGCCTTTCGCTGGATATTTGGAGCGGGAGGAGGCGGCGAGGTGTGAATGAGCCGCACAGGCCCTTGCAGACAGATCGGGGCCTCCTCTGCCCCCCGGGGCAAGGGTGCTCCGAACGCATTCTTTTTTTGGGTTCCACAATGACATTTCAATTCTCGCCTGTTGTGTCTGCCAGCTATTCCAGCCCGGGCTCAGCTGCTATCTAAGAAGGCCCAGTGTTTCCTGGAATTGTCTGAAAGTCCAAAACGGCTCTGGCAAGTCTCCACTCCCCTCCTTGCAGTCTAACGGCGAGGCACCACGTGAGGCAGCTGAGCTGCCCATGTCTCTAGGCTCTGTCCCACCATTGTTGAATGCCAAGCTCTCTCTTGTTTTTCAAATACAATGCATCTGCTTCTAAATATAGGCGGCCTGTGTTAACATTCCACTGTCCCAACCAGGGTGGAATTTGCCAAATAGTTTCCTGATAGTTTGTGTTTCCAATTGTCTGAAACATTCGAATGAACAAAGTTTCTTTCTTTCGCCTGCGCGGCTGACCTTCAGATTAACATTTCTGCTCCTTGAGTGTGACACCATTAACGTTTCAGTCTGCTCTGTCTTCATCCATGCCATTAACCCTTGGAATGCCAGGGGTGTCCTCCTGCTCCTTTGGTGCTTGCCTAATGGGGAAAGACCATTTGATCGTAGTTCTGGCACTCACCCATTGTAACCATTTGAACGTCCCCAGTGATGTGTCTGAAGGGGGCGTCCTGACCTGAAACGTGGCCTATACATTCCTGCTACAGACGCTGCCTGACCCGCCGAGTTACTCCAGTACTTTGTGTTTTGTTGCAGTTTCATATATCCCACCATTGGGGCCAGGCGTGTGATCCATAAGAGGTGGGCACCGTCACCATTGGGCCTCTGCGTCAATCCTCCTAAGTTCCACCTACCCCCCCTTTCGGTGGCCCACCCCCCATTTTGGTGCCACCTCCTCCCCCCCCTTTTAGGTTCTCCTTAAGGTAGGTTATTAAGGTTTGTCCAGACCCCGCTCCCATCAAGGACCCCCCCCCCACCTTAATGTCCCCCTTCCTTTAAAGCCCCCCCTCCATTAAGGTTCCCCCCCCCTCCTTAAGGTCCCCCCCCCTCCTTAAGGGTCCCCCCCCCTCCTTAAGGTTCCCCCCCCCTCCTTAAGGTCCCCCCCTCCCTCCTTAAGGTCCCCCCCCCTCCTTAAGGTCCCCCCCTCTCCTTAAAGGTCCCCCCCCTCCTTAAGGTCCCCCCCCCTCCTTAAGGGTCCCCCCCCCTACCATTAAGGGGTCCCCCCCCTCCTTAAGGGTCCCCTTCCCCCCCCTCCTTAATGTCCCCCCTCCTTAAGGACCCCCCCCTTCCTAAAGTTCCCCCCCCTTCCTAAAGTTCCCCCCCTTCCTAAGGGTCCCCCCCTTCTTAAGGTCCCCCTCTTCTTAAGTTCCCATGGGGGGGCACTTCTCCTTAAGTTCCCCCTCTCCTTAAGGTCCCACCCCCTCTCCTTAAGGTTCCCCCCTTCCTTAAGATCCCCCCTTCCTAAGGTGCTGTTCTCCCCCCCCCCCCCCCTTCCTGTCAAACCCTGACCGACCAAGGTTTAGCTCCTCTGCCCCAGCATTTCCTCTGGGGTCTTGGTGTCAGTATTTGCGCGAGGGTCAACCCTGACTGACGTTTGGCTACTACATGTGAAGAGTTGGATGGATTGTCGATTGTGGATGTGACTGCTTCATCCTCTGATCCCATTCTCACCGCCTGTACAACCGTCACATTCAGGAGTTCGATTCCCACTTGTTCAGTCTCCCTCCGACTTGTAGTTTCCCCTCCTTTGCAGCTGCACCCCCTGGGATTAACCCCTGGGTTCCCGGGGGAGAATTTGCTTTGATCAACTTTGTCAAGTGCCTTTTGTAAATTGAAGATGAGGGGAAAATTGGTGTTTGTTAAAGCACACTGATTACAGACAGTGGGACAGGTGTTTCAATGCAGAGCTGGGAAAGAATAACAAGGCATTGGTGACTCCGTACGGTCCGCAGGCTGACAAACGGACAGAGTGCAAATCGGGCAGCAGCTGTGGAGTCTGTCGCCGGGATTCATGTTTGAAGCTGAAATATGGTCAAAATTAAGGTTTGGTTGGATCGGTTGATCAGGTAATGGGGTTGGAGGCAGGCCAGACAACTCCTTGTGCATTGGTCACATAAGTGGATCTACAATCACAAATTACAATCGCTCTACTCTTTTAAATCTCTACTCCGAGAGCAGCGTTCCTTAAGGGCCTGTCCCACTTTCGCGAGTTATTCACGAGTTCTCCCGAGTTTTCCCCTTGATTCAAACTCGCAGAATGTCCGTAGCGAGTGCGTAGGAGTCCGTAGATATATCGTAGCGGCTCGTTATGCCAACCGTAGGTACTCGGGGAATCAGGAAAGTCGGGAAGTTTTTTCCAGCCCGATAAAAAATGTCCACGAGTACAAAAAAAATGGTCAGGATGAAAGAAATTGCAACTTTTTACTTGTAAGGAGGGCACCGAAATAGTCGTGGGAATTTGTAGACATACTCGTAGGAGTTCGGGAAAATAGTCGTGGAAGGTCGTAGGAGTTCGTAGATGACCACAATCTTGATTTTGAGTGTTTCCACCAAGTTCTGTACCAAGAAAGCAATCTCATAACCAGATCTCAGACTCTCTCCGCCTGAAAACTGTGACATTCGAGTCTTAATTGAAAATTTAACCTGAGATTGATAGATTTTTTTTTTGTTGAGTCCACATTATGGACCATCTGTAATCAATAGACAATAGGTGCAGGAGTAGGCCATTCGGCCCTTCGAGCCAGCACCGCCATTCAATGTGATCGTGGCTGATCATCCCCAATCAGTACCCCGTTCCTGCCTTCACCCCATATCCCCTGACTCCGCTATTTTTAAGAGCCCTATCTAGCTCTCTCTTGAAAGCATCCAGAGAACCTGCCTCCACCGCCCCCTGAGGCAGAGAATTCCACACTCGCAACTCTCAAACAGAAAGATGGTCCAGGTTTGGGCTGAGTAACATCTAGTGCTTTCATAGAAACCACGGTGATAACCCCTGGCTAGATCATTCTCAACATTTCCTAATTCCATAGGATAAATACTTTGAGTTCCTTTCACTGAGTTTACCTGCAGCCGTAACACTATTCTGCACTCTTGTTTATTTTCTCTTTCGCATTACCTGTTGTGACTCATGGATGATATAATTCGACTGGGCCTGTCCCACTTTCATGACCTAATTCACAACCTCTGCCGAGTTTGCCCGTGCCTCATACTCGCAGCACGGTCGTCAGGAGGTCAAAGTTACTCGTGGCTTCACGTTACTCGTAGGTCGGGGCGATTTTTCCAACACGATGAAAAATGTCCGCGAGTAAAAAAGGTGGTGAGTTAGTTTGTGAAAGTGGGACAGACCCTTTAAGGAAGTCTTCCTCGTTGTATCTCAGTGCACGTGACAATAATAAGCGAATGCCAATACCAATTTAGCTGCAGAGCAAGACTTGTAATCTCTCCAAATCCATGTGATTATGGAGATTAAATCAACAGGCTGAGTTATCCTTGGCATTTTCACACTTTATTCCATATGGAAGATGATGTGACCCAGGAGGTTTCATGAGATGTGGAGGAGTGCCATCGATCGTAGCGTTGGGACACCAGCTGTGGGTAACTGGGTCCTGGTAGAGACCTGGGACGCTGCTCTCGGGTAATTGGATCGCAGGGTAGTCTGTATTTAGCACGGGAGGTCAGCTATGGAAACTGGTGCTGTTTGAGGAGTCAGACATTGACTTCTTCAGCACCTCTTGGTTCCTTTGCTTGCAGCTGTTCCCTGGGCAACTGAATGCAAGCGCTGGAATTTGCAACTTTCCGATGTTCTGAAAGGTGTGTTACCTTCGTGCAGGGAGAATGCGACTGACAACGAGACGGGGCCTCTTGTGGTGTTAACGATTCGGGTTGACGACCTTTCATTAGAAGGGAAGACGGACGCAAAGTGCTGGAGTAACTCAGCGGGTCAGGCAGCATCCCTGGAGAAAAACCATGGCTGACGTTTCGGGTCGGGACCGTTTTCCTTCTGATGCAAAATGTCACCCCTCCTTTTTCTCCAAGGATGCTGCCTGACCCGCTGAGTTACTCCAGCGTAAACCAGCATCTGCAGTTCCTTTCTACACGTTTAATCAGAACCGTACTGACTATGAAGGTCCTCGACCAGAAACGTCCACTCATTATCTCCGTCCAAGGAGCTGCCTGCTCTGTTGAGTATTTCCAGCTCATTCTATTTTTATCTCGGCTTTTCAGCATCTGCAGGGACTCGGGGTAGGCAGTTCTGCTGGGTTGTGGACTAGAGCATCATTTTCTAAATCCAACCTCAGTGTTTTATGTCCTGGCCTCTCACACAGGTGATTCTTTATAAAGCAGATCTCAGTCAGAAACATAGAAAATAGGTGCTGGAGTAGGCCATTCGGCCCTTCGAGCCTGCACCGCCATTCAATATGATCATGGCTGATCATCCAACTCAGTATCCTGTACTTGCCTTCTCTCCATACCCCCTGATCCCTTTAGCCACAAGGGCCACATCTAACTCCCTCTTAAATATAGCCAATGAACTGGCCTCAACTACTTTCTGTGACAGAGAATCCCACAGATTCACCACTCTTTGTGTGAATTTTTTTTTCTCATCTCGGTCCTAAAAGACTTCCCCCTTATCCTTAAACAGTGAAGGGTCTCGACCCGAAACGTCACCTATTCCTTCTCTCCAGAAACGTTGCCTGACCCGCTGCGTTACTCCAGCACTTTGTATCTATCTCTGTATTAACCAGTTCTGGGTGGACCCATGCCAACCATTGTTTATGAAAAATAACAGTCAACAAAGATGGAGAGTTTACCATGGCAGCTGCTGAGAGTTTTAATCACATTATAGATTGTCTTACACGAGCCTGCTTCATCCATCCCACCTTGGGAATCTCCCATTCTGATCCAGCTTCCCTTAACATGTATCCTCCTGTTACCCAACCCCTCCATGTGTTGGTGAGTTCCCCATTCTCTGCAGGAAGAAATCTCTCCTGAAGTCCGGTGAAATCCAACAAGGAATATCTCTTGCTCCTTGGGACCCTTGCATCCTCCCTCCCTCCCCCCCTCCCCCACCCTGCTCGTCGTACGGGTTTCGCTGTCGCCCCACTTAGTTTCACTCTATCACCGTCCCCACAGCCAACAATTGAGCATTGTGGACTCCACCTTTCCCTTTTTCTTCATGCCCTTTTAGTCCCTCGTTTCCCTCTCCCTCAGTCTGAAGAACGATCTCGACCAGAAACGTCATCTATTCCTTTTCTCCAATGATGCTGCCTGACCCACTCCAGCTTTTTTGTGTCTGTCCAGGAATATCTTTTCGTCCTAAAGTCTGGTCATAGATCACCCCATTCCTTCTCCACTCCTCCCCAGATAACATGGTGTTCCCCTTCAAGTCTGCCTGACAAACTCTTCCATGGTGCAGGCAGGAGACCTGGACTCGTAATCCCACCATCTTCCCCAGCCTGTGTAACTTCTCTCGATGGGACGATAGGAACCACTCCGACCGTTCCACCCCAGTAAATCCAAGCACCTTTCCCACAATGATTGTCTGATCACCTGGCAGGAGATACCGGAAGCCTAAAGTCCCGCACCACCCGGCACTGGAACCGCTACCCTCCCACAACCCCCGTCGGGTTAGCCTTTAGAGACACAGCTTCGGCCTACCGAGTCTGTGCCGACCAGCGATCACTCCCGTACACCAACACTCTCCTACACACACGGGACAATTTACACTTTCACCCAAGCCAATTAATAGACATTAGACAATAGACAATAGGTGCAGGAGTAGGCCATTCAGCCCTTCGAGCCAGCACCGCCATTCAATGTGACCATGGCTGATCATCCCCAATCAGTACCCCGTTCCTGCCTTCTCCCCATATCCCCTGACTCTGCTATCTTTAAAAGCCCTATCTAGCTCTCTCTTGAACGTATGTAGAGAACCGGCCTCCACCGCCCTCTGAGGCGGAGAATCCCACACTCACCACTCTCTGTGAGAAAAAGTGTTTCCTCATCTCTGTTCAAAATGGCTTACCCCTTATTCTTAAACTGTGGCCCCTGCTTCTGGACTCTCCCAATATCGGGAACACGTTTCCTGCCTCCAGCGTGTCCATACCCTTAACAATCTTACATGTTTCAATAAGATCCCCTCTCATCCTTCTAAACTCCAGAGTGTACAAGCCCAGCCGCTCCATTCTCTCAGCATATGACAGTCCCGCCATCCCGGGAATTAACCTTGTGAACCTACGCTGCACTCCCTCAATAGCAAGAATGTCCTTCCTTAACCGACAAACTTGCACGTCTTTCGAGTGTGGGAGGAAACCGGAGCACCCGGAGAAAACCCACGTGGTCACAGGGAGAAGGTGCAAGCTCATACAGTCAGCATCCGTCGTCGGGATCCAACCCGGGTCTGTGCCGCTGTTATGGCAGCAACTCTACCGCTGTACCACCATAATGGGGTTTTTTTTGCCGTATTTTATCTGTTATTGTCTTGCAGAATAGGCATGTAAATTATGTATCATTTTGTGTGAGTCTATGTGGCAGTGAATGCCTCTAGAAGCAAGATTTTCATTGCACCTATAGTTCACCACACATGACATGACACCTTATACATGAGAATAACCTCGACTTGACTTGATTGGGGCAGCGCATTGTTCCAAAAACATCTGGGCACAATTCCAAACCTCCAACAAGTGTCAAGTTTATTTTCTCTTATGTGGTTCTCGGTGTTACCTTCCACTCAGAAATTACATTTAGCAAGCTTCCAATTTAAAAAAAATTATAATCGTTTTCTACTTTTTTAGATTGCTTGCAAATAATTCGTACAAGTCCTCAGCGAACTGGCTGACCTGAAAAGTGAGCGCTGTGATGGAATCTAATGTCTGGGTGGGTGTGAGTAACACTGCTCTGGCGTGTGTTTGGTTTCAGACAGGAATGGCACGGATCCCAATGAGCTCGGCTTGTTGTCTATGAACGAGGGGGAGCACGGACACGCCCCACGTGTGACTCGCAGTACAGGTGAGGGAACCATCTGTATCGCACTCTGAGCTGTGTAGTCACACAGCACGGAAACAAGCCCTTTGGCCCATCGCGTCCATGCTGACCCATCTACGCTAGTCCCATGTGCCTGCATTTATTTTTATATATGTATATATGTATATGTGTATATATGTATATATGTATTTATATATATATATATGTATATGTGTATATATTGTGTGTGTATATGTGTATATGTATATATGTATGTATATATGTATATGTATATATATGTATATATATATATGTATGTATGTATATATATATATATATATATATATATATATATATATATATATATATATATATATATATATATATATATATATATATATATATATCCAAGTACACCCCCTGAGTGTATTTTAAATGCTGCTATGGTATCTTCCTCAACTGCCTCCTCTGGCAGCTTGAATGTGCAGGAAACATAGACAATAGGTGCAGGAGTAGGCCATTCGGCCCTTCGAGCCTGCACCGCCATCCTTTAGCCTGTTACAAGATCCCTTTAGCCACAAGCCACATCTAACTCCCTCTTACATTTAGCCAATGAACTGGCCTCAACTACCTTCTGTGGCAGAGAATTCCACAGATTCACCACTCTCTGTGTGAAAAATGTTTTTCTCATCTCGGTCCTAAAAGATTTCCCCCTTATCCTTAAACTGTGACCCCTTGTCCTGGACTTCCCCAGGAAGGAACTGCAGATGCTGGTTTAAGCCGATGGAAGACACAAAGTGCTGGAGTAACTCAGCGGGTCAGACACCGTCTCTGGAGAACAGGAATAGGTGACGTTTCGGGTCGAGACCGTCCTGCAGACTGAGGGCCTCGATTGTGAAAGTCGTCTGAAGAAGGGTCTCGACCCGAAACGTCACCTATTCCTTCGCTCCATAGTTGCTGCCTCACCCGCTGAGTTACCCCAGCACTTTGTGTCTCTCCTCTCTGGCAACTTGTGCCATGCACCCACCGCTCTCTGAGTGAAAATGTTGCCTCTCAGGTTGGTATTAAATCTTTCCCCTCTCACCTGGAACCTATGTCCTCTTGTTTTTGATTCCCTGACCCTAGGTAAAAGACTCTGCGCGTTATAGTCAATAGACAATAGACAATAGGTGCAGGAGGAGGCCATTCGGCCCTTCGAGCCAGCACCGCCATTCAATGTGATCATGGCTGATCATCCCCAATCAGTACCCCGTTCCTGCCTTCTCCCCATATCCCCTGACTCCGCTATCTTTAAGAGACCTATCTAGCTCTCTCTTGAAAGCATCCAGAGAACCTGCCTCCACCGCCCTCTGAGGCAGAGAATTCCACAGACTCACCACTCTCTGTGAGAAAAAGTGTTTCCTCGTCTCCGTTCTAAATGGCTTCCCTTATTTTCCCGTTATTCTTAAACTGTGGCCCCTGGGTCTGGACTCCCCCAACATCGGGAACATGTTTCCTGCCTCTAGCGTGTCCAAGTCCTTAACAATCTTATATGTTTCAATGAGATTCCCTCTCATCCTTCTAAACTCCAGAGTGTACAAGCCCAGCTGCTCCATTCTCTCAGCATATGACAGTCTCGCCATCCCGGGAATTAACCTTGTAGTTCACCCTATCTATTCCTCCCCCCATGGTTTTATGGTAACAACAGGAATCTCATGTCTACTTACTTTGTTTGGCTCTGCCCAGCTGGTGGGAGTGGTGACTGGGGGGGAGATGTATATAACGGGGGGGGGGGGGCAGGTTAGTAGTGTTAGAGTCGGTTAGAGAGGGGAGTGAGGTCAACAAAGCTCGGGTTGCAAGGTGGAAGATATCGGGGGGGGGGGGGGGGGGGGGGGGGGGGGAAGGGGAAGGCCTGTGATCAGGGCGTTGGTATCTGAAGGCCCGGCCACTGGTGGTGAAGCAGGGGGAGAGGAACTGGAGGTTTTGGAGCTTTGAATGTGGAGGAGGTGACACTCATGAGGGAGGGAGGGGCATTTGGGGGTTCGTAAGAACGGGGGAAATTTGTAAACCGTGGCCTGTGAACAGAGCTACTGGTGGCTGACTGATCTTAGACCGTAGACAATAGGTGCAGGAGTTTGGCCCTTCAAGCCAGCACCGTCATTCAATGTGATCTTGGCTGATCATCCACAATCAGTAGTCCACTCCCTCCCCATCTATCTCTGCCCCAGACCATACCATGGAGTCCTGTCCCACACCTCTCTCCCTCCTCTCCCTTACAATAATAGACAATAGGCGCAGCACCGCCATTCAATGTGGTCATGGCTGATCATCCCCAATCAGTACCCCGTTCCTGCCTTCTCCCCATATCCCCTGACTCCGCTATCTTCAAGAGCCCTATCTAACTCTCTCTTGAAAGTATCCAAAGAACCGGCCTCCATCGCCCTCTGAGACAGAGAATTCCACAGATTCACAACCCTCTGTGTGGGAAAAGTGTTTCCTCGTCTCCGTTCTAAATGGCCTACCCCTTATTCTTAAACTGTGTGGCCCCTGGTTCTGGACTCCCCCAACATCGGGAACATGTTTCCTGCCTCTAGCGTGTCCAATCCCTTAACAATCTTATATATTTCTTATATATGAGGAAGATATTCTGAGGGAATTCCTGATGTGTTGAGGTTCGAGGTTAGGGCAAAGTTTAAAGGAGATGTGCGGGGCATGTTTGTTCAACACTGGTGGGGGCCTGGAACGCGCTGCCAGGGGTGGTGGTGGAGGTAGATGCGAAGGCCGGGTTTAAGAGGCTTTTAGATAGGCCCATGGATATGCAGGGAATGGAGGGATATGGATCGTGTGCAGAGGAGATTAGTTTAGCTAATTGTGTTCAGAACAGGCATTGTGGGCTGAAGGGCCTGGTGCTGTACTATGTTCTATGAGCTGGGTCTGTCGATGTGTGTGAAGCACCCCCCCCCCCCCCCAATGTCTTGGTGGTCTCTGAGACAGCGGGAGGCCTAGCATGCCCTGGTTCGGAGTGAGGGGCGGGGATTGCCGTTGCCTGCTCTGTGGGCTGCTCTCATGGTGAACCGCTCCGTTCCTCTTGCAGTGGTGGAGGTTGCAAGGCCAGCCCAGTGCAAGGTGCGGCCGGAGGTGATGGAGATCACGCGGAGCATGGTGGATCCCACCAAGGCCAACTTCTACCTGTGGCCGAGCTGCGTGGAGGTCCAGCGCTGCTCCGGATGCTGCAACGTCAAGAACTACAAGTGCCAACCGACCAAGGTTCAGGAACGGCGAGTGCGGGTGAGCACTGGCTGGGGGGCGAAGGAGGGGGAGGGGGATCGTGTGGGGGGTGGGGACGCCCAGGTGAGCGGGGTGAGGGGGATCGTGTGGGGGGTGGGGAAGCCCAGGTAAGGGGGGGTGAGGGGGATCGTGTGGGGGGGTGGGGAAGCCCAGGTGAGGGGGGGGAGGGGGAATCGTGTGGGGGGTGGGGAAGTCCAGGTGACGGGGGTGAGGGGGATCGTGTGGGGGGTGGGGACCCAGGTAAGCGGGGGATCGTGTGGGGGGTGGGGAAGCCCAGGTAAGGGGGGGGGTGAGGGGGGATTGTGTGGGGGGTGGGGAAGCCCAGGTGAGGGGGGTGAGGGGGGATCGTGTGGGGGGTGGGGAAGCTCCAGGTGAGGGGGGTGAGGGGGATCGTGTGGGGGGTGGGGAAGCCCAGGTAAGGGGGGGTGAGGGGGATCGTGTGGGGGGTGGGGAAGCCCAGGTGAGGGGGGTGAGGGGGGATTGTGTGGGGGGTGGGGAAGCCCAGGTGAGGGGGGTGAGGGGGGATTGTGTGGGGGGTGGGGAAGCCCAGGTGAGGGGGGGTGAGGGGGGATCGTGTGGGGGGTGGGGAAGGCCAGGTGAGGGGGGTGAGGGGGCATCGTGTGGGGGGTGGGGGTGCAAGGGGGGGTTCAAGGTTTGAGGGAATTGGAAGCCAGGGGTCGGTGCACCAGGGGCTACAGAGTGGATGTGGAGAGGATGTTGATCAGCCATGATTATAGAATGGCGGTGCAGGCTCGAAGGGCTGAATGGGCCTACACCTGCACCTAAATTTCTATGTTTCTATGTTGCCACTGGTGGGAGGGTCTAAGACCAGAGGCCACAGCCTCAGAATAAAAGGACGTACCTTTCGAATGGAGATGAGGAGGAAATTTCTTTCGTCAGAGGGTGGTAAACATGTGGAATTCATTGCCACAGACGGCTGTGGGGCCAAGTCAATGCTGGTTTACAAAAAAAAGACACAAAGGGCTGGAGTCACTCATTAGGTGAGGCAGCATCTCTGGAGAACATGGATAGGTTCCATTTCGGGTCGGGATGCTTCAGTCTGGTCCCGCGCTGAAACGTCACCTATCCATGTTCTCCAGAGATGGTGCCTCACCTGCTGAGTCACTCCAGCACTTTAGGTCTAAAGGCAGACAAGTCGCCAGGAGCCAAAAACCTACACGCAAGCGGTTTTAAAGGAAGCAGCGGTAGAGACAATCGACCCATAGATACTTCTGGTTTAGTTTAGAGATACAGTGCTGGAACAGGCACTTTGGCCCACCGAGTCTGCGTCGAAGAGTGATTACCCCGTACGCCAGTTCTATCCTACAATTTATAGAACCCAACTAACCTATCTACTTGCACATCTTAAAGGACCTGCCCCACTGTATGAAGTAATTGAAGAGCTCACCCGAGTTTAAAAAAAAAAATCAAACTCGTGGTCAGCACATAGAATGTACGTAGCAGGTACGTCGGAGCTCGGGGCGTCTCTTAGCTAACGGCAGGTACTCGGGCAAACGCGGTAAGCTCGTGGAGACTCGTGAAGATTTTTCAACATGTTGAAAAACGTCCACGAGAGCCCCGAGTGCCTACGAGCGGCTAATACCGTAATTCTCCGAGTTCGAATCAGGGCAAGCTCGGGAGAACTCTTGAATTAGCTCGTACAGCGGGACAGGCCCTTTACAATGTGGGAGAGAAACTGGAACACTGGGAGAAAACCCACGCGGTCAAGGGGAAAACATACAAACTCCGTCGTCACAATTGAACCCGGGTCTTTGGCGCTGTAAGGCAGCAACAGCTCTACCGCTGCGCCACTGTGCCTCCCGGAAGCCCCTTGGTTACGGGAGACCTCCTGTGGAAAACCCTCACTGTGTCTCCTGCGTTTAAGGAAAGTAGTTAAAAAGTGGGTCTCGATAGGCTTGTTAGATGGACGTGTTAAGGATAAGGGGGAAATCTTTTAGGACCGAGATGAGAAAAACATTTTTCACACAGAGAGTGGTGAGTCTCTGGAATTCTCTGCCACAGAAGGTAGTTGAGGCAACTTCATTGGCTATATTTAAGAGGGAGTTAGATGTGGCCCTTGTGGCTAAAGGGATCAGGGGGTATGGAGAGAAGGCAGGTACGGGATACTGAGTTGGATGATCAGCCATGATCATATTGAATGGCGGTGCAGGCTCGAAGGGCCGAATGGCCTACACCTGCGCCTATTTTCTATATTTCTATCTGTTGGCAGAAAACCGTAGTTGATAACCAAGGAAGAAACAGTCATTTAAGGAAGCTTAATGCTAAGACAAGACAGGTCAACATGGCTTTTTGAAAGTTAAATCAAATTTGACAAATTCTTCACGGATATCGTGGTCGACAGAGGAGAACCTGCAGATATATGTATATGAATTTTCAGAGAGGTTTGGCAGGATAGCACAGGAGAGGTAAAGCTCATGGTATTGGGAATGATAAAAGATTAAAGCTCATGGTATTGTGAATGACAATGAGGGTGAAGCTATATTTCACCCTCGTTAGACCACATTTGGACTACGCTGTTGCAGCATGGGACCCGTACACAAATAAAAACATTTCTTCCATCGAACGTGTCCAAAGACGGGCCGCTCGATTTGTTACTAACACCTGTGAGAGAGAAGCGAGTGTTACCAAACCTCTGAATTCACTTGAACCCTCTCCAAGACAGACGTGAAGCTCACCGTTTGACCTGTTTTTACAAAGTGTTAAATGGCCAGCTCGACCAAACCTACACCAAACCCAAACCAATTAGGAGCCGACGAGGGCATTCGATCCAACTTGTCATTCCAGCTACCAAGACAGATGTGTCCAGCAATTCATTCTTCCCCCGCATAATTAAAGCATGGAATAATCTCCACCTTACTATAGTTACCCAACCAGATGTAACTAAATTTAAGGTAGCTCTTTTTTCCCAAAAACCCTTTCTGGCTTAAGTCCTCCCTCCACCACCTCCAGTTTAAATTCCATTTGGAATATTTTGGAGGACCAGGAAACCAAGAATCGAGATTGACTGGTTATCACATGGAGGACAGAGCCTGAATAAACGTGTCGTTTTTAGGCTGGAAAGATGTAACTAGTGGAGTGCCTCAAGGATTAAGTCGTGACTTTTCACTGTCTGCATTAATGACCTGTATGAAGAGGCAAAATGTTAGGGAACTACATTTGCCGATGGCACGAATATAGTCAGGAGGGCGTGTTGTGGTGAGGAAATTCCATTTCAACTGGATATTGATCAGTTGGTTAAGTGGGCGAGAACTCTGCAAGTCAGGTTTAATACAGAAAACAGTGAGATAAGAGGAATCTAAGCACAGAGATTATTATCTGAGTGGAGAGAGGTTGCAGATGAGCAAAGTATAGAGAGGTCTAAGTCTATTACATAAAGATTTAAATTTAAACCCCCCCCCCCCCGCGCGTTGGGGGAACAGACCCAGCGGGTCTGCACTTGGTCTAGTAAAGATTTAAATTTAGAACTAGGGGAAGTGTTGTCACAATTGTACAGGACACTGGTGGTCACACCTGGAGTACTGTACACAGTTTTGGTTCTCTTACTTAAGAAAGGATATACTGGCATTGGAGGCCAGTAGGCGATTGACTGGGCTAATTCCCAGGCTGAGGGAGTTTCCTATCAAAAGTGGCTAAATAAATTATTGGGGGTGGGGGGGGGGGCACGACTGATCGAGCTGCTTCCTCACAGAAGCCAGAGACCCCGGTTTGATCCTGAATTCGGGCTCGATCCCGAAACTGGATTGTTAACGTTAAGGGCTTGGAGAAGCCTCAGTGGAGTTACTTTGCCCTCAGCTGCCTGACTACTGTGTAGCACCCGGCACACTGTTTGTTTTTTCCTGCTGCTCTTCATTTTTTTTTTTCCTTCCTCCACTTCTGTGTGGAGTTTGCACGTTTTCTCTGTGACCATGTGGGTTTCCTCCTGGTGCTCGGGTTTCCGCCCACATCGTAAAGACGGCGACTTTGTAGGTTCTGTGTAAATTGCCCCTAGTGTGTAGACAATGGGTGCCGAGGGAGAGGTGAGGTAGACCAGTGTGAACGGGTGACGATGGTCAGCATGGGCTGGATGGGCCAACGGCCGTGTTTCTATACTGTATCCCCTATGTTTCTATACTGAATGGATTCAAGAGAGTTGGATAGAGCTCTAGTGACTAGTGGAATCAAGGGATATGGGGAGAAGGCAGGCACGGGTTATTGATTGGGGATGATCAGCCATGATCACAATGAATGGCGGTGCTGGCTCGAAGGGCCGAATGGCCTCCTCCTGCACCTATTTTCTATGTTTCTATCTTTCAATCAATCAAATTAGAAGCAGATTCTTTGGAGTTTGGATGACTACTAGATCCTAAAGGGGCCAGGACAAGGTAAACGTTGAGACGTTGGGTTAATCTCAAATTAAGGGATATGGTAGATAGATACAAAATGCTAGAGTAACTCAACGGGTAAGGCAGCATCTCTGGAGAAAAGGAATCGGTGACGTTTCGGGTCGAGACCCTTGTACAGACTGAGAGCCAAGGGAGAGGGAAAATAGAGGTATGAAAATGTACGGAACAAATCGGACCCTGCATCGACGACCTCGGAAAGGTGGAGCCCACAATGGTCCATTGTTGGCCATGGAAGAGGTGATAATGAAGGAGTATGACAAGTGAAATGGGATATGGTTATAGGGCAGACAAAAATGCTGGAGAAACTCAGCAGGGTGAGGCAGCATCTATGGAGAGAAGGAATAGGTGACGTTTCGGGTCGAGACCCTTCTTCAAACTGATGCCGTAGTGAGGGGGGGCGGGAAGAAGAAAGGAAGAGGCGGAGACAGTAGGCTTGTGGGAGAGCTGGGAATGTGAGGGAGAAAGCAAGGACTATCTGAAATTGGAGAATTCAATGTTCACACCGCTGGGGTGTAAACTACCCAAGCAAAATGTGAGGTGCTGTTCCTCCAATTTACGCTGGGCCTCATTCTGGCAATGGAGGAGGCCCAGGCAAGTAATTTAAAGCTAAGATGTATAATAATTTCTTCTCACAGAGGGTGATGAATCTCTGAAGTTCTCTAACCCAGAGTGTTGTGAAGGCTACATCATTAAGGGGCCTTGAAGAGGAAGTGGATCAAATAACTGTGAGCTAGCTGTGGGCAACTGGCAGGGAAGAGATGAGGCTTGGAACAGACCAGCCATGATGATACTGAATGGTGGCACAAGCACGAGGGGCCAAATGGCCCACTTCCTGCTCCTTATGTGTGCTGACCCAGGCTGTGTCTCTGTGGCCTCTTCACACCTTGCCCCTCTGATCAGCCAAGCAAAAAATAACCGGCACTAAATCGGAACGCAGGTCAGGGGTCAGTCATATTGGTCCAGGACATTCCAAGCATTTTTCCGCAATTAACCGAGAGGGTTGCTGGCAAGTGGCGAGACTCTGGCTGGACCACGAGTGAGTGGCAGGCTTCACGCTTTGTGCAGTGGGTCGGGACAGTCCCAGCCTCTCTGCATCCTCGGAGAAGGTGCTAGACCATGCCTTCAGGGCCTTTGAACAAAGGCTCTTGGGATGATTTTTTTTTTAAGGACACAAAGTGCTGGAGTAACACTGCGGTCAGGCAGCATCTGTTGAGAACACGGATAGGCAAACATTCGAGTCGGGACCCTTCTTTAGATCCTGAAATGCCACCTACCCATGTTATTTTTCAGAAAATAGGTGCAGGAGGAGGCCATTCGGCCCTTCGAGCCAGCACCGCCATTCATTGTGATCATGGCTGATCGTCCCCAATCAATAACCCGTGCCTGCCTTCTCCCCATATCCCTTGACTCCACTAGCCCCTAGAGCTCTATCTAACTCTCTCTTAAATCCATCCAGTGATTTGGCCTCCACTGCCCTCTGTGGCAGGGAATTGCACAGAATCACAACTCTCTGGGTGAAAATGTTTCTTCTCACCTCAGTCTTAAATGACCTCCCCTTTATTCTAAGACTGTGTCCCATGTTCTCTGGAGACGTTGCCTGACCCGCTGAGTTACTCCAGCATTCTGTTCTTTTTTTTTTTTTTAAATAAACGGGCATCTGCAGTTCCTTGTGCCTGTGTTGTTGGGATGATGTTGGTCACAGACCTTTTGGAGGCTGTTGGCTTGCTGTGGGTTTTTGACTCGACTGTTGCTCCTCTTGTCCCACAGTTTGTGAAGAAGGTGTTTAAGCGGAAGGGTGTGGTGTCCAAGACGGCAGTGATAGTCCTGGTCGATCACGTCGAGTGCAAGTGCATGACTGCGGCTCAGTATGCAGACTCCCAGGACAGAGAGAGTGAGTATCCAGCATCTTACGCCCCTGTCCCACCTAGGCCATTTTATTAGGTGACTAGGCTGTCGCCGGGGTGTCGCCTGTATGGTCGTGAGTTGTCTCCTCAGTCGGTCAAAACGATTTTTCTGGTCGCCGCTGGATTTTGAAATGTTGAAAACTTTTCGGTGACAGTCGGTGACAGTGGGCTTGACGCCAACTTGACTTCTCCTGATATAGGTGCTGTCGTAGGTTGTCGCCGGGGGCTGGCGCGGGTTGTCGCCGGGGGCTGGCGCGGGTCTTCGCCGGTGGTGGCGCGGGTCTTCGCCGTGTGGTGGGTTGTCGCGTGGTGTTGTCGCCGGGGGCTGGCGCGGGTTGTCGCCGGGGGTGGCGCGGGTTGTCGCCGGGGTCGTCTGGCGCGAGGTTGTCGCCGGTGGTGGCGCGGGTTGTCGCCGGGGGCTGGCGCGGGTCGTCGCCGGTGGTGGCGCGGGTTGTCGCCGGTGGTGGCGCGGGTCGTCGCCGGTGGTGGCGCGGGTTGTCGCCGGTGGTGGCGCGGGTCGTCGCCGGTGGTGGCGCGGGTCGTCGCCGGGGGCTGGCGCGGGTCGTCGCCGGGGGCTGCGCGGGTTGTCGCCGGTGCTGAAGCGGGTCGTCGCCGGTGGTGGCGCAGGTTGTCGCCGGGGCTGACTTCATTTTTTGTTAAAGCAATGATTCTATTTCAAATTTTATGTCGAAGGGAGGGTGGGGTCCAGCCGCCAGTTTTTCTGCGACCTGCTGCGACTATGACAGTCGCCTAAAAATAGCCTAAGTGAGACGGGCCCAATAGCTTACACTGGGTTTCAGCCACCGAACAGCCAAGGGGGTGAGTGGGTGTGCAGGATGGGTGCCCCAGATTACCTTTGGGTCAAACAGTGGATGCCTACTGAGGGTCAGGGTGCGCCTGGGTTTCCCACATTAGATGGTGGCAGCTGGTTTTATCTTGGAGTTGGGCAATGGGCTTGGGATGACTCGATGGACGGGAGGATTTGGGCGGTTGGGTACCTGGGCTTTTACTCCTGGTGTCGGGGTGGTCTGGCTAGTGTGTGTGGGGTCCGCCCAAATCCTGCGGCTGGGGACTAGCAGATGGTGGTCTGGGGTCTGACTGGTTGGTGTGTGGGGACTGGGACGCCAAGGTTAATTTGTGGAAGATCTCCCCCCGAGAGCCGTCCGTGACTCGGGCAGGTTGCGCACGAGGGGAGGTGGGGGCGCTGTGGATTTGGAGCCTGATGTGTATCCCTTCTCCTCAGCGTCCCTGGCCTCTCCCGCCCCCACCATCGCCCGGGCCCGCAAATACAGCAGCAGCAAACGGAAACATCGGAAGTTCAAACTCTTTGATGGGAAGAAGGGAATTCTCCAAACATAGAGGAGCCCAGCCACCGGGTTCAGGTGAGAGCAGCGGGCATCGCACTGGGGCAGGAGAGGTGGGGTACGAGCGGGTCGGAGGGGTGTGGACAGGGAGGGAGGAACTCCCTCTTTCCTGGCTTGGTGAGGGAGGGATGTGTGGGGTGGAGGTTGGAGGAGATGTTTGGGCTGGGGGCAGGTAGAGAGTGAGAGGTGTGTGTGTGTGTGGCAAGGGGGAGAGGTGTGGGCTACAGCAGAGGGAAAGTGTGAAAAGGGGAGGAGAGAGTGGGCTGGGGCAGGTTAAGAGGGAGTGAGTGGGCTTGGGGTCAGGTGGAGGGAGAGAGGTGTGGACCAGGGGTGAGATGCGAGTGGGGGCAGGTGAGATGGGTGTGTGCAGGGGTGGTAGGGAGGTGTGAGCCAAGAGAGGCTGCAGGTGTGGGTTGGGGCGGGAGGAGCAGACTGGGGCTGAGGAGGTGTGGGCTGGGGCAGGTTGAGAGGGGGAGCGAGTCGGCTGGGGGCAGGATGAGGGAGGGAGATGGGGGAGAGGAGGGAAAGAGGCAGGTGCGGTGAGGGAAAGGAGGGAGGTGTGGGCTGCGGCAGGTTGAGAAAGGGAGACTGGATTCAGGGGGAGGAAGAGAGGATACTATGAGAATGCAGGGTGACTTGGACAGGTTGGGTGAGTGGGCAGATGCAAGGCAGATGCAGTTCAATGTGGATAAATGTGAGGTTATCCACTTTGGTAGTAAAAACAGTAAGGCAAATTATTATCTAAATGGTGTCAAGTTGGGATAAGGGGAAGTACAACGGGATCTGGGGGTCCTTGTACATCAGTCAATGAAAGTAAGCATTCAGGTACAGCAGGCAGTGAAGAAAGTGAATGGCATGTTGGCCATTATAACAAGAGAAGTTGAGTATAGGAGCAAATAGGTCCTTCTGCAGTTGTACAGAGCCCTAGTGAGACCACACCTGGAGTATTGTGTGCAGTTTTGGTCCCCTAATTTGAGGAAGACATTCTTGCTATTGAGGGAGTGCAGCGTAGGTTTACAAGGTTAATTCCCGGGATGGCGGGACTGTCAAATGCCGAGAGAATGGAGCAGCTGGGCTTGTACACTCTGGAATTTAGAAGGATGAGAGGGTATCTTATTGAAACATATAAGATTATTAAGGGTTTGGACACGCTAGAGGCAGGAAACATGTTCCCGATGTTGGGGGGAAACCGGGGCCACAGTTTAAGAATAAGGAGTAAGCCATTTGGAACGGAGACGAGGAAACACTTTTTCTCACAGAGAGTTGTGAGTCTGTGGAATTCTCTGCCTCAGAGGGCGGTTCTCTGGATACTTTCAAAAGAGAACTCGATAGGGATCTTAAAGATAGCGGATTCAGGGGATATGGGGCGAAGGCAGGAACGGGGTGCTGATTGGGGATGATCAGCCATGATCACATTGAATGGCGGTGCTGGCTCGAAGGGCCGAACGGCCTACTCCTACACCGATTGTCTATTATTGTACGGGAGAGAGGTGTGGGTCAGGACTCCAAGGTATGGTCTGGGGCAGTGATGGATGGGGAGGGAGGAGACGGGCTTGTGGTGGGTGACTGGGTCAGCTGCTTCGACACGTATCCTGTACACTGTATCCCGTCTCTGCCTCCAGGTATCTGTTGTCCGAGCAGCCCCGGAATGGTGCGATGTGATGCTATAGTCTGTGATGGACGTCCCATTCACAGCCAACAGGGAAATTATTGACCACCTCTGGCGACCCCGTGGATGCGATGGCAAGGCTAAATCCCGGAGCACTGTGCACTAAAGACCAAACTATGACTTTTACCAAATATCTCACGAGTAATGACCACTGGATTTGTTGAGCGGAGACTGTAGCTGTCCAGCTTTTTGCCCGTGAGGCCTATAGACGAGGAGGGTTCTGTTGGGACCTGCGTTGGGACTCTGCTCTTTGCACTGTATATTTTGCTCTTTTTTTTTTGTTGATGTTTTACGCCTCAAGTTTGTTCCTGTCTGTGGAGTGAAGAGGACATCTGGAATCTGGGCCTACTGCTGGGGTCTGACTTGGCCAGTTTGTGTAGCATTTGAATGGGGGGGGGGGGGGGGGGGAGATGTCCTTACAGCTCCATCCTATGCATCAGCACGGCAGGCTTCATCCCTAGCTCAGGGCCCAGGTTATGGCTCCATGGCAATAAACCCACCCCCCCCTTGCCCCGACCCGAAAGGACCACTATCCATGTTCTCCAGAGATGCTGCCTGGCCCGCTGAGTTACCTCAGCACTTCGTGTCTTTTTTAAAACCAGCATCTGCAGTTCCTTGTGTCTACATCGTGTTGCCCCAGGGCTTGGTTGCAGGAGTCTGGCTTTTAGTCAGAGTTTAACGGGTGGAGCCTGAGAGACGGGCTGGGGACAGGCCAGACCGGGGGTGGGGTGGGGGGGTCTGGTGATGAAGTGAAGCCACCCCGAGGCAAGGGTGTGTTGGGACCCAACAGTCCCATTCCCTGGAACACTGCCACATCCTCCATCTGACGGAGTCTGGGCTGGTGATCAACTGGTGCTCCCAAAGAAGGGTCTCGACCCGAAAAATCACCAATTCCTTTTCTCCAGAGATGCTGCCTTGACCCGATGAGTTATGGGCCTGTCCCACTTGGCGATTTTTATTTTTTTAGGCGACTGCCGTCCACTGTCATAGTCGCGGCAGCTCGCCGAAAAACCGGCGACAACCTACATCATCTTGGCGACAACCTACGACAGCACCTACATCAGGTCAAGCTACGCTTACTGCCGCCAAACCCAATGTTTAAAATTTAGCAGCAACCAGAAAGACGCTACGATTTTTTTTGCGCGACTGAGGAGACGACTCCCGGCGACTAGGCGCCTGTAGTTGCCTAAAAAAATCGCCTCAGTGGGACAGGCCCATTTTGTGTCTGTATTCGGTGCTATAGATGGAGGGGGGGGGGGGGGGGGGTGCAGGAATTGGAGATCGATTCAGAGATATCACTGTTCCATTGAGATCCTTGGAGGAGCTGGATCTGAGGCTAAATAAGAGTGAGGGCTGTACCTCGCTGGACTACTGCTGTACATACTGAATCTCAAACTGTTTTTTTTTAATGTTAAACGTTAACTAATTATTTATATATTTAAAGTTGTAAAAGTTTCTATCAAGCATAATAAAGGACTGTTTGTCTAACGGCTGTTCCTGTTGGGGCCCAGGTGCAGAGAGAAGTCTGGGATCTGTGCGTGTGAGTCACACATTCCACAAGAAAGGGACTGGGGAATGTCAGAGGGAATAATTGGATGCTGATTCACGCTGCTGATTGCCTTCATTTGCCGCTGGCAGACTGTGCGGAGGAGGATCTTCGCTCGGTGCTGATGCAGCGTCTACTGCCAACACCCCCCTCCAACCCCACCCCGCACCCAAAAGCAGACAGTGAGGGCTGGTTCACCCAGACCATCCCAGCATCGGGGCAGGGGGACTGGGGATCCAAGGGTTAACGACCTGACCTGTCGCTCTGTGGCTGTCACAAGCAGGTACTCTGAGTTTGCGCAGGTGACGACAGGACTGCCCACAAGCACACACCTCGCCTCTTGTCCACCGCACTCAGACAGGCCAGGTGGGGGGGGGGGGCAAACTGTCCGCTCGCTGGTGGCTGTTTTAAGAAAAAACTGCAGATGCTAGTAAAAATGTTCCCAATGTTGGGCGAGTCCAGAACCATGGGGCCTCAGTCTTAGAATAAAGGGGAGGTCATTTAAGACTGTGTGGAGAAAAAACTTTTCAACCAGAGAGTGGAATTTGTGGAATTCCCTGCCACAGAGACTCTAGGGGCTAGTGGAGTCCAGGCTTATTCGATCAGCCATGATTGAATGGCAAGGGTCGAATGGCTGTATTTTCTATGTTTCTATGTGTATATTTATATGCTGGTGCTGGAGTAACTCAGAGGCTGCGACGTTTTGGGTCGATGCCAGATTGCTGCCACCCGCTTACTCCTGGTGGCTGTGTCTCAGCACCCTGTCGATGCAGGGCTGCGGGTTTAAAAGTCCCTTGGGCATTCTCCAGGGCCCAGTTTGCAGAGTTAGTTAAACACTACATGCCGGAGTGCAGATTGGTGGGTGACGTTTCGGGCCGAGACTGATGCCAAGAAGGATGACTGGTAGCCATGCTGCCTGTTTTACTCCGGCATTTAGATCTTCGAGCAGGAATTGGCCCTCGGTAAATAGTAAATAGGAAATTGTTCTAAATGTGTGGATAGTGTCAGTGTGTGGGGTGAGGTCGGTGTGGACTTTTTCACGCTTTCTCTAAAGTCTACCTGCTGAGTTACTCAGCACCATGTGAGTATTGCGTGCAGATCTGGTCGTCCAATTGGAGAGGGTGCAGAGTTTCTTTTTACCAGAATGCTGCCTGGATTGGAGGCAGGCCCTGTCAGACCTATCGGGCCCTATCAGACCAACGAGTGCCATTTGGCATGGGCCTCATGCCTGTCTGCTTAAAGGGATCTTGATTTGAAGGCCTCTAAAATTGAGGGGCCTCTGCTTGATCTTGATTTGAGGGCCTCTAAAATTGAGGGGCCTCTGCTTGCTCTTGGTTTGAGGGCCTCTAAAAGTGAGGGGCCTCTGCTTGATCTTGTTTTGGGACCTGGGCCTCAGTTCATCTTACGACAGGGCCTGGATTGGAGGGTATTAGCTACATTAGAGGATGGATAAACTCGGATTGGTTTCCCTGAAGCATCGGAATTTTGCGGGGAGACCTGATGGAGGTTTAGAGAATGAAGGGAGGCACAGATGGGATAGAATCACAACCTTTATTCCAGGGTCGAAGTGTCATAGAGGGCACAGCTCTCAGGTCACCGAGGGAGGAGGAAGGTTTAAAGGAGACGTTCGGAACAAGTGTTTTTTTTACATGGTGTGGTAGGTGCCTGGAACACGCTGTCAGCAATGGTGGTGGAGGTAGATGGATATGCAGGGTATAGAGGGATAGGGATCGCATGCAGGCAGTGGAGATTAGTTTAACTTGGCATCATGTCGAGCATGGGCCTTGTGGGCCGAAGGGCCTGATCCTGTGCTGTACTGTTGCATGTTGAACGGGCTACTTTCTGCTCTTTAAGAGTTACAGCAGTGGAGGCTGCTCAGTTGCGCCCACACTGCGTTTGTGCGGGTGATAAAACTGTTCCCACTCCCCTGCCCTCTCCCCCATTTAACCGGGCCTGATCATGTTAGTGGGCGATTGAAAAGGAGGTTTTTCACTGCCTCTAACCCAATGCTGCGCAAAGTAGCCATCGGTATAGTTGGGATTATTGTAAAATTAACTATCATGTTTGTTGTGTAAGTATTAATAGATGATATTTATACCAGTGTCTGGAAAGTATTTAAAGTTTCCCTCAAGTGAACTGTTGACAAAACCAGAGTGCGTGGAATTGTAGGGAAGCTCCTGGCTTGAGCAGGGAACTTTATACGCAGTCAATGCTGCGACTTGCTAGGATCTGCTCCGAGGAGGAATGGGGAGATTTACTTTCCAATGCTGTGAAAAGACTGAAGGCCCTGTCCCACTTGGGCGTTATTTACGCGTCCAGGCGTGCATTACGCCGCATGGCGCGTGCTGACGTGGGCAGTGACGCGCGGTCCCCCGGGATTTTGGCATTCACGAAATCTTCGCTCGCCACCTGCGTGACGCCCAAGTGCGACAGGCCCTTCGAGCTGCACGCCTCAGTAACCAACATGGGCAGCAGCAGAAATCTGCATGCAATTCTCCAAAAATGTGGCCCAAACAAAGTTTATGTCAGGTGATAGGGACCATGACTCCCAGGATAAGTCAGCTCGCGTGAAAGAGATCCACAAACGGCCAAGCAGCATCTCTTGTGAAAAAGGATAGGTGACGTTTCGGGTGGGGGCCCTTCTTCAGCCTCTTCACCCGAGACCCTTCAGTCCTGACCCAGAAGCGTCACCTATCCAGAAGTTTCTCCAGCAATGCTGCCTGGCCCACTGAGGTACTCCAGCACTTAGTGTTTAAGAAGGAACTGCAGATGCTGGAAAAGTCGAAGGTAGACAAAAACGCTGGCGAAACTCAGCGGGTGAGGCAGCATCTATGGAGCGAAGGAAATAGGTGACGTTTCGGGTCCTGAAAAGTCACCTATTTCCTTCGCTCCATAGATGCTGCCTCACCAGCTGAGTTTCTCCAGCATTTTTGTCTACCAGCACTTAGTGTCTACCTTTGGTATAAAGCAGCATCTTTGTTTCTACATGAAGGGACCAAGCTGCGGGAGTCCTCTGATTGGTACCAAAGGTAAATTGATCAATGTATTGTCCAAATGCTGAGTGCGAAATGCAGGTGAAGCGAAGTTGAGAGTCTGGTCACAAAATTAAACAGAGAGCCTCCGACTGGTTCATTGTCATGTTAAATGTTGCAAAAACCCCCCAATGTTTTGAGAACACATTGGCCAGGTCTAGTTTGACTGACTCCAGGAAAAGTAGTAGGCCCCCCTCGGCCATGACTGACCATGGGTGATGCATCCTTGGTCAGATGCAAGCCTGGGCGATGTCATATGAAGGACAGGCTGTTGCCCATGCAGCACGTCCCCCCTCTCCACGTCGCTGATCGATCCAAAGGAACAGCAGGGCCGTTACAGTTTGGCTCCAGCGCCGTCGC
Source organism: Okamejei kenojei (assembly GCA_035221665.1). NCBI lineage: Eukaryota > Metazoa > Chordata > Chondrichthyes > Rajiformes > Rajidae > Okamejei > Okamejei kenojei. The sequence goes on along the minus strand of CM069167.1, from coordinate 13,939,231 downwards.
AGGAGCTGCCAGAGCGAGGTTGTAGACAACGACGAACTGCCGTAGGGGCTCCGACTCCGGATTTTCTTGAGGTTTACTCCAGGAACATTTTCCATGACTGGATATGGCCACAAGGCATTGGAGGTTTTAAATCAGAGTTTTCCCTCTCCTAGATGGACCGCTGTCCCAGGCTGACGAGCCCCATCCGCCCGAGACTCGTGGGGCGGGAGCGTCTACCTTCCCGCGCAGGTCTATAGCACCTGCCCACTGCCCAGGCAAAGCCCACAGCAACTGAGGGAAGGCACGCTGGCTTTGGATGAACTACATCACAGGGGGTTAAATATGTGGGCAGACGTTATAATTTCCGGGGAAAGGATGAATTAATTAATTGATGAATGGTGAGACGGACAGCAATTATTTCTCCACTGCGATACACCTTCAGGTGTTTTGAGATGATGCCGAGAAATATTCGACACAAAGTTTTACGAGGATGTTGCCAGGACTGGAGGGTGTGAGCTACAGGGAGAGGTTGAGTAGGCTGGGTCTCTATTCCATGGAGCGCAGGAGGATGAGGGGAGATCTTATAGAGGTGTACAAAATCATGAGAGGAATAGATCGGGTCTACAGATGCACAGAGTCTTTTACCCAGAGTAGGGAAATTGAGGACCAGAGGACATAGGTTCAAGGTGAAGGGGAAAAGATTTAATAGGAATCCGAGAGGTAACTTTTTCACACAATGGGTGGTGGGTGTATGGAACAAGCTGCCAGAGGAGGTAGTTGGGGTTGGGACTATCCCATCGTTTAAGAAACAGTTGGACAGGTTCATGGATAGGACAGGTTTGGAGGGTTATGGACAAGGTGCAGGCAAGTGGGTCTAGGGTAGCTGGGACATTGTTGGCCGGTGTGGGCGAGTTGGGCCGAAGGGCCTGTTTCCACACTGTATTAATCAATCACTCTAAGGTAATGGTAGAAATAGAATCAGAGTCACACAGGGTAGAAACAGGCTCTTCTGCCCAACTTTCTCATGCCAACCAACATGCCCCATCTACCATCCTGCGTTTGGCCCATATCCTCTAAACCTATCCTGTCCGTGCACTTGTCTAATGTTTCTTAAATATTATGATAGTATCTCCAATAGAGAGGATGCAGAAAAGATTCACCGGGATGTGTAGGAAGGAACAGCAGATGCTGGTTTGCTCCAAAGATAGACACACAATTCAAGAGCAATGTACTCTTGTTGTCTGGAATGGGTGGGCTGGAGTAACAAGGAGGGTTTTATTGGTTGAGTTTAAACTCACTGCAACATGTGAGTAGGGTTGCCAACAGTCCCGTATTAGCCGGGACATCCCGTATATTGGGCTAAATTGGTTTGTCCCGTATTTGGCTGCTACTACTCGGGTCGAGGGGTCTGTCGGGTCGGAGCGCCTTGTCCCTTATTTTGACCTTTTGTCCTTTATTTGGGAGGGAGAAAGCTGGCAACCCTACATGGAAGGCTGAGGGATGACATTTTAGAGTTTACAAAGTTATGAGAGGTCTAGATAATCCTAGATAGATGCTAGAGGCGGAGGGCGGGGGAGTCTTGGACTAATTGCCAAGTTTGAGGTGGGAAGGGGGAGATTTGAAGGTGTTATGCGGGATATGTGGGTTCACACACACAGTGGTGTTTACCTTGAACAAGCTGCCGGAAGCGGTGGAAAGGCAGATACAATGACAGTGTTTAAAAAGGTGCTTGGAGTGGAAGGCGTTGAGGGACACAAGCCTAATGCAGGTAAATGGGATAGGCATGGATAAGATGGGCTGAAGGGACCAGTTCCTGTGTTGTGTGATTCTATTGAGTACTGGAAATATGGAGCTGTGCCCAGTGACTGCTCGGCACCTCCTGTTACTGCTACTGCCATCTGCCCCCCCACCTAGAAACTCCAACCCCCACCCATGGCACCTCCCCACACCGCCACCCCCCCCCCCCCCCCCCACACCTTGACCCACAATCCACAACCTCTCTGCATACCTCCTCACCCCACATCCCCAAGTAAAATACAGGTCATCAATTGAAAATGTTAAAACTCAAATTGCTGCATTTGTTGACGAACTGAGGGAGCGGGAGGAGTGGGGAGGGGGGGGGGGGAGGGGATGGGGAGAAGGGATGGGGAGGGGAGTGGGGAGGGGATGGGGGAAGGGATGAGGGAAAGGGGTGGGGAAGGGTGGGGAAGGGTGGGGAGGGGGAGGGGGAGGGGGATGGGGAGGGGGGGGGTGGGGGGTGTGGGGGGGGACGGGGAGGGGGAGGGGGGGGGGGGGGTGGGGGGGAGGGGATGGGGATGGGGAGAGGGGGGGAGGGAGGAATGGGGACGGGGATGGATGGGGGGGAGGGAGGGGGGGGGGGGGGGGAGGGGGAGGAAAGGGGTGGGGAGGGGGAGGGGGAGGGGGGGGGGAGGGGGGGGGAGGGGGGGGGAGTGGGGGAGGTGGTGGGGGAGGTGGGTGTTGGGGGAGGGGAGGGGGGTTTAAAGGCCCAGTTTGACTCTAAAGGTGTGTGTCAGGTCCAAGGTGATAGAAGTGAATGGACACATTTCAGACTCGGATAAACTGCGTGACACAATAGACTCCTCCTGACCTTTTATTGAATACAAATACTTTTATTCAGAAACAAAACAAACGTACAAAAAATGTAAGTTGATTAAAACTGCCTTTGTGGCAGTTTACAAAACACCAGTCATCAATTTTAAAATAACGTCATCATCACCAGCATTACCTCGTGTGCTCCGCGTGTTTCCTCTCTAGGGGCTTCTCCTGTCCTGGGAGTGTTGGTGAGGCTGTGTGGGACGTTCCGGCATGTTATGGGACTGATCAGAATGCAGTGAGGCAGTTTATTCTGGATTAAGGGGCTTCAGTTCAGTTTAGTTTAGTTTAGAGATACAGCGCGGAAACAGACCCTTTGGCCCACCGGGTCCGCACCGACCAGCGATCCCCGCATGTCAACACTATCCCACACACACTCGGGACAGTTTTTACATTTACCTCCAAACCTCAGGGCTGACTCTTGAGCGTGAGAGTTACACATTTCATGAAATTCTCACGCTCTCAAGCTGATGACAGAATTTCTCACGCTCAAAAAAAAAAAAATTTTTTAATATACGTAAATAAATAAAGCCACAACCCTCCACACTCACCAATGAGAATAGTTTTTTTGTCGGCGGGTTCCCCGTAAAGAACGAGCAATTTAATTGGCTTAAGCCCATCGCACACATATTTAAAATGGCAATGTGGACAAAAATGCTGGAGAAACTCAGCGGGTGAGGCAGCATCTATGTGTGAGTTTGACCCTTCTTCACACTCAAGCATTTCTCCAGCATTTTTGTCCACCGCTCTATAGATGCTGCCTCACCCGCATTCACATTCCCGTGCAGATGGTGTGAGAGGTGAGACACGCCGGAGGCCCCAGCACCGACCCCCACCCCCCGAGACACCGCTCACACCTCCCAGCCTCACCTCCGGCTGCTCTGTGTCTGTCGCCGGCTCTGTCCGCACCCCATAGAGTTTTAACCCCGGCCTGGAGCCAGGAGCGGACCGGGTGAGTGGGGGGGGCCGGAGCCTCCTCCGGAGCCGCGTGGATGAATCTTGGGCTAAGGCTCCCCTCCGATGCCCGAACCCCCGGGTCACTGACCCTCACCTCCCCCGGACCCCCAGGTCACTGACCCTCACCTCCCCCGGATCCCAGCTGGACACAGTGGGTGGAGTGAGGGAAATGCTCCCAGGACATCTCCAAGTCTCCGCTCACTCCGGGTGTTGTCGCCACTTCACTGACACACACTCTTACACACACACTGGCACACACAAGGTTTAAAGGGACATGTGCCAAATGCAGATAAATGGGAATAGTTTAGATGGGGCATCTTGATCTGCATGGACAAGTTGGGATGAAGGGCCTGTTTCCATGCTGTAAGACTATGACACACTGTAGAAAGGGTGCAATTGCTCTGGAAAGGATTCAGGGCTGATTTATGAACATATTGGCAGGGCTGGAATTTTTTCTTCACTTTGAAGAAAGATTTGATAACTGGGATTGTATTCTCTTCAGCAACAGAGGTGAAGAAGAAACTTAGTTGAGGTGAATAATATGATGAGAATAAGACCTGTTTCGCTTAACAAAGAGTGTAGGAAGGAACTGCAGATGGTGGTTTAAACACAAAAAGCTGTAGTAACTCAGCGGAACAGGCAGAGGCAGCATCTCTGGAGAGAAAGAATAGGTGATGTTTCGAGTCGAGAGGTTGAGAAGTGAAGTGGTTGAAAACCAGCCATAAAACACAATGACTGGAGATGTGTGTTATCCAACTAAGGGCAGAAATCAGAATCATGTGTTTATCTCTATTGACGTGACACCATAATAAATATATTACAGAAAAAATAATGTAATGGGGTGGCACGGTGGCGCAGCGGTAGAGTTGCTGCCTTGCAGCACCACAGGCCCAGATTTGATCCTGACTACGGGTGCTGTCTGTACAGTATTTGTACATTCTCCTCATGACCACATGGTTTTCTCTGGATATTCCGGTTTCTCCCACATCTGAATGAAGTGCAGGTTTGTAGGTTAATTGGCTTCTGTAAATTGTCCCTGGCGTGTAGGATACAACTGGTGTATGATAGATTGCTGATCGGTGTGGGCCGAAGGGCCTGTTTCCATATACATGTTTTACATACAGTGGCTCGCAAAAGTATTCATACCCCATTGAACTCTTCCACATTTTGTCACGTTACAACCACAAACATAAATGTATTTTATTGGGATTTTATGTGATAGACCAACACAAAGTGGTGCATAATTGTGAAGTGGAAGGAAAATGATACATGGTTTCCAAATTTTATTACAAATAAAAAACTGAAAAGTGTGGCGTGCAAAAGTATTCAGCCCCCCTGAGTCAATACTTTGTAGAACCACCTTTCGCTGCAATTACAGCTGCAAGTCTTTTGGGGTATGTCTCTACCAGCTTTGCACATCTAGAGACAGTAATTTTTGCCCATTCTTCTTTGCAAAATAGCTCAAGCTCAGTCAGATTCGATGGAGAGCGTCTGTGAACAGCAATTTTCAAGTCTTGCCAGAGATTCTCAATTGGATTTAGGTCTTGACTTTGACTGGACCATTCTAACACATGAATATGCTTTGATCTAAACCATTCCATTGTAGCTCTGGCTGTATGTTTAGGGTTGTTGTCCTGCTGGAAGGTGAACCTCCGTCCCAGTCTCAAGTCTTTTGCAGACTCTTAACAGGTTTTCTTCCAAGATTGGCCCTGTATTTGGCTCCATCCATCTTCCCATCAACTCTGACCAGCTTCCCTGTCCCTGCTGAATAAAAGCATCCCCACAGCATGATGCTGCCACCACCATGTTTCACAGTGGGGATGGTGTGTTCAGGGTGATGTGCAGTGTTAGTTTTCCGCCATACATAGCGTTTTGCATTTAGGTCAAAAAACTTCAATTTTGGTCTCATCAAACCAGAGCACCTTCCTCCACATGTTTGCTGTGTCCCCCACATGGCTTGTGGCAAACTGCAAATGGGACTTCTTATGGCTTTGTTTCAACAATGGCTTTCTTCTTGCCACTCTTCCATAAAGGCCCGATTTGTGGAGTGCACGACTAATAGTTGTCCTGTGCACAGATTCTCCCACCTGAGCTGTGGATCTCTGCAGCTCCTCCAGAGTTACCATGGGCCTCTTGGCTGCTTCTCTGACCAATGCTCTCCTTGCCCGGCCTGTCAGTTTAGGTGGACGGCCATGTCTTGGTAGGTTTGCAGTTGTGCCATACTCTTTCCATTTTCGGATGATGGATTGAACAGTGCTCCGTGAGATGTTCAATGCTTGGGATATTTCTTTATAACCTAACCCTGCTTTAAACTTCTCCACAACTTTATCCCTGACCTGTCTGGTGTGTTCCTTGGGCTTCATGATGCTGTTTGTTCACTAATGTTCTCTAACAAACCTCCGCGGCCTTCACAGAACAGCTGTATTTATACTGAGATTAGATTAAACACAAGTGGACTCTATTTACTAATTAGGTGACTCCTGAAGGCAATTGGTTGCACTGGATTTTATTTAGGGGTATCAGAGTAAAGGGGGCTGAATACTTTTTTCAGTTTTTTATTTGTTAAAACATTTGAAAACCATGTATCATTTTCCTTCCACTTCACAATTATGAGCCACTTTGTGTTGGTCTATCACATAAAATCTCAATAAAATACATTTACGTTTGTGGTTGTAACGTGACAAAATGTGGAACAGTTCAAGGGGTATGTAAACTTTTGCAAGCCACTGTATATATCTTAATTTCATTGAACCATATGTGGCATTATTTTTGTCTTGTTTCTATAGTCAAATGGTAAGGTTGATTGATTTATTTGTGCAGAACAGTGATGGAAGTCTGACTCATTGCTTTGTTTCTAGGTTTTTGTTTCTCTATATATATGTGTAACAGCATGAATTATAATCTGATTTCCATACATGAATACAATAAGGTCATTCATGTGCTGCACCTGTTGATCAGAGCCTGGCTCTACTGTGGAATGTAATAAGGAATGTAATTTAGCCTAACCTTATTCATACCTAATCCAATTTGAAGCATAAATGTTGCATTCAAGTGTAAGTTAAAAGACTCGCTACAGTATGCACCAGATTGCACAATTTCAAGCTGAAAAATGCAAAAGCTTCCAACCCGAAGACCTCCCCCCCCTCGGTCGCTGGACTCCCTCACAATTTCTCACTCTCAACTCTCACCCATTGTTGGCAGCCCTGAAACCTGTACGTCTTTGGAGTGTGGGAGGAAACCGAAGATCTTGGAGAAAACCCACGCAGGTGACGGGGAGAACGTACCAACTCCGTACAGACAGCGCCCGTAGTTGGGATCGAACCTGGGTCTCCGGTGCTGCATTCACTGTAAGGCAGCAACTCTACCGATGCACCACCATGACCGCCCTGGAGAAACGATAAAGAGGTGGATCTTCAGAAACGTCCTCCGTACACATGGGCTTATTTGGATTGATTCTTCAAGAGCCCAAGCCAGGCAACTGGGATTCCTGGTCTAAAGGTTATATTTTACTGGAAAGTGGCAGTGAAACTAAAGGAACACAGGGAAAGCAAAGATTAAGTTCAAAGAAACACTGGCGAGTAAGATCAAATAAAATCCAGGCACTTAATTTCCAGAATGCTGAAGGATTTGAGAGCCTGAGTTATAGGGAGAGGTTGGAGAGTCTAGGAGGCGAGGAGACTGAGGGATGGTACACAAAAGTGCTGGAGAAACTCAGCGGGTGCAGCAGCATCTATGGAGCGAAGGAAATAGGCAACGTTTTGGGCCGAAACCCTTCTTCGGACCCTCCAGAGACTGAGGTATCATTGTCTGGAGATGTTTTAAGTCATGAGGGACGTGGATAGGATGAATGCAGTCTTTTCCACAGAACTAGTGGACAGAGGTTTAAGGTGAGTGGAAAGATTTGAGGGGAAAGTTCTTCACAAAGAGGCTGCTTGAGTTATGGAATGAGTTGCCAGAGGAAGTAGTGGAGGCTGGAACAAAAACAATATTTAAAAGACGTTCGGACAAGTACATGGATAGGGAAGGTTGAGAGGGTGCTGGGTGTAACGCAGGTAAATGGGACGAGCTTAGATGAGGCATCCGGTTGGCTTGGATGAGTTTGACCAAAGGCCCTGTTTCCATGTTCTACGACTGAGGTTATGACCCTGTAAAGAGCAAAAGCATGACCTAGGAAGGACTAAGACAATCATCTCCATCTCAGATTAGCTATCAAATAATGGAATAGGTACAACGCAGAATGAGGCCATTTGGCCCTTTGTGGGTCAGGTCTCTGCCAGACTATCTCTCCAGTTCTCTCCCTTGGTCCGATCTCTGTAGACTAGCAAATTACTTTGTATATTTATCCGTTTCTAGTTCCATGTGAAGTGGAACCTGCCTCCACCATATCTATAGGCGCATCTTCCAACTTCCAACTACACGCTGCGTCAAAAAAAATGTTCTTCTTATGTCATGTTATGGCCTTCATAACGAGGATTTCAGTATAGGAGTAGAGAGGTTCTTCTGCAGTTGTATAGGGCTCTGGTAGGACCACATCTGGAGTATTGCGTACAGTTTTGGTTTCCTAATTTGAGGAAGGACATCCTTGTGATTGAGGCAGTGCAGCGTAGGTTCACAAGATTGATCCCTGGGATGGCGGGGCTGTCATATGAGGAAAGATTGAAAAGACTAGGCTTGTATTCACTGGAGTTTAGAAGGATGAGGGGATATCTTATAGAAACATATACAATTATAAAAGGACTGGACAAGCTAGATGCAGGAAAAATGTTCCCAATTTTGGGCGAGTCCAGAACCAGGGGCCACAGTCTTAGAATAAAGGGGAGGCCATTTAAGACTGAGGTGAGAAAAAACTTTTTCACCCAGAGAGTTGTGAATTTATGGAATTCCCTGCCACAGAGGGCAGTGGAGGCCAAGTCACTGGATGGATTTAAGAGAGAGTTAGATAGAGCTCTAGGGGCTAGTGGAGTCAAGGGATATGAGGAGAAGGCAGGCACGGGTTATAGATTAGGGATGATCAGTCATGATCACAATGAATGGTGGTGCTGGCTCGAAGGGCCGAATGGCCTCCTCCTGCACCTATTTTCTATGTTTCTATGTTTCTATGTTTCTATGTCATTCTCAATTCCCTTCCCCTTTAAGCTACAGCTGTGACCTCAAGCCTCGTTCACCATCCTTGCCAGACCTCGCACCACCTGAGATGCCTTCAGCAGGTCTTCTTTCAGCCTTTCCCCGAAGAAAACAGCCCTGGCCTCTCCGATCCATTTCTCATCTCAGGAACAATTCTCGTAAATTTCTGCTGGACTGCCTCCAGTGCCTGCACATCCTTCCCATAATGCGGTGACCAGAACTGAACACAATACTCGTGGCGGTGGCCAGGCCCTGAGCTTCATGAACTTTCAGCATGACTTCCTGCATTGCACAAGAATCAATGTGAAGGGACGGAGGATATGGGTTCGGTTTGTGGCTGTGTTCTTGAAAGAGGGGGAGATATCAATTTGCAATTAAGTCAAGTCAAGTCAATTTTATTTCTACAGCACATTTAAAAACAACTCTCGTTGACCTAACAATACATACATAAATACACACATACAGCGCTCGCTCAGAGGACCTCAAGAAACACAATTAAGGCAGAAGCAGGAATGAGACATTGGATGGGATAAAGATAGGTGATGGGGAAGGTGTGAGTCATTTGGAAAGTGGATTACTCAGTCGGCCCAGTTTGTTAATGAGAGGCACGAGAGAAAGTAGCAGGTGAGCAGTAGCAGGAAGAGTTGCTGCCTCACGGAGCCAGAGACCCGGGTTCAATCCTGCCTACGGATGCTGTCCGTGCAAGGTTTGTGCGTTCTCCCTATGACTGCGTGGGCTTTCTCCGGGTGCTCCGGTTTCCTCCCACGTTCCAAAGATGTGCATGTTTTGTAGATTAATTGCCTTCGATAAAAATTGTAAATTGTCCCTTGTGTGTGTGTAGGATAGACCTGGCGTTCACGGTGATCGCTGGTAGGCGCGAACCCGGTGGGCTAAATGGCCCGTTTCCGCGCTGTTTAAAGTCAAGTGAGTTTATTGTCACGTGTCCCTGATAGGACAATGACATTCTTGCTCTGCTTCAGCACACAGAACATAGAAGGCATTGACTACAAAACAGATCAGTGTGTCCATATACCATATATAAATATATACACACATGAATAAATAAACTAATCAAGTGCAAATAACAGATAATGGGTTATTAGTTATCAGAGTTTTGTCCGAGCCAGGTTTAATAGCCTGATGGCTGTGGGGAAGTAGCTATTCCTGAACCGGGTCGTTGCAGTTCTCAGGCTCCTGTACCTTCTACCTGAAGGTAGCGGGGAGATGCGTGTGTGGCCAGGGTGGTGTGGGTCCTTGATGGTGTGGGTCTAAAGCAGAGGCTGTGACCATTATTCCTCAACAATCTTGAGTAACGGGGCTGACAGGAGAGAATGATGAAATAATGATATTGCACATGGTTTAAAGAGGAAGGAAGGAATAAATTAAGTCATTTCATTTTGATAATGTATTGGAAGCATTTCTTCTTCTTGCGTAAGGCGTGCACAGCCTAAAGTTGTAGATCAAGGGGAGACATCCAGGCCAGGACAGCATCAGCTGATGCCCCCAGGGGAAAGCCTCAGTAGGCAGTAATGCACGATGTGTGTGATGGTCTGGGCTGGATGCCCGCAGTCGCAAGCAGGGCTGCCTGTTCTTGCACGGGCTGTTCTAGCACAGAGGGTGCGGATTCTGTTCCGGGTTAGCCATCGCTTGCGATGGAGGTCAAAACCCGGCGGTTTCACTGTGGGGTCTGTGATGACCTCTCCGTTGTTGGTGCTGGCATCTTTCCAGGCTCTGTCCTGGGAGTCAAAGTCTTCCAGGGACGTAACGCGAGACCAGAAGAGTTTGCGGGACTTCAGGCGCATGTTGGGCAGATTGTTCAAGTCAGCGTGGATGGGAAGGTCAGGGTTAGCCTCGATGGTGCACCAATCTGTCAACGTCCTCTCCCTTGTAAACACTGCCCAGTCCATCATCGGCTCTGACCTCCCTACCATCGAGGGGATCTATCGCAGGCGCTGCCTCAAAAAGGCTGCCAGCATCATCAAGGACCCACACCATCCTGGCCACTCACTCATCTCCCCGCTGCCTTCAGGTAGAAGGTACAGGAGCCTGAAGACTGCAACATCCAGGTTCAGGAATAGCTACTTCCCCACAGCCATCAGGCTATTAAACTCAACTCAAGCAAAACTCTGAACATTAATAGCCCATTGTACTTTACCTGTTTATTTATGTGTGTGTATATATATATTCAATGGTATATGGTCACACTGATCTGATCTGTATTATTTATGCCTACTATATTCTGTTGTGCTGAAACAAAGCAAGAATTTCATTGTCCTATCTGGGACACATGACAATAAACTCTCTTGAATCTTGAATCTTCTGCGTATGCTGGGAGGGGCGATATGAGAGAGGACAGGGGAGCCACTGCAAAGGTGTTGACTTAAGCTCCCCCTGTGATGAGCCGCATTGCAGAGTTAAGGACAGTGTCAACTCGCTTGGAAGCAAATGAAGGGCTGGATGAACCTTCATGTGGAAAATTATGGATGATCAGGGACCGAGCATGAAGTTGTTAAGGGAAAGTAGTGTTTGATCAATCTGACTGAATTCTGTGAGGGGGTAACACGGAGGATCGATGAGGGTGGTATATTTCACGTGGTTTATATGGTGAGACGTTTGGTAAGATGCTTCATGTCAAAACATTTAAAAAAGCCCATGGGATCCAAGGGAGAGTGGCAATTGATTGCAAAGCCGGCTCAGTGGCAAGAAGGAGAGTGGAATGGTTGCCAGTGTGGCACAGTGGTGCAGCGGGTAGAGCTGCTGCCTCACAGCGCCAGGGACCCGGGCTCAATTCCGACCTGTGTCGCGTTTCCCTGTGACGGCGTGGGTACTCACTCTATACTCATGACTGCGTAGCCGGTCACGGTGCGAACTCCATCATCGAGTTCGCTGACGACACCACTGTTGTGGGACGTATCACTGATGGGGATGAGTCGGAGTATAGAAGAGAGATCGAGCGACTGTCCATATGGTGCCAGCACAATAACCTGGCCCTCAACACCAGCAAAACCAAGGAACTGATTGTGGACTTTGGAAGGAGTAGGATGGGGACCCACAGTCCCGTTTATATCAACGGGTCGATGGTTGAAAGGGTCAAGAGCTTCAAATTCCTGGGCGTGCACATCTCTGAAGATCTTTCCTGGTCCAAGAACACAGATGCAATTATTAAGAAAGCTCATCAGCGCCTCTACTTCCTGAGAAGATTACGGAGAGTCGGTTTGTCAAGGAGGACTCTCTCTCACTTCTACAGGTGCACAGTAGAGAGCACGCTGACCGGTTGCATCGTGGCTTGGTTCGGCAACTTGAGCACCCTGGAGCGGAAAAGACTACAAAAGTCCATCATCGGCTCTGACCTCCCTTCCATTGAGGGGATCTATCACAGTCGCTGCCTCAAAAAGGCTGGCAGTATCATCAAGGACCCACACCATCCTGGCCACACACTCATCTCCCCGCTACCTTCAGGTAGAAGGTACAGGAGCCTGAAGACTGCAACGTCCAGGTTCAGGAATAGCTACTTCCCCACAGCCATCAGGCTATTAAACTTGGCTCGGACAAAACGCTGAACATTAATAGCCCATTATCTGTTTATTTGCACTTTATCAATTTATTTATTCATGTGTGTATATATTTATATAATGGTATATGGACACACTGATCTGTTCTGTATTCATGCCAACTATGTTCTGTTGTTCTGAAGCAAAGCAAGGATGTCATTGCCCCATCAGGGACACATGACAATAAACTCTCTTGAATCTTGAATCTTGAATCTACTCCGGTCTCCTCCCACATCCCAAAGATGTGTGGATTTGTAGGTTAATTGGCCTCTGCGAATTGCTCCTTAGTGTGTAGAGAGTGGGTGAGAAAGTGGAATAACACAGAACTAGTGTGAAGGGGTGATCGATGGTCGAAGTGGGCCGAAGGACCTGCTTCCTTGCTGTATCTCGGAACTAGACGGAACTGTAGTGACAGGGAGGATGTTACCAGTGGTATTTTAGCGCCGTGGTGTGTGTACTGGATATTAACGATCTCGGACTAAATGTAGCGGGTGTGGCAAAGAAAGCGTGAAGATTATATAAATAGGAATTTGTTAAGGGCCTGTCCCACTTTCACAACCTAATTCACAACCTCTGTCGAGTTTGCCCTTGACTCATACTCGCAGCACGGTCGTCACGAGGCCGTAGGTAGGTCGTAGCAGGCCGTGATGCTAGTCGTAGGTACTCGTGGCATCAAGTAGGTCGGGGCGTTTTTCTAGCCTGATGAAAAATGTCCACGGGTAAAAAAGGTCGTGAATTAGATCGTGAAAGTGGGACGGGCCATTCACTCTGCAGGGACGTACAGATGCGCTGGTCAGCGGGAAATGGAATGTAATCTAGCGGAGGGTGAGGTATTGCGTTTGGGCTAATGAGGAAAAGATGGAAGGATATTGACTGGTGTGAGGGACAGAGGGACTTGGAGGGTCCGCTCGCAGATCCTTAAAGGCAGCAGGACAGGTCCAAAACTCACCTTCAAAACTTCGGGCTATCGTGAATTTCAAACGATTAGACATCGTCATCATTTTACAATCCTGAACCAGGATGCGATCAATCTCCCGTGGCACCACCCAACGGTCCGGAACGCCTCCAAAGTGCCAGTGCCCACCCTATTTTCTTTTTCAAGGGGCACCCGGGCACGGACGGATCCCCAGAAAGGGGGCAGGCAAACGGCTCGGGCAGAGCCCTCGTCTGCCTGCCTCCTTTACCCGCGAATCGCCAGCTTGACAGGGCCAAGAGTAAACAAACCAGAACACGGTCAAAGAGTCATACAGCGTGAAAACAGGCTATTCGGCCCAACTTGCCCCATCTATACTAGACCCACCTGCCTGTGTTTGTCCCATATCTGTCATATGCTGAGAGAATAGTAAGATTTAAATGAGAACTTACCAGTTTGCAGTTTGATCTTTATTTTATGAGGCGTTATGATGAGCGATTACGTGAAGAAGCCCGCCAGTACGCGTGCGCGTCAATCTTCAAAGCAGCGGTGTGAAATCACAGATAACAGTAGTTGAAGTGACATAGTAAGATTAGAGAAGACTAGAACCACCAGATGACCTTTATGATACGAGGGTTGGGAGCGGAGGGCACGTAATCGCTCATCGTAACTCATCACAAAATAAAGATCAAACTTCAAACTGGTAAGTTCTCATTTAATCTTACTATTTTACTTCGGAGTCACGAGAGTGATTCCGTGAAGATTTCAAAGCTCTGTGATTTCATGCCATGGATATGAGTCCATGCATCGCACACTGCATCAGTTGACCCAGGATGAGTGAATAATAAATAATGCATTCAAACATGACATAGATTTAAACATGTTGATGCTTTAATTAGCAAAAGAAAACAATAGCGACCCATCTCTCCCATGGGGGAAGCTATAAAACAGAATCTAAAATGGAGTGGGCAAATACCCCCGGTCTGGCAAGAAGTTTATTATAAAACCTTTGAAAAGTCAGTTCATTTGACCATCCTGTGGCCGCGAGGATATGGTCAAGAGGGACGTCCAGTACCCTCGCTGCTGACGTTGACGCAGCCCTGGTGGAGTGAGATTTTAAAATGTCAGTGTCCACTCCCACACAAGGTAGAACCTGTTTCAGCCACCTTGAAATGGTCTGTACCGACACCTTCTTATGAGGCTTTTTCTGACTGATGAATATCGTCAATTCGGAGCCTCTGAGGCTCTTGGTGACCTTGATATACTGCTGTAAGTGCGTAACTACACACAACCGAAGGTCCATGGGGTATGCCATAAAAATAAGTTTGAGCCCTGACGCCCCTGGTCTGCTCTGCTTAATTAAATAATAAACATAAAACGTTGTGCTATTTACAGATGAAACCATCCTGTCCAGTCGCAGCTTCTGCAATGCCTGGACCCATTGCGGTGAAACCAGTGCCATGAGCATGACCACTTTGAGAGTGAGTTTGGGCAAAGACAGGAATGTAGCTGGAGCCCACTGGTGAAGTAGTGTGAGTACCATGCTCACATCCCAAATCTCCGAGTACCTGGGCCTGAGGGGATTAGAGTTAAAAATACCCTTCATGAACCTGGATATTAAAGGGTGAGACCCAACAGAGTGTTGTCCCGATCCCAGCCATAAGTACGATGATGGGCACTCCTGGCACTGTTGATGACTGGCTCAGTCGCTCATCAAAATATAGTGTTGAAAGAAATTCCAACACATCCGATATGCTTGCCGTGTGATATGATATGTTCGACTGCAAGCAGAACACCTCCCATTTCTTGATATGAGAGATGTACGGTTTTTGGTACTATCCCTCCAGGCCGCAGTGATCACATCCACCGTACAATCTGATAGTCCGAGCCCCAGGAACGGTCTCCTCAGAATCTGCAAGCCAATAGATTAATACGGTCATGTAGTGGATGGTTCTCCCCAGTCACAGGGTGCACCAGTAGGTTACTGCGTTTGGGGACAGCCATAAGAGGCTGTGTTATTATTCCCAGAACGAGTGGGAACCATGGTTGTGTAGGCCAGTCGGGTACTACCAAAACGCCTGAGGCGGAGTCCTGCTTGATCTTGAGCAAGCACCGACTGCTGAGGCAAAATGGGGGAAATGCATATAAATACATTCCACCCCAGTGTAGCGAGAATGCATCTACCGCCACTGCCCCTGGGTCTGGTTCCCATGAAACATACTTTGGTAACTGGTGATTGAGTCTGGATGCAAACAAATCGATATCTGGTACGCCATACCAAGCGACAATATCATTAAATACTTCATGATTCAACATCCATTCTGTGTTGTCATTGAATTTTCGTGACCTGGTGTCCGCCACAATGTTGAATCTACCTGGTAAGCTGAAACCCAGATGTTTCTTGTAATACACCAGTGCCAAATAAGGTTAGCCAATTTATCACAGGATACCGACTTGTTTCCACCCATTTGATTAACGCATGCCACTGTTGTAGTGTTGTCAATCTGAAGCTGAACATGCAAGTGATGCATACTAGTACAAAAGCCTTTAGGCCATAGAGTGCTCCCAACAACTCTAAATAGTTAATACCATGTGATTGAGGAATTAATGCCTTATGCATATTCCATCTGCCAACGCAGCTAGAGATGGTATCAGTAACTCCCCATCCTAGAGCACTAACATCAGTTTGTAAAATAACTGAAGGTTTCTCAATCAGAATTTTACTGGAGCAATGCCAAATATTCGCTATCTACCACTGCAACTCAGCAATGGCTTCAACTGGTAACCACATGGGTTTATTGAAGTGACCTGCATGTATTTTGAGTGCCTGCTCTTTGCACATTGTAAATTTTGATAATGTAAAGACCCAAACTGTGCAGCTGGAAAAGCAGCCACTAATTTGCCAATTATACTAGCTACATGTCGAATAGAAGGTTGCTGCTCAACAACGAGATCGTTACAGGCTTCTATTAATACTGATTTCTTGCCCTTAGGCAGAGTCACAGACATGTGAGTTGAGTTAATGGTGAATCCCAAATAATCAATGTCTAGATGGTATCAATTTGGATTTAACTGGATGGATGAGAAAACCCCATTCTCTCAAACATGAGTTTAGTAGCTAAAACAGACAATTCAGCTGATTTCTGAGTTTTTCCTATGATTAGGATATCATCCAAATAAGCCATTATAATATGATTCTGAACCCGGAGTAGCCCCAACACCGGTTTTAACAATTTTGTAAATAATCTAGGGGCCGAAGTTAACCCATTAGGCAATGCTTTAAACTGCCATAGTTGCCTCATCCAGCTAAACTTCAAATATCTCCAGTGATCACAATGAATGGGTACTGAATAGTATGCATCTTTAAGATCTGTGCATGCCATATAACATCCTTTGGAAACCAGTTGTTTGGCAGTAACAAAAGTTTCCATTTTTAAATGTTTATACTGCACAAAGGAGTTACGTTGAGTCAACTCAAGGATGATTCGGCATCCACCATCCTTCTTTTGCCTAGGAAATGTATTAGACACAAATTGGTGAGATTGATGAAACGACTTCTCAATTACCCCTTTTTTGTATAACGTTTCAATTTCAGCTTGTACATCCAAAGACTCTTGTTGTGAAAAAAACAATGTCCGGCTTGGTGAGAAGGAATTCGATTCAGAACCCTTATATACTGTGCAGTATAAACAAATCTGATGTTATCCAACACCATTCATTCAAAAACAAGTGTAATCTCCCACCAACTTGTAACTGATCCATACATGATATGTTCTGAAAAGAACCAGACCCACCTACCTCCATGGTTACCGGTGGATATTTCTGCCCCTGAGTTTTGGGGGGGGGGTAAGACTGTTGGAATGCGCCAACTGCGCATGTTTGGCAAGGGCCTGAACCAGTTTCAGCGAACCGTTTGTAGGGGTGTTGCCGCCGGAGTGAAGTTTTGTTAGTCGACGGGGCTTTCATGAGCCCGACCGTTTTTGCCTCGTCATCCAGCTCCCTGACCCGCTTTGACAGATCTTCACCGAACAAAAGATTCGGTGGTTGTACATTGCTGGATTTGCACAGTGCCGCGAACTTGGGGTGCAGAGTAGGACGGATGGCACTTTTCCTTAGGCAGTTTATTTCAAAATGTGCATTGCACATTAGGGCCAGGGCATCCTGCTGCACCTCAGACAGGGGCCCCCCATCCACCGACCTGGCAAAAGCTGTGATGCCTGAGGCGAGCAACTTCAGTATCTTCTGGAGCCTCACCTCCTGGGCTCTGATACCTACACCCATGTGACCCCAGGTGGCGTGGTTAACAGCCGGCACTTTCAGCGAGACACAGTTAGCAGGTGTTTTATATTTCTTGGACGTTTCTTCCATTGTGTGCTCTTGGAGCTGGTGTGAGGCCAGGTAATTTATACTCATGGCCAAGTCTTCATCCAGCGGTTCCCCTGTTTCGGTCGGGATTGCAAATTTTGATGCCATAACTGGCACCTCTATGTTCGCGCCCTTCGTGCCTTGAGGCATGCTCCCGGTTATACCTCCGAACTCGGAGTCAGAACAAAACTGACCCCGAATGCTCTCCTCCTCCGAGAGGGAGACATTATGCAGCCCTGAAACAGGTGCCGCTGCCGCGGGCCCCCGAAGAGACCTGCGCCGATATAACTCCTCTTGTTGGAGCATATCATGGTGGAGCATCCTCTCCATCAGCCGCTCCATCCTAGACAAATGTCCGAAGACACTATCCATTGTAGGAGGGGAACCCTCCTGGCCCGACTCGTCCGAGTCAACGGGTCTTACAGACCTTTAGTGGCTTTCCGTCCCAACAGAGTAGCCAAGGTGCTCTCAAGCGGCACCAAGTCTGAAGCCATTGGCTGTGCCGCCAGCGACTCGGAAGGTGAGATAGACGGCCGCCCGCTACCCGCACTCCCGCAGTCTTCCGTAGCTCCTCTCCCGGCTGCCCGCCTCAACTTCACCTTAGTCATTTTCTCCATCGGCTCGTACTTGCTCCTGTAACAAGAATTATCGACCTAAGAAAATGGCCTCAGACTATGTTTTAAACACTTACCTGAGGGTTCTTAAAACTTACCGCTGGAGGAGCAACGCGCTTGCCAGCCAGTCGTTGCGCCAAGCGTAATGACGCGCATGCGGACTGGTGGGTCTCTTCACGGAATCACTCACGTGACTCCGAAGTAAAATTGAGTGGCTGGGCTTGTACACTCTGGAGTTTAGAAGGATGAGAGGGGATCTTATTGAAACATATGAGATTGTTCAGGGTTTGGACACGCTAGAGGCAGGAAACATGTTCCCGATGTTGGGGGAGTCCAGAACCAGGGGCCACAGTTTAAGAATAAGGGGCAAACCATTTAGAACGGAGATGAGGAAACACATTTTCTCACAGAGAGTGGTGAGTCTGTGGAATTCTCTGCCTCAGAGGGCGGTGGAGGCCGGTTCTCTGGATACTTTCAATGGAGAGCTCAATAGGGCTCTTAAAGATAGCGGAGTCAGGGGATATGGGGAGATGGCAGGAACGGGGATGATCAGCCATGATCACAATGAATGGCGGTGCTGGCTCGAAGGGGCGAATGGCCTACTCCTGCACCTATTGTCTATTGCCTATTGTCAATTATCTCTCTAAATGTACCTGTCTCCACTTTCATGTACCTGTCTGAATGTTTCCATGTACCTGTCTAAATGTTTCTTGAATGCTATGATAGTACCTGCCACAACTATCTCCTCTGGGCAGCTCGTTCCATACACCCACAAGAATTATCGACCTAAGAAAATGGCCTCAGACTATGTTTTAAACACTTACCTGAGGGTTCTTAAAACTTACCGCTGGAGGAGCAACGCGCCTGCCAGCCAGTCGTTGCGCCAAACATACCCTTAGTATGTTCTACGTGTGACCGCGTGGGTTTTCTCCGGGTGCTCCGGTTTCCTCCCACACTCCGAAGATGTACTGGATTGCGGGTTCAATGGTTTTCGTAAATTGCCCCTGGAGTGTAAGGTAGTGCAAGTGTACTGGGTGTTCGCTGAGTGGTGCAGACTCGGTGGGCCAAAGAGTCTGTTTCCATGCAATAACTCGACAGTAAAATAAGGAGAGCAGATTGAGATGATAATCACTGGCTGCTCAGCATGTGTGAACCCTTTCTGGGACCCTCCAGAGAATCACAGAAGGATTATTGTACAGAGGATGTTCATAGAGTCTCCAGGTCAGAGCGTTCTTGCTCATCCCATTCCACTGGGCCTTGGAATAATATATCCTTTTATGTACCATCTTCTCTCTGATGAATCAAGTTTGACATTCAAAGACTTCAGAAGAAATATCGATGTGAAGGAATAGATTTTGCTGAGATTGGAATCTATCTGATGTTTGCAAATGTCTGCTCACACCCACCTGTTCACGTCTGCCTTGCTCTTGTGAACGAGCCCCTCTCATACGGGAGATTCCTGGAGTTGGTGTCGTGCCAAAGCGCTTAGACTGATGCTGGAGTGTTTCAACACTGGCTCCCTTTCTGCTCTGCAGTGGAACGGGAACCCGGAGAAATATTTCCATTCAGGCGGCGTATCCTGCTGTAAATCTGAACCTCATCTCTGCTCTGCCATACCTGTGGTTCCCTGTTGCCAGAGCAGGTAAGGGTGAACGCCGAGGAGAGAGCGAACTCAGCTTTTCTGACTCCGCAGCAGTTTCGTTGCCAGATTTGGCGACTCCCTGCTACAATTCGGGGAAGAGAAAATTGTCGATCGGCACTGGAGCGGGGAGATCCACATCGCAGGAGATACCATGGGAGAAGAAGCAAGCAGAGTGATGCTGAGAGGGCGGTGGATACTTTCAAGAGAGAGCTAGATAGGGCTCTTAAAAAAAGCGGAGTCAGGGGATATGGGGGAGAAGGCAGGAACGGGGTACTGATTGGGGATGATCAGCCTTGATCACATTGAATGGCGGTGCTGGCTCGAAGGGCCGAATGGCCTGCTCCTGCGCCTATTGTCTATTGTCTATTGATGCAGATGTTAGAGCTACTGCCTCATCGCTCCAATGACCCGGGTTCAATCCTGACTTCCAGTGCCGTCTGTGTGGAGTTTGCATGTCCTCACGCATCGGTCTCCCCTCGGAGCTCCTGTTTCCTCCCATTTCCCGAATATGTACAGATTTGTAGGTTAGTTGGCCACTCAACATTGCCCCTGGTGTGCCGGTGGTTGGAGGACTCTGGGTGAGGTGATGAGCGAGCCTGCGGAATAAACAATGGGATGGTCGTAGGGTGACGGTCGTGGGCCGTATGAGCTCATGTCACCCTGGCTGCAGAGACTGAACAAACGGAGCCAGCATCTGTGGCTTATATTGACAGGGATTGGGTTGACCATGTGGAACAATACAATACACTACAATAATACTTTATTGGCCAAGTATGCTTTACAACATATGAGGAATTTCACTTACCAATAAAAAGCAACGGAACACACAAAACACATTTTAACATAAACATCCACCACAGTGACTCCTCCACATTCCTCACTGTGATGGAAGGTAAAAACAAAATTCAATCTCTTCCCTCCTTTGTTCTCCATGGTTCGGGGTCTCCAGACTTCCGTTGGCGGGACGATCTTACTGCTGTAGACGGTGGTCGGGCCCTCCGCGTCGGGACGATCAAACTCCTGCATCGGTGGGGGGGGGGATTCTCAGCTCCCCCACGCCGGCGATCGGACCCCAGGTTGAGGCTCGTCGGACCTCCTGCGTCGTTGGAGCTCCCGACGTCCACAGTCTCTATCCGAGACTGCGCGCTCTCGAAGGTAACGTCCGCAGGCCGCGGTTAGAGCGATCCCAGGCAAGGAATCGGCTCTGAATGTAAATCCACGCCCCCGCGGTGGGGCTCAGAGTCAGTCCCGAGCGAGGTCTCCAGCTCCACGATGTTAGGCCGCAAAGCGACCTGAGATATGACCCGGAAAACAATCGCCTCTCCGGCAAGGTAAGAGATTGAAAATAAACTTTCCCCCGACCCCCCACATAAAACATACCATAGGACATTTACACAAACTTTTAAAACACTCTAAAAATTACAAAAAAGACGCAAAAACAGGCAGACTGTTGGCGAGGCTGCCAATCGTACGGCGCCCCTGCTGGTATCATGGTACTGTAGCTAATGCAATGGGTTTTATTCTGCTGTTGAACAAAGGTGATGTTGAGATGGTTAGCAGCCTCTGCCAGTATTCCTCCTGCATAAGCTTCGATATCCAAAACGTATTCTGAGCTGATTTTCATGTTCCTCAACTTAGAACTGTACTATCCTGCTTTTCCTCCCATCAGGAGCTGGTTTTCCACTCACTGCTCATCAGGAAGTTTACTGAGCTCTTTTAACACCTCCCAAATTTGTGGCCTTTACCTCCGGTAGAGTTGCTGCCTTACAGCGAATGCAGCGCCGGAGACCCGGGTTCGATCCCGACTACGGGCGCTGTCTGTACGGAGCTTGTACACGTGACCTGCGCGGGCTTTCTCCGAGATCTTCGGTTTTCTCCCACATCCAAAGACGTACAGGTATGTAGGTTAATTGGCTTGGTAAATGTAAAAATAAATGTCTCTAGTGTGTATAGGATAGTGTTAATGTCTGGGGGTCGCCAGTCAGCACGGCACGATGGGCCAAAAGGGCCTGTTTCCGCGCTGTATCTCGAAACTAGACTAAACTAAGATGCTGGAGTAAAAATGTTCCCAATGTAGGGCGAGTTCAGAACCAGGGGCCACAGTCTTAGAATAAAGGGAGGCCATTTATGGTGAGAAAAAACGTTTTCACCCAGAGAGTTGTGAATTTGTGGAATTCCCTGCCACAGAGGTCCATCCTTGCCGTGATATTTGACTCAGCGTTGAAATTTGACAAACAATTCAATGCCATGGTAAAAGCTAGCTGGTCCCAGCTTTGAACGATGGCTAAAATAAAACAATTCCTCCAGTTTGATGATCTCGAAAAGATCATCCACACATTTATCTCCTCCCGCCTCGAGTACTGCAACTCCCTCTACACTGGCATCGGCCAATCATCCCTGTCCCGCCTGCAACTGGTCCAAAACGCCGCAGCGAGACTCCTGACGGGCACCCGAAAAAGGGACCCGAATAAATTTCAAGATCCTTCTTTATGTCTACAAAGCCCTCAACGGGCTTGCCCCCACCTACATCAAAAGTCTGCTCACCCACCACACCACCTCCAGGTCCCTCAGATCGGCCGACTTGGGGTTACTGACCATCCCGCGGTCTAGGCACAAGCTCAGGGGCGACCGCACCTTTGCGGTTGCAGCTCCTAGTCTGTGGAGCAGTTCCCTCTTCCCATCAGAACTGCCCCCTCCATCGACTCTTTTAAGTCAAGAAATAAACTCATCCTTACTCTCAAGCCTTTCTTGACGTCCTCTGAGTAGGGGGAGGGGGTTATCGCTGGGTAGTGAGGAGTCCTTGTGGGGGCGGAGGGATATGTATGCATTTATGTATGTACTTAATCCATGAACTACTGTTGTATAATGTTAGTACCTCCACCAATGTAAAGCACTTGAGTGGAGGCCAAGTCACTGGATGGAATTAAGAGAGAGTTAGATATAGCTCTAGGGGCTGGTGGAGTCAAGGGATATGGGGAGAAGGCAGGCACGGGTTATTGATTGGGGAAGATCAGCCATGATCACAATTAATGGCGGTGCTGGCTCGAAGGGCCGAATGGCCTCCTCCTGCACCTATTTTCTATGTTTTCTATGTTAAGTCAGCAGGTCAGGCAGCATCTCTGGAAAAAAAACGATGGGTGACGTTTTGGGTCGGGACTCTTCTTCAGACTCAGACTTCAGACCCAACCCTCACCCTTGTCCTGTTTTCACCATCACACCTACCTCCCTCTCTCCGACTTGGAATGGTCTGCCCTCAACAGAGGGCCCACCTTGGTATCACTCCGCCCCCACCTGAACAGGTTCCGGGCCCACCATGACGCAGAGCCTTTCTTTCATCACCTCCACCTCTGTGCCTTTTGTCTATGGGAAGGACTCCTCACTACCCAGTGACAACCCCCTCCCCCTGACTCCAATGGTCCTTCCTATCTCCGGCTCCAAGATGGACAAGGACAGCAAGAGCAGTACAGGAGAACACCACCTCCCACAGGTTTCCCGCAAGTCCCACACCAACCTGACCTGGAGATGTATCGCTGCTCCTTCATCACCACAGGGTGACAGAGAGGAAAAGCCACAATGAGGTAAGTTGGGGGTTCAGGAATTCATCTTTAGCTTATAAACAGGTCCTTTCAAGAGTCTGATAACAGCATGGAAGAAGCTGCCCCTGAATCTGGTGATACATGCTTTCAAGTGTTTGTGTCATCTGTCCAACGAGAGATAGGAGAAAAGGGAATGACCGGGATGTGAGCCTTAAGGGCCTGTCCCACTTGTACAAACTAATTGCCGACCTCTGCTGAGTTTGCCCTTGACTCGTACTCGCAGCATGGCCGCCACGGGGTCGTAGGAGGTCGTGGGAGGACTTTGTTAACTCTTCCTCATGCCTGTGAGTGGTCTGCGCGTACCCGTGGCCTCAAGCAGGTCGCGGAGTTTTTTCAACCTGCCAAAAAATGTCCACGAGTCAAAAAAGGTCGGAGTAGGTTGGTCAAGTGGGGCAGGGGCTTTAATTATGTTGGCTGCTTTCCCGAGGCAGCGTGCTGTAGATAGGAATCAGTGGACGGCGGGGCAGGCTGAGGTGGGGCGGCTGGTTGGCACGACCTACCATTCCTCTGCAACTCTGCAATTCCTTGCGGCTTTGGGCCGAGCAGATGCAAAACCAAACTATAACGTATCCCGACAGAATGCTTTCCATGTAAATCGATGGAAATTGGTAAGAGTCTGTTGAGACATGCTGGATTTCCTCAGTCTTGTGAGAAAGTAGAGGCCTAGGTGTGTTTTCTTGGCCCTAGCCTCAAGCTGTCAGGTAAAGTATCTAGTGCTGGCAACATCCTCGATTTACAAGGATGTTGCCAGGACCAGAGGGTGTGAGCTATAGGGAGAGGTCGGGTAGGATGGGTCTCTATTCTTTAGAGCGTAGGAGGATGAGGGTAGATCTTATAGAGGTGTACAAGATCTTATAGAGGGGAGATCTTATAGAGGTGTACAAAATCATGAGAGGAATAGATCGGGTAGATGCACTGAGTCTTTTACCCAGAGTAGGGGAATCGAGGACCAGAGGACACAGGTTCAAGGTAAAGGGGAAAAGATTTAACAGGAATCTGAGGGGCTAACTTTTTCACACAGAGGGTGGTGGGTGTATGGAACAAGCTGCCAGAGGAGTTAGTTAAGGCTGGGACTATCCCATCGTTTAAGAAACTTAAGGGGTTTTAGATGCTTAAGGGGTTGGACAGGCTAGATGCAGGATGATTGTTCCCGATGTTGGGGAAGTCCAGGACAAGGGGTCACAGCTTAAGGATAAGGGGGAAATCCTTTAAGACCGAGATGAGAAAGACTTTCTTCACACAGAGAGTGGTGAGTCTCTGGAACTCTCTGCCACAGAGGGTAGTTGAGGCCAGTTCATTGGCTATATTTTAGAGAGGTTATGGAGAGAAGGCAGGTACGGATTTGGAATGATCAGCCATGATCATATTGAATGGCGGTGCAGGCTCGAAGGGCTGAATGGCCTACTCCTGCACCTAATTTCTATGTTTCTATGTTTCTAAGAAACAGTTAGACAGGACAGGTTTAGATGGGTGTGGACCAAGCGCAGGCGGGTGGGACTAGTGTAGCTGGGACGTTGTTGGCCGGTATGGGTGAGTTGGGCCGAAGGGCCTGTTTCCACACTATATCACTCTATCACTCCATGACTCTAAGTGAGAATAGTAAGATTAAATGAGAACTTACCAGTTCGAAGTTTGATCTGTATTTTATGAGGAGTTACGATGAGGGATTACGTGAAGACCCCGTCCAGCACGCATGCGCGACATTTCTTCAAAGCAGCGGTGTGGATTCACAGAAAAACACAACAATTGAAATAAATATAGTAAAGAAAAAATAAGAACTTAATTACCAGTTGATCTGTATAATAGAGGGTGGGAGCGGAGGGCACGTAATCCCTCATCGTAACTCCTCATAAAATACAGATCAAACTTCGAACTGGTAAGTTCTCATTTAATCTTACTATTTTACTTCGGAGTCACGTGAGTGACTACGTGAAGACTTCAAAGCTCTGTGAATCCGAACCGTGAACCAGCTCATGCTTCACTCACTGCCTGAAGACCTTAGAGGGAGGAAGCATGTTATACAATCAACAATAACCTGTTTGTGAACAATAAAGGTTTATTAATGATAACAAAAAACAGAGAGCTCCCCGGCTTAAATTTAAATATTAGCTGCAGACTTTAAAATTCTGTCTGCAAATGTAGCAGGTTCCGCCAGCGGCTTATTATAAAACCTTTGGAAAATTCTCTCCAAGGACCATCCTGCTCTGGCCAGAATATGGTCCATAGGCACATCCATTCGCCTAGCCGCCGACGTAGATGCAGCCCTGGTGGAATGAGACTTGTAAACATTAGCATCGACTCCCGCGGACTTAAGCACCTGCTTGAGCCATCTTGAAATGGTTTGGCTCGTCACCTGACCATGAGGCTTCTTGTGGCTTATCCATAAGGCTTTTTCTCTCCCTCTTAAGTTGTATGTTGTGTCTATGTAATTGGCGAGATGGGTCTTGGCACACAACCGTGGGTCAGGTGAATATGCCCGGAACTCCATTACTGGAGGCGTGGTACCTGGTCTAGTTTGTTTGACCAGTCCCTGAATGTGAAATGTGATACAGTCCAATGACTCTGTCATGCTGTCCAGCCTCAGAAGGTGGAGGGACTGTACCTTTGAGCTGACACTAGTGCCATGAGCATGACTGATTTCAGTGTAAGTTGTTCCAGCGTGAGTGACCTGGGTGGTGGCCATCCCCTAAGGTACGTCAGTACAATGCTGACATCCCAGATCTGAGTGTACCTAGGCCTAGGGGAATTGGTGTTAAAAAATGCCCCTCATGATTTTGACCACTAGTGGATGGGACCCCAAAGTCAGTTGTCCTGCTGCTGGAACCAAATAAGCTGACAACGCACTCCTGGATGTATTAATGGCGCTGTAGCTGAGTCCTTCCCGATGTAATCCAACCAGAAAACTCCACAACACTGGTGGCTGTAGCTGTAGTGTAGGTAGTTCCTATTTTGGAGCAATACCGTTTCCATTTTCTTATGTTGGTCAGTTATTGTCTCCTGGTGGACTCCCGGTGGGGATGCGGTCATCATGTTGATGGCGTCCTCAGACAGTCCCAGGCCCAGTAGAGGTCTTTTTAGAATCTGCAAGCCAGGAGATTGACTCTGTCATGGCACGGGTGACTAATGCCTGACACTGGGTGGATTAATAACTCTCGACTGCTGGGGAATTCCAACGGTGTTTCAACAGCCATGTCGACGGCCACTGGGAACCATGGCTGTGTAGGCCAGTCGGGTATTATCAAGATTCCTGAAGCGGAATCCAATTGAATCTTGCGCAATACCCGACTGATGAGGCAGAAGGGAGGAAAAGCATAAAAGAACATTTTCCCCCAATGCAGCGAGAATGCATCAACTGCTGCTGCCTCATGGTCTGGTTCCCAAGCGACATACGTTGGTACCTGGTGATTCAGCCTGGATGCAAATAGATCGATATCTGGTGTGCCATATTGCTTTGTAATTTCAGCAAATATTTTGGGATTTAACATCCATTCGATGTTATCATTGAATCTGCGTGACCTGGTGTCTGCCACTGTATTTTGCTTACTGGTAGGTAAGTTGCTGATAACCAAATATGTCTTTCAACACCACCATTGCCAGATTAGGTTGGCCAAATTGTCACAACGATATCGACTTTACACCACCCATGTGGGTGATATAAGCCACCACCGTGGTATTATCTAATTGCAACCGGACATGTGCATGATGCGTATTAGATGAATATGCTTTTAACCCATAAAACGCACCCAACATTTCTAAGTAGTTGATTACCCCGTGTCTGTAGGCAAGATGATTCAAATTTAGTCCATCTGCCCCCTGTGCTGGATTGCATGTTAGTTGCTCCCCAGCCCAAAGCACTGGCATCCGTTTGAATGGTTAATACTGGGTTGGTGATTATTATGGGACTGGAGCTGAGCCTTACGTTCCTTGCCCACCATTGTAACTCCTGGAATGGATTCAGCAGTTAAACTCATAGCTCGGTCAAAGTGACCTGAGTTTTGCTTTAGTGCATGCACTTTTGCTCTTTGCAAATTTTGATAGTGCAAAGGCCCAAATTGTACAGCTGGAAAAGCTACTACCATTTTGCCAATAACTCTAGCTACCTCCCGTATGGTTGGCTGATGTTTATTCATGAGTTCGTTGCATGATAGTGCCAATTCTGATGCTTTCCCTTCGGCAGAGTTACAATCATGCGAACAGTATCAATCGTAAATCCAAGATAGTCCATGGCAGTGGACGGTGTAAAATTGGATTTATCTGGATGTATGACAAACCCCAAAAGTTTCAAACAAACGTTTGGTAGTGCTACTGCCAAAATGGCTGTCTCCAAGGTTTTCCCTACTATTAAAATGTCGTCTAAATACGCCATGACTATATGCTTTTGTTTCCTCAATAATGCCAAGGCAGGTTTTAAGATTTTAGTGAACAGCCTTGGAGCGGAGGTTAGCCCATTTGGTAAGGCTTTAAATTGCCATAGCTGTTTCATCAGATAAATTTTAAGTATTTACGATGCTCCTTGTGTATGGGTACTGAGTAGTAGGCATCTTTTAAATCAATGCTTGCTAGAAAGTACCCTCTAGAAAACCAATAGTCTGGCTGTTTCAAAAGTATCCATCTTGAAATGTATATACCTGACAGACTTGTTTAAAGTAGTTAAGTCAATGATGATGCAAACCTCCACCATCTTTTTTGATTTTAGTGAAAATATTAGACACAAATTCCAAAGGTTCATGTTTTGTTCTTTCAATGACACCTTTTGCTTGTAACCTCATCAGTTCAGCTTGACCCTCTTGTTTCTCTTTTGACTGAGAGGGTGAATACCATTTTGGGTATATGCTGAACTGGCGGAATGTTTTCATGAACAAAGTTAATTTTGTAGCCATGAATGCTGCTGAGTATATACTTGTCATTAGTGATGGATTCCCATGCATCCAAAAACAAGTGCAATCTCCCCCCTGTTAGTATAGAGCCCTACTGCTCATATGCTGAGAGGAACCAGACCCACCTACCTCCATGGTTATTGGTGCTTCTTCTGCCTCTTCGCTGGGCGATGAGGCGTCTGCTGGGCTGTAGAGGGTTGATGTTGATCTTGATGTTGTTGGGGGTGGCGCATTTTCCATGGGGTCCGCTCTGGGCCCTGGCCTAAAAAAGGCTTACGGGGAATGGTTGCGGACCCCGAGCTTTCACCAGTCCCTAGTGTGGTCGACGACTGGTGGACGCCATGGGGTACTGCCGCCTGGGTTTGTTAGGTCTGCTCGGTCCTAAACCTGCCCTCACGAGACCAAAGGTCTTGGATTCTTCCTCTAGGTCTTTCACCTTTTTTGGAAGGTCTTTCCCAAAGAGCAGAATAGGAGGTTCTGAACCCGGTGTTTTGCAAAGTCCCGCAAATTTAGGGTTGAGGGCAGGCTTGATAATTTCCTTCCGTAAATTGTTTATTTCATATTGAGTGGTGCACAGCAGAGCAAATGTGTCTTGCTAATTTGTGGAGATGTCCGCACCATCAATGGACCGAGCATAAGATGTTATTCCTGCAGTCAGGAGTTTCTGGATTTTCTGGAGCTTCAACTCCAGGTTCCTGATGTTCTGCCCCAAATGTCCCCAAATTTGGCTGTTTACAGCAGGTACATTCAATGATGTACAATTTACTGGGGCTGTATATAGTTCAAGAGCCTCATTGACCACCTGTTCTTGTAGGGGTTTAGAGGACAGGTGGTTAATGCTGGCTGCAAGTTTCGGCTCTAACGGCCGACCCGCTTGTGGAATGGCCACGTAGCGGTTGACCACACCCAGCAGCTCTTCCTGATCCTGTACACCCTGCGTACTCCCGATATCTTCAGCCAGTGACCCCTCTTCTTGACCAGCCCAGACCTGGTCGCCAATGCTGCCTTCAAAAGAAGGTGAAGCAATGGGCCAGTGCCGTAAAGGGCACTGCGGGAGTGCCTGAACTCCCTTGGCGAGGCTGCTGCTGTTCTCTCAGCAGATCTCGCTGGAGCAAATGCTCCATAAGCCGTTCCATGCGGCTTAGGCGGCTGCCTGTGTCGCTCTCGAGCGGTGAGGCATCTTCATCCGAATCGTCGGACACTACCGCCCGGTTCTGGCTACAGGTACCTCCAGACCGCTGCTCAGGCAGCACGAGCGGTGCTGGGCTCGGCTCGGTAGTTATACCGCCGCCTCTTGCCCCCCCTCCAAAGAGCATTCCTCAACGGAGGACGAACGGGGGCGAGCTGCAGACTTCTTTCCTCTGGTCTTGCTCATTCTTTCTGGAAAACAAGCAGACCACAGAGAAAAAAAAGACACACGGCCACGGTAAAACTTACCTGTCGGCCCGACTTTTCAAATTGTAGCGGGAGCGCCTTGAACTCCCGTTCGTCGCGGGTGCACTGCATGAACGCTAATGTCGCGCATGCGTGCTGGACGGGGTCTTCACGTAGTCACTCACGTGACTCCGAAGTAAAATACAATACATTTAGAAGACAAATGATGAAGCAAAGTGAGAATTGAATGTAAAAGGAAATCTAAAGAGCTATTATTAGCCTGTATTAAACAAGCAGATAGGAAGAGATGAGATTAAACTGTTGGGGACAGTACGCAATGTAATGCATTTCAGATGAGAATATACAATGTATATTTTGACTCAATGTGTATTGAGGAAGAGTGATTTTTAAACAGTGATGAATGCATTGGAAGTATTTGTGGACTAGGAACGCGTGGGTTGTGATGAAGGAGGTAAGGACACGTGGATTGCATCAGCTGGGCAAGGTAGGCTAGTTGAATGGACACAATCGTGGAGGGGGAATTTTAACACAGAGAAGTGGATAATGCATTTTGGCAGAAGGGTTGGGGGAGGCAGTATAGACAATGGAAGGGGACTGATGTGTGGAGAAACAGAGAGGGACATGTGCACTAACGCTAGTCGGATGTATGAAGGTTGTTAGATAAACAATGGAATCCTGGGCATTCCTCTTCCGACTCCAGCCTTGGTTACTCCACCTTTCTCTTCCTCCAACTAATATCTGCCAATCAACCCCTTCACACCCTGGTCCTCCTATCTCTTTCCAGCTCTTTCTTCAACCCTTCTGCTTTACTTTCTCTTCCAGCTATCTCCCAGGAGTCCGGAGGAGGGTCTCGACGTCAATGAGCGTCATCTGTCCACTTGCTTCCATTGATGTTGCCCGAGTCCCCCCTTTGTTTGTTTGTTCAAGGTTCGGTTTTTCAACAGGGCTTTTGGCGCTTTGGCCGTCATCAGTCAGAGTATTGAGTATAGAAGTCGGGAGGTCATGTTGTAGATGAGGCCCCATTTAGAGTATTACTGGGCACCAGGTGATAGGAAAGATGTTGCCAAGCTGGAAAGGATGCAGAGAAGATTTACGAGGATGTTGCCAGGACTCGAGGGTCTGAGCAGGATAGGACTCTGTTCCTTGGACTGCATGAGGATGAGGGGTGATCTTATAGAGGTGTACAAAATTAGGAGAGGAATAGATCAGATAGCAGCACAGAGTCTCTTGCCCAGAGTAGAGGAATTGAGAACTAGAGGACATTGGTTTAAGGTGGGGGGGGGGGCGGAAGGGGGGAGATTTACTAGGGACATGAGAGGTAGCATTTTCACATAAAGGGTGGTGAGTGTATGGAATGAGCTGATAGTCAAGTCAAGTCAAGTCAAGAGAGTTTATTGACATGTGTCCCAGATAGGACAATGAAACAGAATGTAGTAGGCATAAATACAGATCAGATCAGTGTGTCCATATACCATAGAATATCTATATACACATAAATAAACGGATAAAGTGCAATAGGTTATAGTAAAGAGTGTTGACAATTTTTGGCGACCTGCTGCGACTCTGACTGGTGCCAAAAAAAGATCGTGTAAGTGGGACAGGCCCTTAACTGTTGTTAAATAGAGGATTTTTAAAAATAAGGCTAGAAAGCACACAGAATAAAAACATTGATGGATGTGGGATTAACATTATGAACATGGGAAAGCTCATGAGGGATATTGAAAGAGGAATGGTTAGGAGGGGCAAGTGCAGTGTATCGGCTCCAGCAGGGATCGCTTGAGCAAGCAGCATTGTAACTGTGTCGTGTAATCTGTAATTTTTATACGGCCAGCTGTGAAGAACATTAGGACATCCTGAGGTTATATTGAAACAAAACACCTTCCTGTCTTTCAATAGTCAGAGTGGGTCAGGTGCAATGGAGACACACTCTGCAAGTTCAGAGTGTGAATCGACTAGTGCACGCTGAGCATGAAGCAAATGAGCTCATGCCGAGGGCCAGTAAACACTGGCTGTGCTGGGGAGATGGCCATTCTGGCAGTGAGGGTGGTCACCTCACACACACATTCTGGCCAGACACTCACACTACTTATATTCCGTTTGGGTAGCCGACAGCCCAACGGCATGAACACAATTTCAAGTAACTCCCCGATCCCTCTTATCCATCCTTCTCTTCCATCCCGATCCCACCTTGCTGTGTGCACATCTTTCCCCCTGTCACCTCTTCCTTTCCTCGTCTCCATCAACTCATCTCCAACTCCTCCTGACTCCGAGTCCCCCATTTCCCCATTCTTCCCCTTCCCTCCTGTTCTGTTCCACCCATATCCCTCCCTCCCCCCTTTGACATTTCATTCCTCCACTTTCTTCCTAATCTGACTCCCCTTTGCCCTCCGTTTGATCTCTAGTCTCTGTCACCATCTCCACCCATCCTCCTCACCTGTTTCAAGTTTTACCACATCCCGACCTCTCTTTTACCAGTTCTCTCCCCGCGACTCCATCAGTCTGAAGAAGGGTCCCGATCCAAAATGTCGCCTGCCCACTCCCTCCACATATGCTGCTTGCCTGTCTGACCTGCCTGAGTGCCTCCAGCACTTTGCGTTTTGCTCAAGGTTCCAGCATCTGCAGTTTCTTGTGTTCCTATTCCTCTGTGAAACACCCCTGATGTTCTCCGGCGATCAGTTGGAGATTAAACAGGCAGCTGCACCTCATTGTAGCCTGGTGTTATTTGTGTTACTCCACCCTTGCCAGGGATTGGGCTGGCCCTGACGCCTGCACACAGCTCTGTCCTAGTCACCCCTCAGGGACTTCACTAAATGCAGTGTTTGCACAACAGTCAAGGCCTTGCTTGTTTGTCTTTCCATGTGATCAGTGGAAGTCTGTAATTACAAAAGTTATTCGTAATTTAAGGGCCTGTCCCACCAGCATGCGACTGCATGCGGTGAGCGCGACCTATCGTGGTCGCTTGAGCCGTACGGCCTCGCGGGGCCGGTCCCACTTCGATCGCCAGAGCCGTCTGGAGTTGTGCGGGGCTGGTCCGGAACATCGCGAGGGGCTCCGAAAAACTGGCGCTGTTCAAAATCCCGCGCGGCAACGGCCGACAGGCCCGCAGCCACATTGAGGCCGTTCGCAACGTCTTGACGTCGTACGCAGCGTCTTGACGCCGTACGCCTAGCACGTGGCGTTGCGTGATGACGTCACCGCCCGGCGTGGCGTTGCGTGATGACGTCACCGCCCGACGTCCAAATTCAGTCGGTCCGCCTCCTGCCCAGCTGATTGGCGAGTGTGATGTCGGGACCATCTCCAGACGGCTCCGCGGATGGAAGTGGGACCGGCCCCGCGAGGCCGTACGCCTCAAGCCACCACGTTTGGTCGCGCTCGCCGCATGCAGTCACATACTGGTGGGACAGGCCCTTAACTTGAGCGTCCAGGAGCGTAAAGGGCTGCAAAAGCTGTAAACACTGCCCAGTCCATCATCGGCTCTGACCTCCCCACCATCGAGGGGATCTATCGCAGTCGCTGCCTCAAACAGGCTGCGTCAAGGCATCATCAAGGACCCACACCATCCTGGCCACACACTCATCTCCCCGCTGCCTTCAGGTAAAAGGTACAGGAGCCTGAAATCTGGAACGTCCAGGTTCAGGAATAGCTGCTTCCCCACAGCCATCAGGCTATTAAACTCAACTCAAACAAAACTCTGATCGTTAAATAGCCCATTGCACTCTACCTGTTTATTTACGTGTGTATATATAGATATATATATATATTCATTGGTATATGGCCACACTGATCTGTTCTGTCGTCATGCCTTCTATATTCTGTTGTGCTGAAGCAAAGCAAGAATCTCATTGTCCTATCTGGGACACACGACAATAAACTCTCTTGAATCTTGAATCTCTTGCATCAGTAGGGTTGCCAACTGCCCCGTATCAGCCGGGACATCCTGTTGTATTGGGCTAAATTGGTTTGTCCCGTACGGGACCGCCCTTGTCCCGTATTTGACTGCCACTACTCGAGTCGAGGGGACTGTCGGGTCGGAACGCCGCGTCCGGCCCCGCCTCACCCGTCCCGACGTAGTGCAGCCCATGGAGTGCAGCAGCAGCAGGAGCAGCAGCGCCTCGCCCGTGGCCCCGTCGGTCGGCAACCCGGCCAGCCGTCCGACCTTCGGACCTTCGCTTACCACCGACACCACCGCCCCTCCTTCTCACGGCCGATCATCGGTTCCTGAGTTGGATTGGGCGCCGGACTTTGAGCGCGACATCGCGCGGCCCGGGCCAAAACTCCTCAGCTGGCCCGCCGGCTGGGCTTTGTGTGCAGTCCGGCACCCGGGGCCAACTCATCATTCACCCAGCCACGGCCGAGTCGGTCACCGAATTGCCGTCGGGAACTTGTCCCGTATTTTGATCTTTTGTCCCTTATTTGGGAGTGAGAAAGTTGGCGACCCTGGTTAACAGTGGTGTAGCTGGTAAAGTTGCTGCTGCCTCACAGGGCCAAAGACCCGGGTTCAATCCTGACCTGGGGTGCTGTCTGCGGAGTTTACTTGTTCTCCCTGTGACTGTGTGGGTTTGCTCCGGGTGCTCCAGTTTCCGTCCACGTACCAAAGACGCGCAGGCTTGTGGGTTCATTGGATGTTATACATTTGCCCCAGCACGCATGGAGTGGATGAGAAAGAGGGATAATGTAGTGTGAATGGGTGAACGATGGTCGGCGCGGACTTGCTGGGCCAACAGGCCTGTTTTCATGCTATAATTCTCAACTAAAGACACAAGAGACTGCAATAAATCTGAGCAGGAAGACACGGAGACGGAGCAAAAAAACAAAATACTGGAGAAACTTAATGGGTCAGGAGGCATTCGTGGAGTCAACGGATAGTCCAGAGGAAGGGTCCCGACCAGAAACGTCTACTATCCACAGAGGCTGCTAGACATGCTGAGTTCTTCCAGCAGAAAACAGAAAACAGGGCCAGATTCTTCCCAGCTGTTATCAGGCAACTGAATCATCCTACCACAACCAGAGAGCAGTGCTGAACTACTATCAATGTCTTTGGTGACCCTCGGACTATCCTTGATCAGACTTTGCTGGCTTTACCTTGCACTAAACGTTATTCCCTTATCGTGTATCTGTACACTGCGGACGGCTCGATTGCCATCCAGGATTGTCTTTCCGCGGGCTGGTTAGCACGCAACAAAAGCTTCCCACTGTCCCTCGGTTTTTTCTGTTTTCTCCAGTGTTTTTTTGAACAAAAATTAACGTGTTCAGCACCAGTCTGAAACGGTGCCTATTTCCTTCGCTCCACAGATGCTGCCTCACCCGCTGAGTTTCTCCAGCATTTTTGTCCACCTTCGATTTTCCAGCATCTGCACTTCCTTCTTGAACAAATGCTCAGCATCTTGCGTGTTTTAGTTTCACACCAATGATTTTGAATTTTAAATGATTTCTCAAATTACTCTGATATTCAAATATTGATCAGATTGAGCATTGTGACTGGAACAGCATTGAACCACTGTGCCCCAGTGGGGTGTAAAATCAGTACCCCGTTCCTGCTTTATCTCCATATCCCTTGATTCCGTTAGCCCTAAGAACTAAATCTAACTCTCTCTTGAAAACATCCAGCCTCCACTGCCTTCTGTGGCAGAGAATTCTCTGGGTGAAGACATTTTTCCTCATCTCAGTCCTAAATGGCCTACCCCTTATTCTTAAACTGTGACCCCTGGTTCTGGATTCCCCCTACATTGGGAACATTTTTCCTGCATCTAGCCTGTCCCGTCCAAGAATTTTATAGTTATTTTTATAGTTTTTCCCCATATCTCTTGATTCCTGTAGCCCTAAGAGCTAAATCTAACTCTCTCCTGAAAACATCCAGTGAATTGGCCTCCACTGCCTTCTGTGGCAGAGAATTGTCCACAAATTCACAACTCTGGATGAAAAGGTTTTTCCTCATCTCAGTCCTAAATGGCCTACTCCCTTATTCTTAAACTGTGACCCCTGGTTCTGGATTCCCCCAACATTGGGAACATTTTTCCCGCATCTAGCCTGTCCAATCATTTTAAGAATGTTATAGTTATTTTTATAGTTTTTTTCCCCATATCTCTTGATTCCTTTAGCCCTAAGAGCTAAATCTAACTCTCTCTTGAAAACATCCAGTGAATTGGCCTCCACTGCCTTCTGTGGCAGAGAATTGCACAGATTCACAACTCTCTGGGTGAAAACGTTTTTCCTCGTCTCAGTCCTAAATGGCCTAGCCCTTATTCTTAAACTGCGACCCATAATCTAATGCTATGCAGCGTGGATCCAGTTTTTCAAGCTACAGTCTGCTACCTTGATGTTGCAGACACAGAATGTGCACTGAGGCTCCTGGTCCAGCAGTGCCTGTCAGACAAAGGTTAATAACTTGCCTTGTAGGGGTAAGGATGTTGTGATACTTGTTGCTCAGTTGTTTGCTGTTAGCAACTTCGCAGGAAAAGCACAGGAAATGATTCCACACAACACGAGTTTTCTGAGTCACTGAAGCAAAAATACAGCCTGCGGTTGTGCAGTTTCGAAAGGTAGAGCTGGGGAAACATCAGCGGAATGAAATCCCCAGAATGGGAATAACCGATGTTCAGAACAGGGGAATTGCTGCAATGGACGGACGTAAACACATCCTGCAGCTCCAGTAAACACACGTCGCCTCTCCAACTCAGATCCAACTTCCAGCATCAGCCTTTAACTTTACTGCCCAGCTACCTTGGCCTTAACCCCCCACCTCCCCCCGCCCGAACAGGACCCATGGCCATCCCACTGCATGTAACAGGGCCTGTGACCAGATTCATAGAGGCACAGAATTGCAAGCAGCAGAATCAGGCCTTTCAGTTCAGATCTCGTTCATGCAGGCTGTAATCTCCACCCACACTAATCCTATTTGCTTGCATGAGGTCCGTATCCTTCTATAGTATTCCTGTCCAAATACCTTTGAAACAATGCTTGTTGTTAAAAGTAGACACAGCTATCTGGCTGCATATATTAAGGATGGATGAGGGCCAGTCCCCATTTGACTATAGTTTAGGGATGCAGCATGGAAACAGGCCCTTCGACCCAACGAGGCCTCACTGACCTAAAGGGCCCGTCCCATTTACGCGATTTGTTTCGGCCTCTTGCCGGCACCCGTTCATAGTCTCAGCAGGTCTCCAAAAATGTTCAACGTGTTCAAAATCCAGCGGTGGCCAGAAAAAGGTACGACTCTTTGGGCGACTACTCTCGACCATACAGGCGTCGCCCCGCGACATGTCAACACGTGACGCCTGTATGGTCGTGAGTGGTCACCCAAAGAGTTGTGTAAGTGATGAATAATTTGATTTGAACGAAATTATTTTCCCCTTACAGTCATACAAAAAATAAACTAAAAAACCACAAAACACAGAACACAGTAGTCCACAACACAAACATCCCCGCAGCAGCACCAAAGTTCCCCACTGTGAGGGAAGGAACCAAAGTCCAGTCAACCTGCTCGCCGATGTTCCCCAATGTTCACCCGTGGTCGGGGCCTCCCGAGCACCCCGTAGTCGCCGCTACGGGCGGCCCGATGTTCAGGCCCTCTCGCCGGGAACCTCTCGTCGGCCATCTTCCACCGGAGTCCACGGCTCCCGATGTCCACAGGCCGCGCTGGGCGGAGATTCACGCTGGCGACCCCCGGCAAAGGGTCCCAGAACTCCGCGATGTTAAAGTCAGCGCCGCCCGCGTTGGGAGCTCCGCGATGTGGGAGCAGCGGCCCAGAACTCCGGAGCTCCAAGCGGTGATCCCAGGAAGGCCTCGCCTCTTGATCAATGTCCAGTTTAAATTGATTGATTGATTGACGGGGACCGCCCAGTCGCCGAGAAAAATGGCGTAAGTGGGACAGGCCCTTGAGATCATCCGTTCACATTAGTTCTATGTGATGCCACTTTCTCATCCACTCTAGGGGCAATTTATAGAGGCCAACTAACACATTCCAAAACATGCACATTTTTTAGATGTGGGAGGAGACCAGAGTATACAGAGGAAAACGACGCCGTCACAGGGAGAACGTGCAAACTCCACACAGACAGCACCCGAGGTCAGGATCCAACCCGGGTCTCTGGCGCTGTGAAGCAGCAGCTCTACCAGCTGTGCCACTGTTCGTCAATGCCCTGGCCACAGCCTGCGTCCGTGTGACCGCGCTTGTTAATACTTGAATATGGAAAAATGCCATACAGCAGGGAAACAGGTCCTCCGTCCCAAACTTGTCCATGTCGACCAAGATGCCCCATCCACCCTGTCATGAGGTTGGAAAGGTTGCACAGGAGATTCACACGCGTGTTACCTGGACGTGCGGGCCTCAGCTACAGGATGAGACCGGGTACTTTGAAACACTTTTCTTTGGCACATAAGAGGCTGAAGGGTGACCTTAATGAGTCAAAGTCAAAGTCAATTTTATTCGCCACATGCAATGAAATGAATTTGCCAGCAGCAATATAATTAAAAAGAACACACAATACACAATAAGATTTAACACAAACATCCACCGCAGCATTCTTCACTGTGGTGGAAGGCACAAAGTTCAGCCAGGCCTCCTCCGATCATCATGAGGATCATGTATAAAGTAAGCCTCACAGCCCTTTTCTCATAGTAGAGAATTCAAAACTAGAGGACAAAGGCATAAAGTGAGAGGAGGGAGATTTAAGGGCGTAATTTAAGAGGGACCTCAGGTGGCTGTGTCCCCACAGCCACCAGGCTATTAAACTTGCCAACAAACAGACCCTGAACTGTAACAGCCTGTTGCACTTTATCTGTCTATTTTACTTCGGAGTCACGTGAGTGACTACGTGAAGACCCCGCCAGCACGCATGCACGACATATCGTCGACCGCATTGCGCATCGACAGGCTGTGGAAGCGCTGCTCCACCAGCGGTAAGTTTCAAACCTGAAGTTTTTCAACTTAATTCCAGGTCTGTTTTTTCTCCTTGCAGGAAGCTCTGATAGAGTTCCTGCTGGAGGTATCGCGGATTCCCCTACACCGCGGGGAAAGCCCGGCTGCGAAAATCGCGGGGATGCCCGGCTCCGGGGGGGGGGGGGGGGGGGGGGGGGGGGGGGGGGGGGGGGGGGGAACTTGCCCAAACAGGTAAGACCGGATGAAGAATTAAAGCTGTCCGGCTTATCAAGGTTCCACGGCAACAACACACCCCACGCCTCTATCGACAGCAAGTGTTTCACTGAAGCTGGTGGCAGCTTCAAAACTGGGCCAAACGGGTCCTCAGGGAATTGGGTCCACGCACCCCAGCAATCCTAAGCTGGGACGGAATTAGAACCCGCACCAGGGGCCTTTGGGCTTACTACAAGACCACCAATAAGCATGAAGGTAGGTGGGTCCGGTTCTTTCCGAAATATGAGGTATGTGGACCATTTGCAAGTTGGTAAATTTACACTTGTTTTATGCAAGACAGAGTTGCCTTTTAAGACAGGCCGCAGTTACGGGCCGCTCATTGTCACAGTGAAAGATACCGGTTCAACTCGCATATGCAGTGTAGACTTTTCTGAATCGAAAACTTCATTACTGTCTCACAACTGGGGAACAGTTTCCACTCACTGGGCTCACCGAAGATATTTGAAATTTAGCTGGAAGGAACAATGATACAGTCAAAAGCATTGCAAAATGAGCAAACTTCAGCCCCAAGCTATCTACCAAATTACTAAAACCAATGCTTCGGCTGCTCAGGGCTAAAAGCTATTATTATGGCCTATCTGGATGATGTTCTAAAACGTTGTATTTTGCCAAATCAGCGGGATCAGCCACAGACTATCGTGCAGAAATTAGATTCTCATCCATCCAGTTAAATTTAAGTTGATGCCAACTGAAACTATTGAGTATTAGGATGACCTTTAACTCTATTAAATTATCTGGGATTGGCAATATATTGGGTTCAGCTATGCTACTTGCGCCTCTTGCACCATCAGAGCTGTACGGCGTGCAAAGGAGCCAGCTCACAGTTACCACGTAGGGCATTACTTCCAGACCTATGCTATTCCAGCTGAAACTATCAAAGTTACCATGGTGGACAAACAGTATTCAGCATTGCCCCACTAACCTTCATCAGTACTCGTCAGTTAATTACTAACTGATGCTGTTGCTTAAAGATGGATAATTACTAAATACCATCTTTAGTTACGGAGGCGGATGGGGTTTGCATGAGCTACCAATTATTCAGTTATATTATTCACACTAGGTGCATTCTGTGGATTAAAGGTTTGTGCAAATATGCATAATCTGCATGCTCAAGTCTAACTTGATACACTCTGGTGCTATTAAATGTTAATCACATGGGTGCAATCAAGTCAAAGGATCCGGTAATAGTTTATCTAACTTCATTGGCATTGGCGTATCATCAGGTAAACGCAATGACAACACAGAATGGATGTGGAATCGCAAGTATTCAAGGACATTGTGGGCTTGATGGAACACCTAAAGATCAAAATGTTGCATCCAGGCTCAATCGGCAGTTGCAAAATACGTGGCGTATCAGTGGCGATGGATGCATTCTCGCTACACTGGGGAAGAATGCTCATTGTGTCCCTCCATTTTACCTTCCCAGACGGGTCTTGCAAATTCAGCAATTCCCGCTTCAGGCATTTTCGTAGTGCCTGACTGGCCTATACAGCCATGATTCCCACCGATGTTGGGAATGAAGATAGAACCTTGTATGGTATTTCCAGGTACTAAATGGCTGGTTAGCCATGACCGGGAAACCATCCTCTGCATACATAAATCAATTCATTGACTTGCAGACTGGGAAGACCGCTTCCTGCGGCTAAGAATTGTCAAACCAAACTATGGACGTGCTCACTGCAATTGCAGGGATAGCACCAAACAAACTGTACCTCCCTCATAGGGATGGGAAGTATTTGTTAACACATAAGTTGACACGGATGACTGACGTCTTGAAGTTCAGCTCCATATGGGGTTGACAATCATTAAAGAGTGCCATTACTGTGCCGCACATGCCTTCTCAGCATATTGGCTCGACACCCCCAGGCCAAGTACGCAGAGATTGGGATGTTAACATTGGAAACATCTCTGTCTTTGGCACACTAAACCAAGTGGTTATGCTCATGGCGCTGTCAGCACACCAGTCCAGTTTTGCCTAGCGGTGACTGGACAAGAAATTACATTGTGTTATGACTTAATTAGCAGAATACGCCAGGGACATTAGGTCAAACTAGAATTGCTGGCATATCCCATGGACCTTCGGTTGTATGTGGCCACACACCCACACCAGTATGTGAAGGTCACTAGAGCCGTAGGGACTCTGAACTAGCAATGATTGTTAGTCACATGAAGCCTCATAAGAGAATTTCACTACAGACCATCGCCCGGTGGATAATATGGGTTCTGGGATACAGGAGTGACACTGACATACAAGTCTCACTCCACCCGAGCTGCAACTCTATCAGCAGCAGGGGATGGACGTTCGCGGGACACATCCTGGCGGCTGCAGGATGGTCTAACGAACGATTCCAAACATTAGAAATACCCTTTGCCAGACCAGAGGTATTTGCCAACTCTTTTTAGGCCTGTGTTATAGTTCCTCCCGGGTGTAGGAGGTTACTATTATCACTATGTGTCCATTAATAGCATCAACATGTCTATACCTATGTCATGTCTGAATGCATCATTAAAATTAGCTCTTCACTGATGCAGTGTGTGATGCATGGACTCGTCTCCACAGCATGAAATCACAGAGCTTTGAAATCTTCACGTAGTCACTCACGTGACTCCGAAGTAAAATAGTAAGATTAAATGAGAACTTACCAGTTTGAAGTTTGATCTTTATTTTATGAGGAGTTACGTTGAGGGATTACGTGCCCTCTGCTCCCAACCCTCTATTATAAAGGTCAACTGGTATTTTAGTTCTCTTATCTTACTATATATTTAGTCAACTTCCGTTATCTGTGATTTCACACCGCTCCTTTGAAGAATGTCGCGCATGCGGGCTGGCGGGGTCTTCACGTAATCCCTCGACGTAACTCCTCATAAAATAAAGATCAAACTTCAAACTGGTAAGTTCTCATTTAATCTTACTATTTAGGTGTATATTGAACTGAACTGTTCTGTATTCATGCCTACTATACTCTGTTGTGCTGCAGCAAGCAAGAATCTCATTGTCCTATCGGGGATACATGACAATAAACTCTCTTGACTTGACTTGGTAGTCCATATCTGAAATGAGCTGCCAGTGGGAGCTATAGAAGCCGTTCCAATTAGGAGTTTCAAAAGACATTTGAACTGATGTATAGACAGGAAGGGTTTAGAGGGATAGGGGGCAAATGCAGACAAATGGGGCGAGCCTAGAATGTCAATTTGATTGCATTGGAAAAGTTGGACCAAAGAAGGGGCAGTGACCTTACTTGATAGCGCTGTGACTCACTAATGCTTGAACAGAACTTGTGGCAGTGTGACTGCGTTTGTCAATGTTTGAACAGCTCCGCTTGATGTTCTGCATCCAGCCGGCCTCGGGCTCATGTGAAGAGACCCTTCAGGATGTGGGGGTGTTACAACTGATGTGAGTATGAGAGTGAATGAATATGAGTGTCAGTGACAATCCGAGTGCAATCAAATCTGCGAATGTTTACAGTAAAAACACAAAGTACCCCGAGTAAAGCAGTGAGTCAGGCGGCATCTGTGGAGGGAATGGATTGCCGTTGTTTCCCCTTCTTCAGACGCTGAGCATTAATTAATGTGGATGCAACGGTTGAGGAGTATGAAAGCACATGTGAAAGTGGACAAAAGTGCTGGAGAAACTCAGCCAGTCGGGCAGCATCTATGGAGCGAAGGAAATAGGTGACGTTTCGGGACCCGAAACGCCACCTATTCCTTCGCTCCATAGATGCTGCCTCACCCGCTGAGTTTCTCCAGCACTTTTGTCCACCTTCGACTTTTCCAGCATCTGCAGTTCTTTCTTAAACATCTTAAAGTGGGTGTTAGTAACACTTTGTGCATGTAATAATGCATAATAGTTAGTGCTGTTGACGTGGCAATGAATGTGACAGTGTGAGCAAGAGTCGGACAATAGGTCAGTGTGAGGAGGGGTTAAACGTGGCAGTGGTGTGTGTGGCTGGGTGTGTGAGTGCACCCATGGGGTGAGTGTGACACCGCGGGGGACGAGGATTTACCATCGGAGCCGATCCCTTGCCTGTGATCGACGCTCCAACCATGAAAGCCTGCGGACGTCAACATCAAGGAGCGCGCAGTCTCGGGTTGAGACCGACGGCGGGAAGCTCCAAAAGCCGCACGACCTTTCGACTAGCCCCGACCCCGGGGTAGATCGCCTGGCGGGGGCGGAAGCTGAGATTCCCCCTCGATGTCGGAGCTTGATCTCCCTGACGAGGAGGCCCGCCGCAGGCTGCGGGAGTAAGATGGTCCCGACAACGCGAGGTTAGAGGCCCCCGATCGCTGGAGGACAGAGAAGGGAAGAGAAAGAACTTTTTTTCGCCTTCCATCACAGTGAGGAATGCGGAGGAGTCACTGTGGTGGATGTTCAAGTTAAAATGTATTTTGTGTGTTCTGTTGCTTTTTACTGTATGGCAAATCAGATTCCTCGAATGTTGCAAAACTACTCGGCAAATAAAGTATTATTATGCTTATGATTATTATGAATATGACAGTGACATCCATTATTACAAGTGTACGAGTGGCTGTGACCTCGACAGAGTAATAATAGGTGTGGATGTGAAAGTGTGGTGGTGTTGCATTGGCTTGTGATCGAGTCTGTGTAATGTGGGTGTGAGTGTGTATCAGGGTGCAGTGAGGCGGGTTTGCACCGTGTTTCTCCACATCATAGAAGGCCATTCAGCCCATTGACTCCCGGCGCAATCCCATCATTCCCATCCCCTACTTATGTCCCTCCACTGCGTTCTTGCTCACATGCCCATGGAAGGTTCTCCTGTCACCTATCCACACGAGGGGAAACTTACTGCCGCCAATGAACCTGCCAACATGTTTTTGGGGACGTGGGATGTGGGGGATGGGGGTATGGGGGAGGGGTGTGTGTGGGGGAGGGGTGTGGGGGGAGGGTGTGTGTGTGGGGGAGGGGGGGGGTGGGGGGGAGGGGTGTGTGGTGGAGGGGGGGGGTGGGAGGGGTGTGGTGGAGGGGGGGTGGGGTGTGGTGGAGGGGGGTGGGGGAGGGGTGTGTGGGGGTGTGGGGGGGGGGTGGTGGGGGGGGGGGGGGGGTGGGGGTGTGTGGTGGGAGGGGGGGTGTGGTGGAGGGGGGTGGGGGAGGGGGGGTGTGTGTGGAGGGGGGGGGGGGGTGTGGTGGAGGGGGGGGTGTGGGGAGCGGGTGTGGGGGAGGGGGGGTGGGGTGTGGGGGATGGTGTGTGTGGGGGAGGGGGTGTGTGAGGGGGGGGCTGTGGCAGAGGGGGGGGTGTGGGGAAGGGGGATCCTTCAAAACCTTCATAACGTATGTACCATTTCACCGATCGGAACAAAACTTATTTGACTTGCAGCAGAGGAGAATGGTGAGTAGGGTGGCGAAAAATCATCGCACTATGGGGGAATCGTTTTTGCGCAAATTTAATTACAACGCAGACCGGAAGTGGTTAAGATGAGAGTTTTAATAATATATAGATATAATCTAACACTGTGCAGCGTGGAGCCAGAATTCAGACTACAGACAGAAAATGTCCACTGAGGCTTCTGGCCCAGCAGTGCATCTCTGAGTGTGACGGTGTCGGTATCACTTTGAGAGGAGATGATCGCGTGCAACAGGGGTATAACGGTAACTGTGGTCATGTGCGAATGATGCATGCGTGTAGAACACTTCTTTTCACTGGAGCAGCGAAGGTTGAGGTGGGACCTGATGTAAAATTATTAGAAGCGTAGATAAGAGCCCTTTCCCAGCGTGGAAATGTCAATATGTACAGGGCATCACTAATGGTGAGAGGTGCAAAGTTTAAAGGAGATGTGTGGGTGAAGTTTGTTTTCACCGAGAGTGGTGGGTGGCTGGAAGGCGCTGCCATGGGTGGCGGTGGAAGCAGATGTGACATTTAAGAGGCTTTTGGATTGGCACATGGACATGCCGTCGTGGCTATTCCTTGAGCGCGAGGATGGTCTACGTCCCGTTGTTTTTCTGCTCACAGAGCAAAGCCGCCGGTGCGTGTGTTTGTTTAACGTGTGCTTGCTGTTACACTCCAGGAAGAACACGGTCCTTCACAAATCAATCAGCTCATTCCAATGGCAAGGGACCCAAGACCGTTGGAGCTGATAGACCTGTTGCAGCCTTCATCCGCCTTCACAGCCGCTGAGTTCAAGAAAACCTGGTCCGCCGTTGAGGTCTTGTAGGTCGGATCGTTCTTAGTCTGGACCGTCTTCCTCGG
Organism: Okamejei kenojei; assembly: GCA_035221665.1. Classification (NCBI taxonomy): domain Eukaryota; kingdom Metazoa; phylum Chordata; class Chondrichthyes; order Rajiformes; family Rajidae; genus Okamejei; species Okamejei kenojei. The sequence continues at coordinate 13,894,251 of CM069167.1, read as the reverse complement.
CCTTACCGCCGTGGGTGCTTCCAATGGCATCGCTCTCGGAATCATGGGGGCACGGAAGCCTCTTCACCACAACATGGTAACCGGTCCAAAGAGGCAACATGGACATGCAGGGCACAAAGGGATGTGGATCTTGTGCAGTCAGAGGAGATGAATTGAACTTGGCACCATTGTTTTGGCACAGGCATTGTGGGCAGGCAGCCATGTTCCTGTGTTGTGCTATTCTATGTTATATATGTGACAGTGGAAGAGACACACAAGGTGCTGAGGAGGCTGGGGGTCATGTGTTGCCCTGGCTGTAGTGGCCTTCCTGGCACAGATAGACACATGAATCGAAAGGGAAGTATCGCCTGACGCATCCATAGGATGTAGTACATGGGGTGTATCCCAGCTCCCCGAGAGACTGGCTCAGAAAACTGCGGTTAATTAGGCAGCCACAGGCATCCCACAAACTTGGGACATTAACGTCAGTGGTCAATATTATTCTGGGAGTGGGCAGATGGGTAGGTCAGGGGTGGAGGTAAATTATTGTAGTTCATTCAGGTTTTGGAAGCGAGAGGATCTGGGATAAACTAGGAGTTGCAGATGCTGAAATCTTGGGCAAAACACAAAGTAATGGAGGAACTCAACGGGTCAGGCAGCTTCTGTGGAGGGAATGGGCAGGTGATGTTTCAGGATGGGAGATTCAGAGATCAGATTCAGACTTTTTCCAAAGGATTTGGGAAGCTAGAGAAGGAGAAGCGTAGGTAGAATTAGGTTGTGAAAGGTGCAGGGAGAATGCAAGCCGCTATGTAAGATCGGCAACAGAGCTCCTACATTTGAGCAGAAGACAGGAAGGGAGATGGATGCCTAAAATGGTAGGTGAGGAGAAAATGGGAGATTTGGGGACAGAGGGGAAAGAACGTTCATAAGTTCTCGGAGCAGAATTAGGCCGTTCGGCCCATCAAGCCTACTCCGCCATTCAATCATGGCTGATCTACCTTTCCCTCTCAACCCCATTCTCCTGCCTTCGCCCCATAACCCCTGACAACCTTCCTGAATCTGGATGCAAAACGTAACAAAGGAAATGCTTGGTTTGAGGAGGTTAAGGAAAGAGAGAGAGTGGACCTAAATCAGGATATGAAGTGAGGGGAAACCAGACATCTGGATTCCAAAATTATGGGAGAGGGAAATCATTTACACAGATGTGTGGATGTGAGCAATGGTCTTAAATTCAGATGGCTAGGAAGCAGAGAGGGAGATCATTGGGATTTGTGTGGGTGGGCGAAGGAGATTGAGGCACGGCAGGTCTAGTTTAATCTGACGATGAGGACAGACTCATCCTTGCACTCGTGTGTTTGGTGGATGTGGTGTAGACCAGTGTAGCAGACAGGATCTCGCCACTTCAAACAACACAAACTCTGGAAACAACATGTTTGTGTTCATGAAATCTTGCTGAAATCCTGCTGTCAGATGTCCAAAGATCAGGTTGTTTGTCAGGATTTATACCTTTTTTTATTTTCCTTTGGTATGTTGAGAGTCAAGGCCAAGGAACAAATTCTTCCTTAAAAACAGAATGACGTAAATTAGTGCCAGGCACTCTCTTCAGTTCTGTTACTCAAGCTATTGTTGCCTGGGCTCAGGACAGGAAATGAGGCCTAGCAACTAGGCTTTGACTTGAAGCAAACACAGGAAGTCAGTGGAGGAGGCCATTGTCTGATTACAAAAGATCTATATTGACTATCAAAGTCTGGCCATGAGCCAGAGGTCCTCCACATTCCAGACATACAATAATCCTTCTGCAATATTTCCTCTCTGTACATGTGTTTGTTAATTCCTTAGGTCCGTGCAGTCTGAAGACCCAGTGCCAGATCAGGACAACTATTCTTTCAAAACATGAAAGCCTAGTCATCAGGAGACAATAGCCTCACATTCCATCGTCACAGAAGTTCGACTAGAACAACACAATAAAAAGTGATTCATCGCAGAGGGCTGGTGTTAATGTGATTAAGGCAGATGTGTTTTGGAGGGCAAGGAGGCGGTCCTTTTAATTAACGGAATAAACACAGTGAAAGGTGGCACCGGTGGCGAAATAGATGCCTTCTTTAACGCTGCACTCAGGTTCAATGCCCTATTGAATGAAGAGGACGGAGGCCACCACGCAAGCATTTCCACACTTCTATATTCAGCTTGGGTATTGGTGCTCCCATCTTTAGCCTTACTCTCATAGTCCTCCATAGGAGCAATCGGATTCCTGGAGGGAACCAGAGTTCGACTGCACCCAGATCCAGGAAGTGTCATCAAGTATGAATGGCTGCTCAGAAGCTCCCAATTCGATGGCAATTGAATGACTGTGGCCAGGACCCTGCACGGCACAGTTCTGGTGAAGTTCATCATGGGTGAGGTGCACAGCAGCCAGAGTGAGCAGCCGGTGGCAAGGAAACTAATGGAAGGTGGTAATTACTCCTGTCCAGGTGAGTAATGAGTAGCCTCCCTTCACATGTGCAGTATGTGGGTGGATCGGCAAGTGACCAGAGTGTGCATCCAATCCAGCTCTGGTGGACGTTGATATGGAGACACAAGGAACTGCAGATGCTGGTCTACAATAAAATGACATTCATTTGTCTGGTCTAATTGAGCTTTCAATTAACAGAATAATATAATTAGCACTCAGGCTGTGTTCCTGGGAATGAGGGTGCCAAGCGATCAGTTCTAGAAGGGACCTGCACACCTTTATCTCAGTAGCGATGTTGTAATGTAACTTTATCTACCCATGAGGGCTTCATTGAGAATAAATATATTATGCATTAAACAATAAACATACAATTAATGTTATTTTATTGCAAAATGCAATATAAAATGGAATAAAAGGACTCACTGGAAGAGACTGCACCTGAGGGGTAGGGTCAGGCTGTGACCCATTCGAGGGTTAATGTCCTGAGCACCTCTTCTCAACATGGGGCACAACTCCCTTCACCGAGGAGCTGCGCTCAGAAAAATCGCTCTGTTCCCTCCTCGGTGTTGCCGTCCATCCAAACCGCTGCAGGAAGGTTTGCTCTTCAGTTTCAGAGTGTCGTCGGCCTCTGTGTAGACACAGTGGAACTCCATCCCTTGAAGCTCCCCATTCAGTGGGCGGCCCCTGTGGCACTGGTGTATCTCTGCCACATTGCCAGCGCCACCTTCACCCACTCCTGCTGGGGTGGCAAACTGGACAATGTCACTGGTAGCCACCTGCTCCCCCTCCTCAAAGCCCACATTGCCACGTACCTACAGCCAGAACCTCCACCAATAGCGTCAGCAGAGGTGCAGCCGATGTCGTCAATAGCTTTCCAGATGCTGTACGACCTCCAGAGTTCCCTTATCGATCGTCCACCTTTGACCAACTGTTATTTTGAAGGAGCGTTGAAGATGGCAAACCCCAACAGAAGAATAGAAATGGGAGAAGAACTCAGCCAGTCGAGCAGCATCTCTGAAAAGAGAAACCAGTCAATGCTTCGTCAAAACTGGGGGAAGAATGAGGGGAGTGAGTTCCAAAGCGGAGCTGGGGAAAGGAGTGAGGTGCAAGGTACGTTCCCACTGGGGACAAATGGGATTGGGGAAGAGGGATGTCAGCATGGATGTGGTGGGCCAAAATGTGTTTCTGTGCTGTATGGTTCTATAACAAAAGACCATATGGAAACTGTAAACCACAAATGAGGAGCAGGAGGGCTGATTTCAGGCATTTGAATGAAAACAGTGGGAGAAAGGGACACAACAAGGGAAATGATGAGAGAGCAGTTTCCCTGAAGTTGGAAAATACAATGTTCATTCCAAAGAGCTGCAAAGTGCCTAAACGAATAAGACGTTGTTCTTCGAGTTTACTTTGGATCTGACTTTGGAAGTGGTGGAAGCTGTAGACAAGCATGTTGACGCAGGAGTGAGATTGGCAATGAAACTGGCAAGCAGCCGGAAGCTGGGACTGAGGGGGGTGCTCTGCCAAGGGACGGCCAAATCTGCGTTGGTTTATCCAATGTAGAGGAGCCCACATTACGAACACTGAACGCAGTCCATCAGAATGGATGAAGCGAAAGTGAGTTGCTGCTTCACCTGAATGGTGGGAAAGGAAGAGGTGAATGGGCAGGTGGTCCATCTCTGACGACTGCATGGTAAGGTGCTTTTGGATGGGCCGTGGTGGGTGGGGACAGAAGAGTGTCTCTTTTGGCTGGCGCAGCGGTAGAGTTGCTGCCTTACAGTGAATGCAGCGCCGGAGACCCGGGTTCGATCCCGACTACGGGTGCTGTCTGTACCGAGTTTGCACGTTCTCCCCGTGACCTGCGCGGGTATTCTCTGAGATCTTCGGTTTCCCTGCCACACTCCAAAGACGTACACGTCCGTAGGTTAATTGGCTTGGTAAATGAAGAATTGGCCCTAGTGTGTGTAGGAGAGTGTTAGTGTGCGGAGATCGCTGGTTGGTGCGGACCCGGTAGGTCGAAGGGCCTGTTTCCGTGATGTGTCTATAACCTAAACTAAACTAAACTCAATGTGGACCAGAGTCGTAGAGGGCGTGATCCTTGTGGAAAGCAGAAAGGGAAGATGAGAAGATATGCCTGGTGGTGGGATGGAAGATATGGGGTAGATGTGACTTGTGGTGAGTCATGAAATTGGAGCCAGCTGAAATTCAATGGATAATCCAGGGCATTATCCCAGTGGAGTGGAAGGTGAGCACCAGGAGAAACCCTCACTTTGATATGCCCTGGGGTAGATCGCGAGAGAGCAGACTCTCATAAAATAGGGGAAATGTGTTGACAGCTCCACATCCACTGTGGCAGAGGGGAAACCGCATTACAGGAAGGAAGAGGACATTATAGACACCAGAGCAAAAGGCCTCCTCACTGGAACGGATGCCACTGACTGAGTTCTTCGTGCATTTCTGTTTCAGTTCTCAGTATCTGCAGCTTTATATTTTCGATAGTAAGTCATGAGATTGGACATGACGCCATGATCCTTGGACTGGATAAGACCCATTACGCTTGGTAGGAGATAACCCAGTTCCTTGGGAAAGCAATCCAGGTTGTCTGGGTCCCCTGGGACATTGTCAAACATTAACAGTGCTTTGAAGTCAAGGTTATTTCCTTAACAGTAACAACCACAGTTGTAAGATGGTGTTGTTACCCAAGCCCTCTTCTTTACCTCCCAGATTACGGCCCGATGTTCTTTAGAAAACTCCTCTGTCAATTCTAGGTTGACTGCATGGGTTTCGGCATGTGGCCTGCCAAAGCATTACCCTCAGGACAATAGACAACAGACAATAGACAATAGGTGCAGGAGTAGGCCATTCGGCCCTTCGAGCCAGTACCGCCATTCAATGTGATCATGGCTGATCATCCCCAATCAGTGCCCCGTTCCTGCCTTCGCCCCATATCCCCTGACTCCGCAATTTTTAAGAGCCCTATCTAGCTCTCTCTTGAAAGCATCCGGAGAACCCGCCTCCACCGCCCTCTGAGGCGGAGAATTCCACAGACTCACCACTCCCTGTGAGAAAAAGTGTTTCCTCGTCTCCATTCTAAATGGCTTACTCCTTATTCTTAAACTGTGGCCCCTGGTTCTGGACTCCCCCAACATCGGGAACATGTTTCCTGCCTATAGCGTGTCCAAACCCTTAACAATCTTATATGTTTTAATGAGATATCCTCTCATCCTTCTAAATTCCAGAGTGTACAAGCCCAGCTGCTCCATTCTCTCAGCATATGACAGTCCCGCCATCCCGGGAATTAACCTTGTAAACCTACGCTGCACTCGCTCAATGGCAAGAATGTCCTTCCTGGAGTGTCTGAAGATTGCTGCATGGGTGGCCATCAACAACCTCGTCATCGATCCCTCACCCTACTGTTCCTGAATTAGGCGAAGATGTTCCTGGCTGTCTCTGTCAATGCTTGCCCCGGCTGTCTCTGTCGACACTTGCAGTGGAGAATTTGATCCTCCACCCTTGTGCATAACCCCATTTTCTCTTATCCAAGGACAGCTCCTTGAACAAGTGAACTTGCAGCAATTCACTGAAGTTGTGTCTTGCTGAAGCTTAGATCCTTCACCAACCCTTTGAATGGAAAACTGTATCTGGTCCAACCTTCACCTGGCGCTCACCTGCCTCATCACTTCAAACTTCCATGGATGGTTAATGTTTGAATACCTGAGTTAAGGTATATAATTTTTAGGTGTTAAATTATGACTTTTCAAACCTGGATGTTGTTGAATCGGTTAATAGAGTTATTGGTCACAATGACACATCAGACGGCGTGCGGTGACCTGAGAGCGTCCGCCATCCCGTCCCTGTGGCCCCAATCCCACTCGGGCTGCTTCTGCCTCGGTGTGAAGCGTCCAGCACCTGGACCCACCTGTCACTGCCGCTGGATCCCATTGGGCGAGCAACCAATGGCACTAGGCCCGCGTTGCCCGGGCCAACGCGATCCAAGATGGCTGCCCCCAGCAGGCGGGCTCGGGTTGGGCCCGGGAGTGGAGGGTAGTTCGATGATCTGTTTTGTTAAGGTGCGCTTTAACAATTTTATTCTCTTCTGGCATGTCATAAAAAAACATTGCCCCATGGAGAGGAGGGCTTCGGCGATTCAGCGTTGTGTGGGAAAGCGCTAAGCCTGGCATGTCAATGGGTGTGAATCATCCGGCCTATGCGAGTCTCTGGAAGGAAGGAATGCACCTTTTTGGCATCTAATCTAAGGACAAATCTAATCAGACCAGCATTTAATGGCCCTGTTTGAGGCAATGGAACAACCATCTTCAACTAAGATAGACACAAAATATTGCAGGTACATTGTGGGCTCCACCTTTCCTTGATCATCCTTGCTGGCCTTGATTCATTCCTTTCAAACCATTCATTTGTCCTTTGTACCTCCTCATACATCCAGTTTCTCTCTCCACTGACTCTCAGACTGAAGAAGGGTCTCAACCTTAAACGTCACCTATTCATTTTCTCCAGAGATGCTGCCTGACCCGCTGAGTTACTCCAGCATTTTGTTTCTATATGTTCAGTGTAAACCAGCATCTGCAGTTCTGTCCTACACAGCCATCTTCCACTGTTGATGTAAGGGGTGCTGACAGTAAATGAATGGTGCAGTTATATATTTGCAGGACAGGGTGGTTTGTGATGTGGAGGGGATGATGCAGATTTGGTGATGGCTGTGGTGCATTTTGGACATGGTTCACAGTGCAGTCACTGAGCACTGGTGGTGAATGGAATGAATGTTTGAGGTGAGGATTTTAATGCCAGTGAGCTGCATGACCGAGGATGATATCAAGCTTCATGTGTGTATTTGGAGTTGTAATTGGAGATTGTCCTCTCATGCATGCACGGAGATGGTGGAACTGGTTTAGAGTGTCAGGAGGCAAGTCATTTGCTACAGAATACGAATGGATGGGAAAGGTTTAGAGGGATATGAGCCAAATGTGGGCAACTGGGACTAGCGTAGATGCGGCATCTTGGTTGGCATGGGCAAGTTGAAGGGCCACTTTCTGTGCTGTGTGAACTCTAGGCAGGCATAGGAAGTCCCTGCCGAACCCCAATTCCCTCTGCACCTGGTACCCAAAGATGGGGAGCATGGGGCCATATGCAGCCACATTTGAGGAATAATGTCTTAAAATACTCAAAGGCTGCAATCTTAACAATGGCAACGTTTTGAGATCTGTGACTGCTCTGTGATGCACTGTCTATCCCAAGTCTCCAATATAAAGAGGAAAGAGCCCTGCATTGAGCGATCCCCCACTGGGATCTCCCTCACTGACAGAATGGACTGTCGTGGTATGTTCAGATGAGGGTGCAGAGGTTGAGAGTGTACAGGAGCAGCCAATATAAGAAATAGCTCAGTATTGTGTGGAAAAGCATGGGGAACATTTCTACTATAAGTCTCAGATTGTTTGACACCTTCTGTAGTGTGAATGTTACCGGTCACCTCTCAGCCCATACTGGAATGATGTCTAGGTCTTGCTACATTCCTTGCAAATTGAACTATGTCACCTTCCAACTTGATGAAGAATTCCATTGTGTTATAATCAGCCTTTTCCGTTCTTCCAGGAACATGAGGGGTTACGAAGAAAACTGAGAGAGATGTAAAAGCGTGAAAGGAGTTGAGTGAGAAACTACTCTGGTGGAGGGGTCAAGAACTAGGGGGGAGTAGAATGAAACTGATCCCTAAAAAAACCCAAAGTGACTTGGAGATCATTTATTTACACAGTGAGTGTTTAGAACTTGTTCTTGGTGATGGAGATGATGCTTTTGTTTCAAGAGTGCTTTGACATGTTTCTTATGTCCATCTGTAGATGTTTCATGGAGTAAATCTTAGACTATTCATTTTGTTTTCCTGCAACATCTCTTCTTGACCACTGGTGGGTGCGCTCTATATGGCCTTGTGTGGTCTTTGTATACTCTGATCACTAGTGAGTGTGCTCTGCATGTGCTCTCTGATCACTAGTGAGTGTGCTCTCTGTTACGTCTCTCTGTGAACTGACCTGTTTGCCTATCTATTCACTTTAACCTTCTGGCCAGTATGTTTAAGCTATTATTATTAATGTACTGTAATTTTATATGTTCCTCTCAACAATGTCTTTGCCCATACATTAATTCACCTTTCAGAGATATTTGGTCTGATACCTCAGTGAACAGCCCCGTGTTGTAGGTTGGTGAACTACCAATGGTTGCGTTAGGTTTTTCGCAACCCCTTCTCCTTCGTGCCACCGGTAACAAATACTGGATGCGAAAGGAAGTTCTGCATGTGGAGCCCCAACATGCGACGGGGCCCATTGTTGCCAAACGCCCGTTCTTCATAATGTCTGCATCGTAACACTGCAGGCAACTTAAACCAGCTTCAGCATTCCTCGTGGCTTTCTTGCGTTGAAACAATGTACCATTCAACATCGTGTTTGAAGGAACTGCAGATGCTGGTCTAGAGCACACAAAATGCTGGAGGAACTCAGCGGGACAAGGCAGCATCCCATTCCTTCTCTCCAGAGATGCTGCCTGTCCCGCTGACTCACACCAGCGTCTATCTTTACCATTCAACATCATTCTCCTTGCCTTCCAAGGCTTTACAATTTTTCCATAAGAGTTGTTTGTGGAGCTGTTCCACATGCTTGGTTAAATGCGTGTAGAGTGTATCCAAGTGGGGAAAGATGTGTCTTTCTTGTCACTGCTGTTAAATATTCATGAGGAAATTTGGTTCAGAAAGTAGCTCCAACAAACACAAGCTGACTCCTTTATGAACCAATGGTTAATTGCAGTATGCTAACTGGTGTACCTGATGATGTGGTTTAATGCAGCCAACATCAACATAATATTGACATGAGTGTTTTTACTCAGCCCATCCCTTCCTTCTATTTTCAATCCTCGTTATCATTGGAATAGTATTTTGTCCCTTAAACAATGCATGTACGAAAACTGGAAAATCATGCTTTTGGCAGCAAGCCTTCTTGATCGGGAATACCCGTCAGAGATGACAGTCTCCCCTTGCATCACCTAGAATGCTAAGCTCTTATTCAGATTTTATCGAGCCCCAAGACTGCAGATGCTGAAATCCCGGGTAAAACCAAAGTGCAGGAGGAACGTGGTGGGTCAGGCAGCGCATGAGGAGGGAAACGGACATGTTTCAGGTGGGCGCGCCTCGGAATGGAGGAGAACTTCCTTCAAAATGGATGTATACTTTGAGGAGATTTTGCAGTGGAACAGTAAAATGAAGACACACGGGACTGCAGAAGGGAGGAGAACTTCAAAACGAACGAGAAGTTCAGTCGGAAGAAGAGTCCCAATCCTGAAACGTCTTCGGTCAATAGACAATATATCCAGGAGGAGGCCATTCAGCCCTTCGAGCCAGCACCGCCATTCAATGTGATCATGGCTGATCATCCCCAATCAGTGCCCCGTTCCTGCCTTCTCCCCATATCCCCTGACTCCGCTATCTTTAAGAGCCCTATCTAGCTCTCTCTTGAAAGCATCCAGATAACTGGCTTCCACCGCCCTCTGAGGCAGAGAATTCCACACTCTCTGTGTGATTTCCTTTTTTGTCCCTTTCTCTCCACCGATGTTGCCCGTCTAATTCTCGATATAGAATTGTCATGGGAGGAAGCAGCGGGTGGCGGTGGAAGGTTGTGTATCGCACTGGAGACCTGTGACTGGTGGTGATTGGTGCTGTTTGTGGTTTATATCATTGATTTGGATGATAATGTACGAGGTGCGGCTGCAGATGACACTAATAGCCCAGTCCCACGGTACGAGTTCATTCCAAGAGCTCTGCCGAGTTTAAAAAAAAATCAAACTCGCGGTAAGCACGGAGAATGAACGTAGCGGGTACGTCGGAGCTCGAGGACGTCTCTTAGCGGCTCGTAACGCTAACGGTGGTACTCGGGAAGACTCGCTAACGGCAGGTAAGCACGGGAAGACTCGTGAAGATTTTTCAACATGTTGAAAAATATCCACGAGAGCCCCGAGTACCGACGAGTGGCCATTACCTTAAATCTCAGAGTTCGAATCAGGGCAAACTCGGGAGAACTCTTGGAAGGAACTCATACCGTGGGACAGGCCTTTAAAGTGTGGGGGGGGGGGGGGGGGGAGGGTATCATTGACAGTGAAGATGGTTACTGCAGGATCTTGACCAGCTGGGCAAGTGGGCTGAGCAATGGCTAATTGAGGTTAGCGCAGATAAGTGCGAAGTGTTGCATTTTGGGAAGTTAAACCAGGGCAGGACCTTTACCGTGAATGGCTGGGCTCTGGGTACTATTGTAGAGCAGAGGGATCTAGGAGTACAGGCCCATAGTTCCATGAAAGTGGCATCGGAGAAGGTGGTAAAGAAAGCTTTTGGTACGTTGGCCTTCATCATTCAGGGTATCGAGCATAAAAGTTGGGACATTATGTTAGAGTTGTACCAGACGTTAGTGAGGCCAGATTTGGAGCATTGTGTTCAGTTTTGTCAACCAGCCAGAAAGAGGGCAGAGGGGATCTACGAGGATGCTGCCAGGACTCAAGAGCATAAGCGATAGAAAGAGGTTGTGAAATCTAGGACTTCATTCCTTGGAGCATAGGAGGCTGAGGGGTGATCTTATCGAAGTAAGTAAGTAAGTAAGTAAGTAAGTTTATTGGCCAAGTATTCACATACAAGGAATTTGCCTTGGTGCTCCGCCCACAAGTAACAAGTGTTTAAGATCATGAGGGGAATGGATAGGACAAATGCAGTCTTTTAACCAGAGAAGCAGAGGAAATAGGTTTAAGGTGAGAGGGGCAAGGTTTAATAGGAACCTGAGGGGCAGCCTTTTCACTTGTTTTTTTTCCATCAAGTTTGTTTTTTGGTGTAGAGATGCAGCGCGGAAACATGTAGCTCAGTTCACCGAGCCCCCGCCGACCAGCTATCCCTGCATACCGACACAATCCTGGACACACTAGGGACAATTTACAATTTTACCAAGTCAATTAGCCGACAAACCTACACGTCTTTGGAGTGTGGGAGGAAACCGGAGCACCCGGAGAAAACCCACGCAGGTCACGGGGAGAACGTACAAATTCCATACAGGCAGCGCCCGTAGTCAGGATCGAACCCGGGTCTGTAAATGCAGCAACTCTACCACTGCGCCACCCTGCCAAAGACGTTACATTCTGGTTTAACAATGCAAGCAGCTATTGTGGACATCTTTGTTGAGGGGACAGTGATGTGCACTTGCGTGTGGACGATCGGTCAGCATCCATGCTCATTTGTCCAGGACCTACCTGGACTTTTGCCTGTCTACTCATCTGGACGCCGGCAGCGGCGACTGTGGAGGGTTGAGGTCCCGACAACGGGGGAAAATGGAGGAGGAACTGGCCAAATTTTTGTGCCTTCCACCACAGTGATGAATGGTGTGGTGGATGTTTGTGTCAAATTCTTATTGTGTTTCTGTGTGTTCTTTATTCATTGTACCGCTGCTGGCAAATTCATTTCATTTGCACTTTATGTGCAAGTGACGAATAAAACTGTTGATTGAATGATTGTCATTGATCAGCTGCCTTGAAATACGACTTATGAACTCTGAAGGGTTGAGTTATTCATCTCCTCGTATGACCCTCCAACTCACTTTCCCTATCACACGATGAGATCCTGCATCACCCTAGACTTTCTGAGCCTCATTCCTCGTGGAACTGGTTACCGAGCTCGTGGTGCCTTCTGGTAAGTGCTGCCCTGCACAAATCTGGAAATCCTTATCTGGGGGCAAATCATTCATTTTAATTCCACCCTCATTTCTTCACTAATCTGCAAAAAGAATCCGAAAAATACAGGTTGTTAATCGTGCGTTGGAAAGATTCACGCGATTGCGTAATAAAATGTTCATTTCCAGCACCGTGACCTTTCAGTACAGTTCCATCTGATTGTTTGCACGACCGTGCCACATATAACAGCAACATGATGGCTGTTTTCAGGATTCACTGCGCTGGGCATTCTTTCCACGCGTTCTGTATCACGATGTGTTTCTGAATCATTTGTGAGCCTCTCTATTGTTGGCTCCCTCTGTTCCACCTGACAAAGTATTTTTGATTTCATTTCCAGATGCAAAGGCTTTAGTCACCCTTTACTGCGCTGTTATCCGATAAGTAGATGCGGTTGTAGTAAAGATCTGAATCCAAACTGCAATGGGTATTTCTCTCTGCAATAGTCTGTTCGAACCTCTACCATCCGGCGGATGTTACAAGGCCTTCTACGCCCTCACCTCCAGACTTAGGATCAGCTTCATCCCCAGAGCTATAGCTGCTCAGAACCGGCCCTGCTGAGTGTCCCCCCCACCCATGAACTGTCCCCCTCGGATGGTCACGTCGCACATCGACCCGGCACAGACCTATTGGCACTTTATACTGTTTTAAGTGTTTTATTTTAAATCTTGTTTCTCTGGGTGTCTAAATTTTTAGCTAATTAAGTTATTACATCGCATGGAAGCTGCCTTCCAAATCTCCTTGTACCTCTGTGCAATGACAATAAAATATATTATTATTATTATTATTAAATTGCACAATATAGTGCAAATCTCATCGCGCCTGCCCGCTTGTGCGGTACAGCAAAGCTTCTACCAATTCTACGCTGAAGAAGCCTCCCGACCTGAAACATTGGCCCATTCCCTCCACAGGTACTGCCTGACCTGCTGGCTTCCTCCAGCACTTTGTATTCAGTGTATCAGTTCTTGTTCCTTTGGTAATAACAATATTGGCTATTACTTTGAAACCTTGTACAGTTTTTATCCACGAGTAGTTGCTCTACTCAACAGCCAAAAATCTGTAGCCTCCCTTTGGTCTGGTATTTTGTTGGTTCACGTGCTTGATCAATGGTGTTTTATCATTAATGTTTTATTATTATTAACGTTTAGTGTTTTCTGAGTCACTCGTAACTGCCACTGTATGTCCTGTTGTTACTTGTGGGCGGAGCACCAAGGCAAATTCCTTGTATGTGAATACTTGGCCAATAAAATTCCTTGTATGTATGTCCTTGTACGGTACCACAGTATCTGCAAATATGCCGTTATCGTTTCTAGCCTCACTCTGACTGCTATACCCTCTTGGCCATTCGCCCTTCGAGTCAGCACCACCATTCAATATGATCATGGCTGATCATCCACAATCAGTGCATCTTTCAGTCTGAGGCGTACCAGTACATCGAGGCTCAATTGAGTGCTTCCCATCAGATTGACCAGGTCCTGCTTCTTGTTATTGGGGCGCCTGTAGCGGCGACTGCAGCCTCAATAGGCCCGACCACGAGTGAACAATGAGGAAGGGGACTGAACTTTATTGCCTTCCCTCACAGTGGGAAACGTTGATTCCGCTGTGGGGGATGTTCATATTAAATTCTATAGTGTTGTGTTCATTTTATTTTATTTGTGTGGCTGCATAGTAACCCAAATTTCACTGCACAAATTGGTGTATGTGACAATAAATGTAACTTGCAACTTGCAACTTACTACCTGTGGCTCACTTGTACACCAGGCCCTTCTCCTCCACTTTGTTGGGAATGATAGGCCTTCTGGGGGGGCAACCATAAACTCCACCGTCAAAAAGGCCCAACAGAGGATGTACTTCCTGCGGCAGCTGAGGAAACACAATCTGCCACAGGCAATGATGGTCCAATTCTACACGGTCATCGTAGAGTCTGTCCTCACCTTCTCCATCATGGTCCCGGTTTGGCTCGGCCACCAAGCACGACACCCGGAGGCTGCAGCGAATCGTCCGATCAGCTGAGAAGGTTATTGGCTGCAACCTTCCCTCCATTGATGAACTGTACACTGCAAGGGCCAGGAAGCGAGCGGGCAAGATCATCTCTGGCCCCTCTCACCCTGGCCACAAACTCTTTGAATCACTTCCCTCTGGAAGGCGACTCCGGACTGTCAAAGCTGCCACAGCCAGACATAAAAACAGCTTTTATCCACGAGTAGTTGCTCTACTCAACAGCCAAAGATCTGTAGCCTCCCTTTGATCTGGTATTTTGTTGGTTCACATGCTTCATCAATGGTGTTTTATCATTAATGTTTAATTATTATTAATGTTTGGTGTTTTCTGAGTCATTCGTAACTGTCACTGTATGTCTTGGTGCTCCGCCTACTTGTGGGCGGAGCACCAAGGCAAATTCCTTGTATGTGAATACTTGGCCAATAAACTTACTTACTTACTCCTGCCTATGAATCTGTTCCCAGCAGCCTTGGTCCATCAGGAATAGAGAAAGTTGATTGAGGACCGTACTTTAATGGTGGAACGGGTTTCAATGCAGGCGCGGGAGGTGGGCGAAGTACAGAGTGGGGGTAATCAGGGAATGACAACATGATGGAAGGGGAAGTTTGGGAGGATGATGGGCTCGTGTCTGGGATGTGGGGAGAGCCTCAGGAGTGGGGGGGGGGGGGGGTGGGAAAGGGAGGAGCAAGTTAGGAGAAAGGGGGTAGGGTGAGTGTTTCATTTTATTATTGCCACGTGCTCTGAGGTACATTTGTTTTCCTGCCATCCAATGGATAATACTAAGTATGAATGCAATCAATCGAAACAGGCAGGGTGCAGAGAAAGAGGTCAGAGTACAGAATATAGAGGAAAGGGAGGGAGGTTGGGATAGGGGGAATGGGGCGAGTGGGTCAGGGGATGAGGGGAGCGATTTGGGGCGAGTGGGGTAGGGAGATGGGGGGGAGGAGTGGGAAGGGGATGTGGGAAGGGGATGTGGGGGAGGGGGAGGTGGGGGTGGGATGAATGGGGAATGGGGGTGAGTGGGGTAGGGAGATGGGGGGAGGAGTGGGAAGGGGATGTGGGGAAAGCGGGAGGTGGGGGTGGGATGGAATGGGGAATGGGTGAGTGGGGTAGGGAGATGGGGGGGTGGGGGGGAGTGAGTGGAGTGGGTGTTGGGGAATGAGATGAGTGGGGGGGGGTGGATGGGGAATGGGGTGAGTTGGCGTAGGGGGGAGATGCCAGACAAGTGGGGGGAGGGGGACAAGAGGTGGTGGAGTGGGACAACTGTGGGAGGTGTACGGCAGGGATGGGGAATGCCTTTGCCTGGGATGTGATGAGCTGGGGGAGGACCTGAATTCATCTCCTTTCCATCTTCTCTCAGCCACCGAGAATGCCTCGTCCTGAGATCACATCTACAACGCTAGGGGCTGTCCCACTGAATCCTGCAGGGAAATCATCTTGTGCGATTGTGCAGTTTACCGCGACCTTAATGTTGAGTTTACTACATTCCCAGTTCGGGCTTTGAACTTGAGTGCAATGGGACTGCAGCGAAGACTCGCCAGAATGATCTCTACAACAGCAGGACCTCCACATGAAGAGAATTTCGTCAATTCAGCCTCTACTCACTCGAGTCTAGAAAAACAAAACACAAAATTCTGACAGGTCTGGTAAGATTGGATGAGTAGGAAGGAACTGCTGAGGCTGGTTTGTACCGAAGATAGACACAAAATGCTGGAGTAACTCAGCAGGTCAGGCAGCGTCTCTGGAGAAAAGGAATCTCTGGAGAAAAGAAAAGCATCTCTGGAGAAAAGAAAACACAGTCTGAAGAAGGCTTCCAACCTGCAACGTCACCTATTCCTTTTCTCCAGAGATGCTGCCTGACCCACTGAGTTACTCCAGCATTTTATGTCCAACTCTGTTTAGATTGGACTGGTGGGTGGAGATTGTGTATGGCCTGGTGATCTAGAACGAGGGCCCAAAGTCTCTGAATATGGGTCACGATATTGAGTAATGAGACAAGGAGCAGTTCCTTCACTCAAGGGCTGGGAACCTTGGAATTCTTTTTTTTTAATTTTTTTTTTAATTTTTTTATTGTAGAAACAATATATACCAAGTACACTCTTATACGACATTGAGAGTTATATAATGTATAAAATTATAACTATTGATTATTGATTAATACTATTTATGATAATTGTAGTATTATCCATTATACATTTCATTGTTATTTATTTTATATAATTGGGAGTATATGTAGTATATTCCTAAAATAAGTAATACACTTAGATTTCTCAAATCATAGATATTCTTCTAATTACCAAATAGAAATCCCCGCTAATATAACTACGTAGTACCCAATCTTAAACAAAGTTTTTTTGATATTCATATGTTATCAAAATTAATAATGTTTGTATTATTGTTAATTTTATATTTCATAATTATGGAACCTTGGAATTCTTGATCGCGTGAGATGGTGGAAGTGGAGCCCTTGAAGGGAGAGATATTTTTTCAAATACAGAAAGGATGAAGGATGATGGAGAGAATGTGGGAATAAGGTGTTGAGGTGCAGGGTCAACAATAATCTTACTGATGGTGGGGTGAACTTGATGGCCTCGATGGCTTATCCTTGCTCCTATTTCTTCCAGAGACACAGTGCGAAAACAGGCCCTTTGGCCCAGCGAGTCCGCACTGACCAGCAATCCCCGCACACTAACACCATCCTACAACACACTAGGGACAATGTACACGTATACCAAGCCTACAAACCTGTACGCCTTTGGAGTGTGGGAGGAAACCGAAGATCTCGGAGAAAACCCACGAGGTCACGGGGAGAGCGTGCAAACTCCGTACAGACAGTGCCCACTGTAAGGCAACAACTTTACCGCAGCACCACCATACCGCCCTTAATCCACAAGGGCACTAGGTTACAATAAACTTCCGACATATTCCAGGAATGCATCTTGTAAAAATGGGAGAGGTTTAAATGCATTGTAAAATCTGCTCTCAGTTTCCCAGATCGGTATTGCTCTAATGGCCTCTTTGTATCATTTTCTTTGATTTAAACCATCCATTGTTCTGCATTTAGATTTATTTTTTTCCCCTGTGGATCACAAGGCACTGTTTGTTTCAGGAGTGGCTCTAATCCCCAGCGTAATTTGACAAGACAACCAAGAAGGGCAAACACAAGCAGTTCAGAGCTGCTGCCTGTATCACTTGAGAGAACAAATAATGAGACCAACTTGTTTTTTGCAGATCATCAACCCTGACGATCAGCCATGTTATCAATGCCGATGGAGACTCGAGGAGTGCAGGTGCTGGTTTACAAAGGTCCATGCCCATTGTTCCTCATGGCCTACCGCCAGCCTCAACAGATCACTAGTCATAGAGGCTCACAGCGTGGAAACAGGCCCTTCAGCTCAACTTGCCCACGCTGGCCAACATGTCCCACCTACACTAGTCCCACATGCCTGCATTTGGCCCATACCCCTCTAAACCTGTACCGACCATCACATAACCTAACAGTACTGTCATATGAGGAAAGATTGAAAAGACTAGGATTTGATTCACTAGAAGGATGAGGGGGGATCTTATAACATTGTTTACAATGTACTATGTTTACATATTCTGTTGTGCTGCTGCAAGTAAGAATTTAATTGTTCTATCTGGGACATATGACAATAAAACACTCTTGTTAGATGCGAGGGAGTCTTATAGAAACATATAAAATTATAAAAGGACTGGACAAGCTAGATGCAGGAATTTTTTTTCCAATTTTGGGTGAGTCTAGAACCAGGGGTCTTAGAATAAAGAGGAGGACATTTAAGACTGAGGTGAGAAAAAACGTGGAATTTGTGGAATTCCCTGCCACAGAGGGCAGTGGAGGCCAAATCACTGGATGGATTTAAGAGAGAGTTAGATAGAGCTCTAGGGGCTAGTGGAATCAAGGGATATGGGGAGAAGGCAGGCACGGGTTATTGATTGGGGACAATCAGCCATGATCTCCATGAATGGCGGTGCTGGCTTGAAGGGCTGAATGGCCTCCTCCTGCACCTATTTTCTATGTTTCTATGTTTCTAGAACACTCATCCAACAATCCTCGAGCCCATCAGCTCATCCTGCAGACAATTCATCAGCTTATCCATAAGAGCTTCCATCAGTTCTTCCCAAAGAACGTTAATCAGCCAATCTCGATTATCCTCAGCCCATCTAGCAGCCCCTTATTTCACCCACAAGTCTGAACTATTGAATGCTAACTGCATCTCTTTCCATGTCGGCAAGTTAATATCCAGCTGCATGAACCATGCGAAAAGGGAATAAATATGTGATTTGTGCAGCTAATCTGAGGCAGCACTATAGGTCTGGAGACCAAGAGGAGTTCACCATTCATAGTACCACTGCTGTTTGAATGGAGGGCTCGAGGCCCCCGACCAAGGAACAACAAAATGAAGGGACTTGAACTTTATTTTGCCTTCCATCACAGTGAGCAATGTGTAGGAGTCACTGTGGTGGATGTTCATGTTCAAATGTGTTTTTGAGTGATCTGTTGCTTTTAATTGTATGACTGACCTGGCCAGTGAAATTCCTCGTACGTTGCAAAACATACTGGGCGAATAAAATCTGATTCTGATCCAGATTCTGAAAAGCCTTTCCCTTCCATACTCTTTCCTCTCTTTGATCTTTTTGCAGTTGTCTGCCTTTCTGTACTTGTAGCAAGAGATTGTCGCGGCATCCAGCATCCTCGGAGAATGTAGAATTAAAGGCAGAGGCATTGCCGGTTTTAAAGATGGTTATTTGCCTCAAGGTTGGATTATTGTATCTCCAGTACCTTCCCAGAGGCTCTGGGACATGCAAGGTTCAAGAGGAAATACAAAAAGCCTAATTAGGAAGAAAATTAACAGTAAGATTCTTCAATTAAAATACTGTAATTGATGGAATCTTGCCTTTAAATTGGTTCCTGGATGAAACCCTGATGGTTCTCACATTGTCTCTTTAAATTTACTCTTCTTTTCACATGTGTATTAAAACACACAGCCACCGCCATTCACAGTGATACTGCCCGGCAGTCTCATAATTACACAGTCAACACAGCCACCTTGACAGCCACACACAAATTGGCAGAATCCCTGACACTCTGATTCACCCTGTCAAAAAAAATGCCACAGCTAAATAACAGACAACAATCGTAGGGGCCGTATTCCAACAAAACACCATTATTACATTCCTTTCCACTGTCCTATTTATAGGCTGTCTCTCCTGCCTCCCGTGTTGGACGGTATTTCAGAGCAACATCTTCTGCCCAGTCTCCAACCCACTTACGACTTAGTCTGTCTTTCAGAATCTTGGTCTTGTATAATTGTGAGTTTTGTTTCATTTTGAAACTGTGCCCTTGGATTAGAGTATTTCACATCGACCTAACAAAGGAGGGAGGAAGAGAAGGGAATCATAGGCCTCTGTAAGTCTCACATCTATTGTCGGGAAAAGTCTATAAATAATAATAGGATGACAAAACGTTCAACGTTTTCAGTTTTTTAAATTTGTGTGAGGAGATATAAAGCCAGATGACCTTATGGTAGACAAAAATGCCGGAGAAACTTAGCGGGTGAGGCAGCACCTATAGATCGAAGGAAATAGGCTTCATTTTCAGAATTCAGATTTAGGCCCGAAACGTTGCCTATTTCCTTCGCTCCATAGATGCTGCCTCGCCCGCTGAGTTTCTCCAGCATTTTGGTCTACCTTTGATTTTCCAGCATCTGCAGTTCCTTCTTAACCAGATGACCTTATTCTTGTTTAAAGAGGTGGCTTCTGGGGGGGTAGACAAAATGCTGGAGAAACTCAGCGGGTGCAGCAGCATCTATGGAGCGAAGGAAATAGGCAACGTTTTGGGCCGAAACCCTTCTTCAGACTGATGTAGGGTGGGGGGGACGGGGAAAAATTAAGGCTTTTGGGGATTGCCTTAAAACAGGGGTTCCCAACCTTTTTCGTCCCGTTTACCCCTCGCAACTTTAATAGCACATAACAATGCTATTTCACTTATTTATGAACAACTAATGATGAACAGATACCGGTATACCGGAACCAAACACAGTCAGTCAACGAGAAAAAATATGTACAACTCCAGAATCAACAACGTTACCCCCTGGGTAGACGAAGTTTACCCCAGGTTGGCAAGCCTTGCCTTAATAGTAGGAGAATGGGTGTGGAGTTGGTGAGACCTAGGCAGAGGATTAGGATCATGGAATGAGGATCAGGCTGTCTGAGCCCTGGTGCCTGTAACATTTACACCATTTATTGGTGCGAGCTGAGTATCGCTAGCAAGACCAGCATTTAATGCCTGTCCCTAGTTTCTATCTGAAGGGTGACAGTGAGATAGCTTTTTGAGTTGGTGCAGTCTGATGTACTGAAGGTGCTGCCTTAAGGGCCTGTCCCACTTTCACGACCTAATTCACGACCTCTGCCGAGTTTGCCCTTGACTCATACTCGTAGCATGGTCGTAAGTAAGTCGTAGCAGGCCGTGATGCTAGTCGTAGGTACTTGTGGCATCAAGTAGGTCGGGGCGTTTTTTCAAGCCTGATGAAAAATGTCCACGAGTAAAAAAGGTGGTGAATTAGGTCGTGAAAGTGGGACAGGGGCTTTAATGCTGTCCAGCGGTTTCTCCAGAATTATGATGAATGAGAAAGTAACATGAATGCCGGAATTCTAAAATAGGAAGAGATTAAAGTTGGAAACTGAAATAAAAACAGAAAATACTGGAAACCTGCCTGTTCTGTTTTACTACTAAAATAATAACATAGTTTTCTCTCTTTTTTTCCTTTCTGATAAAGGGTCTTGGACTTGGGAGTTTGGGAATACAGCGCAGGAATGGGCCCTTGGACCCGGAATGTCGCCCATTCCTTCTTTCCATAGATGCTGCCTCACCCGCTGAGTTACTCCAGCATTTTGTGTCTACCACCTATTTAGTATGTTTTGTCCAGGATAGTATCAAGCCACTTGAGGATTGTTGGAGCTGCACTCATCCCAGGCAAATGAAGAGCATTCCCCCCACAAGAAGCGTACTGACTTTAAGCTTGAAGAAGGTTCTCGACCTGAAACGTTGAGGTCCATAGATGCTGCCTCACCCGCTGAGTTTCTCCAGCATTTTTGCCCACCTTAGGCTTGTAGATGGTGGGATGCCAAGAGAGAAAGAAAGTTGTTGTATCAGGTCAAGGACCCTTCCACAGAACTTAAAACGAGCCTGCTGTGAGTCAGCGAGGAAGAGGGATGGAAAGAACAGAGGAAACGTCTCCAATCTGGTGCAGGCCGAGGTTGTCAAGTACTTTAATAAACCAGCAGATGGCGAAAAAATGAATCAAAGGTCCAGCCAGGTCTCGGTTCATTCCTCTCTTTGCTCTTCAACAGCTCCCCAACTCTGTAAAATGTTTCATGGAATATGGAATGACTGCAAGTAAGCCGCGCTCTGAGGTAAAAGATCAGCTGTGATCTTACTGAATGGCTGAACCAGCATGTGGTAGCCATTTAGCGTAACTCAGTATGTTACAACTAGAACCAGTTACCTTTACATTTTATCTGCCTGTAATTATGTGGGTTGGGATTTATACGTAGTCTGAGGTGAGGTTTGTGGCTGGGATTCTCGCGGAGACTCCCAAGGAGTTTAGTTTAGATCGGGGAACGGTCTGAAGAAGGGTTTCGGCCCGAAACGTTGCCTATTTCCTTCGCTCCATAGATGCTGCCTCACCCGCTGACTTTCTCCAGCACTTTTGTCTACCTTCGATTTTCCAGCATCTGCAGTTCCTTCTTAAATAAGAGACCTCAGTTTTTGACCATGAACAAGCAGGACCACGAGTATGATTGAAATGTACTTAGACAAGAAGAAGCTAGTATGAATTATCTTACTGTTTTTACTACTACAAGAAAGAAACTATTAATCAAGAGACTATTTTTGGAAGATTTATCTTTTGACGGCATGGAATGTCTCCGTGGAGAGCTCGTGAGTGTGTGTTAATCACCTTCTGATCTTCGGTCATCAATTAAAGTGACAATCGATGAGGCGATATAAAATCTGTCACTACACACCACAAACGACTGAATAGACCAGTTTCCTTTCCTTCTGCATATTCATTCTTCCATCTCTCTGTCGCAATTTCATGGCCAACTGTAGAGACCTAGTCACATGATAATACCCTTGGGTTTAATTTTAACCAGAGAGATTCTGTCCTTCCTTCCACAGATGCTGACTGACCCTTTGTGTTCCATCAACACTTTGTTTTTTGCTCAACATTGCAGCTTCTGCCATCTCGTGGGTTTGCTCGAAGTCCTTTGTTCTTTTTTTCCATTTCTAGTGTACAGGAGTGACCTTGAGTTTCTGGTTGCCTGTCTCTTTAATTCTCCATCCCACAGTACCTGGAGCCCATACACTGCTGTAGTGAAGCTCACATACATATATCAGTCTGAAGAAGGGTCTCGACCCGAAACGTCACCTATTCCTTCTCTCTGGAGGTCGGATCTCTGGATGCTTTCAAGAGAGAGCTAGATAGGGCTCTTAAAAATAGCGGAGTCATGGGGATATGGGGAGAAGGCAGGAACGGGGTACTGATTGGGGATGATCAGCCATGATCACATTGAATGGCGGTGCTGGCTCGAAGGGCCGAATGGCCTACTCCGGCACCTATTGTCTATTGTCTATTGTCTCCAGAGATGCTGCCTGTCCCGCTGAGTTACTCCAGCATTTTGTGTTTATGTTCGATTTAAACCAGCATCTGCAGTTCTTTCCTACACACACACACACACACAAACATATATGTGTGTGTATGGGTGGGCATGTGTATACACACACACACACACATTGAACTTTTTTCTTGTTTATTATATTGTTTACAGATGTAATATGTTTACATATTCTGTTGTGTTGCTGCAAGTAAGAATTTCATTGTTCTATCTGGGACACATGACAATAAAACGCTCTTACAAGATACAAGATACATTTATTTGTCACGTGTACCAATTGGTACAGTGAAATGTGTGGTCACCATACAGCCATACGATTAAAAAAGAACACATAACACGATAGACTCCAACATTAAACATCCCCCACACAGCAGAATCAAAGTTTCCCACTGTGAGGGAAGGCACCAAAGTTCAGTCCTCTTCCTCTGATGTTCTTTGATGTTCACCCGTGGTCGGGGCCTCCCGAGCCCTCCGCAGTCCGTGGTCGGTGGCCCGATGTTCAGGCCCGCTCGCCGGGAACGATGGAACTCCGACGTCGGAACGGGAGGATAACCTCAGCGGCTTGGAGCTCCGAATCGGCCTCTTCCTCCCAAAGTCCACAGGCCGCACTGGACGGAGACTCTTGAGCCAGCTCCAGGTGCCGCATCTTGCATGTTGCTGCTCTCTGAACTTGATATTGAGGTCTAGTATTTCAGATAACCAAACTTTCCTGTTTGTATCAGAGCTGGACTTCTCTAATGTAAAGTCATTCACCGTTGCCATGGCTACTGAGCCTTCCCCATATACTATCTTGGATTGAATTTCCAGCAACTGCTGTGTTCTTCCTCCGAATTCCAGAATATTCTTTTATTTTGAACCTTCTCTATCTAACCTTGTTCATCTCCCAACAAGGTGCATCAAAGACATTGGAAAACATGTTCTGCAACTTAACAAAGACATTCTCTGTCCTCTCCCCCCTTCTATTCTCAGCAAATGAGAACATTTATTATCTCAGTTTGCACCCCAGCGGTATGAACATTGACTTCTCTAATTTCAGGTAGTCCCTACTTTCTCCTCCCCTTCCCAGCTCGCCCTCAGCCCACTGGCTCCTCCTCTTCCTTTCTTCATTCTTCTCCCCCCCCCCCCCCCCCCCAGCCCCCCACCCTCACATCAGTCTGAAGAAAGGTTTCGACCCGAAACGTCTGCTATTTCCTTCGCTCCATGGATGCTGCCTGACCCGCTGAGTTTCTCCTGCACTTTTATCTACTTTTTATCTCCAGTTTTGGTGAAAGGCCATTGACTTAGTTTAGAGACACAGCACGGAAGCGGTGGCCATTCGGCCCACCGGGTCCCTGCCGGCCATGGAGCACCCGTTCACACTAGTCCCATGTAATCCACTCCTTACACACTAGCGGGCAATTTTCACAAGACAACCCCGCACGTCATGGGGACGTGTGAGGAAACGAGCGCCCGGAGAAACACACAAGTTCACAACGAGAAGCGCAAACTCCACACAGACAACGTCCGAGGTCAGGATCGAACCTGGGTCACTGGTGCTGTGCCAGCTGCGTCACTGTGCCTCCCCACTCCCTCTGTTCTCACAGTATGCCGTCAGACCTGCTGGGTATAGTGACCACTTTGTTTGTATTGTCGATTGTCAGTGATTGGGGACAGGGTCACGCACAGACTGACCCTCAGTGAACGGGGGCAGTGTTAATCCCATAGTGATCCCAGTGAATCTCATATTGGAGCAACGGCCAAAAAGGCACGCCAACACCTCTACTTCCTTAGAAGGCTTTGGAAGTTTGCCAAGTCCCCGCAGCTCTCACCAACATCTGCAGCTGCGCCATACAAAGCATTTTGTCGGGGTGCATCACAGCTCGGTTTGGGGACAGCTCCACCCGAGACCGCAAGAAATTGCAGCGAATTGTGGACGCAGCCCAGACCGTCACACAGACCAACCTCCACTTGTACCGCACGCTGCCTCGGCAAGGCCAGCCGCATCATCAAGGACGAGTCTCATTCTGGCCACTCCTTCTCCCCTCTCCCGTCAGGCAAATGGTACGGAAGTGTGAAAACGCGCACCTCCAGATTCAGGGACAGCTTCTTCCCAGCTGTTATCAGGCAACCAGAGAGTAGAGCTGGACTACTATCTACCTCATTGGTGACCCTCGGACTATCCTTGATTGGACTTTGCTGGTTTTGCCTTGCACTAAACGTTATTCCCTTATCATATATCCATGTAAATGGCTCAATGGTAATCATATTTTGTCTCTCTGCTGACTGGACAGCACACAACAAATGCTTCTCTGTACCTTGGGTATATGTACATCGTTGCCCCCATTGAGCTGGGCCTGGATGGTGCACAGATTTATCCCCATTCAACAAGGACTGGATCATACACTGAGCGATCTCCAGTGAGCAGGGACGGAGTCACATACTGGGTGCCCTCCATCCCTCTATTGTTCGCTTTCATCGAAACAGGGCGGACCACGTGAAGGTTGCAATCTCCCCACCCCGTCCTGAGGTCAAGATGACCCTAAAAACCAGTGGGTTTTTTTTTTGTCTTGACTCCATCTGAACACCTTTACCAAATCTCCCTGACACCACGCATGGTCAAATGTACAAGGATGGTCAGTCTCACCTCTCCTCTGGAATTCAGCCGTCTGCCCACGTTTGGGTCAAAGTTGTGATGAGGTTTGACATGGTAATACATAATGGAACATCGCTGAGCAGATGATTGGTGCGTAAGTACTGCTTGGCTCCATTGCTCGCGAGAGCAGTGAGCTACTTGGGCTCCTATTGGACACTTGTTCATGTTGTGGAGTAGATGCCAATATTGTGTCGGTACCAGAACAGCTTGGATCCAGGGTAGGTCGATCGAAGAACAGCCGGCTGTTCCCATTCCCATGGTCTTTGCTATATCTAGTGTTCTCAGCCATTCTCACAGAGCACATGGACCTGGCTATCTGTGGAGACAGCAGATGCTTTGGACGTTGCCTTCCCGCATTCCCACAGAGTGGAAGGTTGCTAAGGTATAAGAAAGGAGGAAGAAGGAGAAAGAAAATGGAGAACGACAGACCAGTAAGCCTAGCATCCGTAACAGGAAAATGCCAGGATATTAGAAGGAAGAAATTAAGGGTCTGTCCCACTTTCACGACTTAATTCAAAACCTCTGCCGAAAAAAATCAAGATTGTGGTAATCTACGAACTCCTACGACTATGTTCACGAACTCCTACGAATATGTCTATGAATTCCCACGACTATTTCGATGCCCTCTTTACGAGTAAAAAGTTGCAATTTCTTTCATCCCGACCATTCTTTTACTCGTGGACATTTTTTATCAGGCTGGAAAAAACGTCCCGACTTAGCTGATGCCTACGGCTGGCATAACTAGCCGCTACGATCTATCTACAAACTCTTACAACCTCCTATGGACACGTTATGAATATTCTGCGAATTTGAATCAAGGGGAAAACTCGGGAGAATTCATGAATTACCTCGTGAAAGTGGGACAGGCCTAACAATGTAAATAAAGATTCACCGAGACTCCTCTGCATCTTATTCATCTGCAGATTTAGAAACATTGTCACAACAGTGCAGGGTGGTATAGAGGCACACATGAAGTACTATGCACGGTTTAAATCTTATAAGCATATACTAATATTGGAGGCAGTCTATACGTAATCCGTTAGGGTTCGCAATTCAACAACTCCCTGCACTACTTTCCTGTTTCTAAATCTACAGATGAATAAGATGCCAAGGAATCTCAGTGTTCTTGTACACATATTGGAAAAGTCACCAGGCAGAACCAGCAAGCGGTTAGAAAGCAATAGACAATAGACAATAGATGCAGGAGTAGGCCATTTGGCCATTCGAACCAGCATTGCCATTCACTGTGATCCACAATCCGTACCCCGTTCCTGCCTTCACCCCATATCCCTTGACTCCGCTAACTTTAAGAACACAATCCAACTCTCTCTTGAAAGCATCTAGAGAATTGGCCTCCACTGCCTTCTGAGGCAGAGAATTCCACAGATTCACATACCCTGTATGACAAAGTTTTTTCTCGTCTCCGTTCTAAATGGCTTACCCCTTATTCTTAAACTGTGGCCCCTGGTTCTGGACTCCCCCGAACATCGGGAACATGTTTCCTGCCTCTAGCGAATGGCAATGTTGAGCTTCACTACAAGACGGCTCGGGTTTAGAAACAGAAGTATTGTTACATTAGTGCAGAGTGCTGTTGAGGCACAGCTGAAGTACGATGCAGTTTTAGTCTTATAAGAATATACTAACATTGGGGGCAGCCTATAAGCAAATTGTTAGACTAATTCCTGAAATGAGCAGGTTGTCCCATTATGAGCAGCTACATAAATTAGATCTAATGTAATAAAAAGGAACTGCAGATGCTGATTTATACCAAAGACAGAAAAAATGCTGGAGTAACTCAGCGGCTGAATGATGTATAGATTGGTTGGAAAGCAAATGGCACGTTGAACTCAAATTTCACTGTTCCTTAACTGGTACTTGTGACAATAAACTGACCGTGACCTCGAAACCTAGAACTTCATTGCACGATGGTTGGGGTTTAGCAACAGACTTGATTGGACAGCACCCAAAACAATGCAAGTGGCAATAATAATACTATACCTAAAATACTTAACGAGGAAGTAGATTTTTGAATGAAGTCAGGGATTTGAGGGCTATATAAAGAGGAGTTAAAGCCTGGGGAAGATCAGTCATGATCCCACTGATGATGAAGATGGCTTTCGAGGCTTCATTTGTGTTCATCTAAGATACATAGAATCATAGAAAATATGTGCAGGAGGAGGCCATTCGATGTGATCATGGCTGATCATCCCCAATCAGTATCCCGTTCCTGCCTTCTCCCCATATCCCCATGACTCCGCTATCTTTAAGAGCCCTATCTAGCTCTCTCTTGAAAGCATCCAGAGAACCGGCTCCACCGCCCTCTGAGGCAGAGAATTCCACAGACTCACCACTCTCTGTGAGAAAAAGAGTTTCCTCGTCTCCGTTCTAAATGGCTTACCCCTTATTCTTAAACTGTGGCCCCTGGTTCTGGACTCCCCCAACATCGGGAACATGTTTCCTGCCTCTAGTGTGTCCAAGCCCTTAACAATCTTATATGTTTCAATGAGATGCCCTCTCATCCTTCTAAACTCCGGAGTGTACAAGCCCAGCTGCTCCATTCTCTCCGCATATGACAGTCCCGCCATCCCGGGAATTAACCTTGTAAACCTACGCTGCACTCCCTCAATAGCAAGAATGTCCATCCTTAAATTAGGGGACCAAAACTGCGCACAATACACCAAGTGTGGTCTCACTAGGGCTCTGTACAACTGCAGAATATCACATTAGGCGATGAACAGCTAAGAAAACCTTTATTTAAACAGGTAAAAACCATAGCACATCCTCAAACAACTCGCAGGGTCTTTACAAAGCTTGAGTGTATGGAGCATTTATAACTTAAAGGTTGCTGCTTACGACCGTCTTGCCCGAGGGCTGCTAGCGCAGACCCCTGGACTGATCGCCCTGCTCACTGCTGAGCCGCTGGCCTGGGCTTCATGTCGTTCTGCAGCACGCTCTGTTCACCGTGTTGCTTGATGCAGTGTGTGGTGGTCTGGAGGACGGTGAGCAACCTGCGGTTGAGAGCGGCCAGGTGAGGCTCGGCCAGGATGGGAGAGAGCGGGTCAGCCAGCAGCGACTCCCGCATCACGTCGCTCAGCCTGTAGGCCTCGCTGGCCAGAAGCTGCAGCCGAAGGAAGGTGCTTCTCCGGATCCTTGTGAAACAAAAAAAAACCATCACAGAAACTCGGCACGGCATAGAACCACTTCTGCCTCCAGCCATAGTCTGAGGTTTGAGGCAAAGATCCTATAGCGAGCCACATAGATCACTCGACGAAAAAGACGCAGTACGGTCATGGGCAGATTCATGGGTAATTTTTCGGCCCATTTCCGTAACCGGCTTCCGTCTCCGCACCAAAGATCCCGTAGGATAATAGTGCGGAGACGGAAGCCGGTTACGGAAACATCCTCGTAAAAATAGAAGTTCTTTGGTAAAAATCTTCTCCTCATTTTCAGAATTTAAATTTATTAACACAAACTGTTCCCCCGCAACGCTGATTACACTGCGAGTCTGGTTGGTTCGGGTTACTGAAATGGATGAAAAAAGGCCCACGTTCTGCTCCGTTGCGTACTACACGTCAGCCCATTGCATTTAGAAGGAGTGGTCTATCTCGCTTGCTATAGGATCTTTGGTTTGAGGCGGAGGCAACTGGAGATGCACGGGGGCGGTGGAGAGACGGGGGGGGGGGGTTGGGTGGAGCTGTGTCGTGTTACAAGACGGGCCTGTGAGAAGATCAGGGCAATGACCATGAGGAGGGTGGAGTGGGGAGGCAATTGGCATTTGAGGGGCTTTTAGATAGGCGCATGAAAGTGGCGGGATATGGGACAAGTACAGACAGATGAGGTCAGTTTTAGTTGGCACCATGTTTGGCACAAACATTGTGGGCACATTGTGGGTCCATTTCTGTGCTGTACTGTTCTAGGTTGTAGTTGACTGGGCGTGATTGTGGGGCAGGTCAGGGGGGTTATTGTGCAGGCAATGGCGAATATGAAGGAAGGAACTGCAGATGCTGGTTTACACCGAAGATGGACACAAAATGCCGGAGTAACTCAGCAGGTCAGGCAGCATCTCTGGAGAAAAAAGGAAAAGTTGACGAATAGGAGCACCAAGGCAAATTCCTTGTATGTGAATACTTGGCCAATAAACTTACTTACTTACTAACTTTGGGTCAAGACCCTTCTTCAGACTAAGAGTGGGGTAGAAGGTTGCAACCTTCACGTGGCCCGCCCTGTTTCGACGAATGCAATCAACCCGGCGGGCACAATCAAATAAGATCAAATAGAACAAGTTGTCCGACAACTTTAGGCTGTGCACGCCACACGCAAGAAGAAGAGGACTGAGAGTCAGGGGAGAGGGAGACCAGAGGTGTGAAGTGGTGTCTAGTCTCCCTCTCCCCTGACTCTCAGACTGAAGAAGGGTCTCGACCTGAATCGTCACCTATTCCTTTTCTCCAGGCAATGGTGAGTTTGGCCACTGGGTCATGCATCCGTGTCGGGTACAGCCAACCTTAGGACGTGGCTGGGCCTTATTGTCCAGAGCAGCTGCAGCTCAGCAGAGAATGTGGATTGAGGATTGAGCGTGAGACTTACCTGCAGCACTGTTGGAGAGGAGCCAGGATAGAGACCTCGTCCCGAGAGTGCCTTCCAAACCTTGTAAGCAAAAGCAGTAAACAGATGCATCACAGGTACTCATCTCCGAAAGCCGGCCCTGCATTCGCCATCGCTCTCTGTGGCGGTCACGGTGGCGCAGCGGTAGAGTTGCAGCCTTACAGCGAATGCAGCGCCGGAGACCCAGGTTCGATCCCGACTACAGGTGCTGTCTGTACGGAGTTTGCACGTTCTCCCCGTGCCCGCGTTGGGTTTTCTCCGAGATCTTCGGTTTCAACCCACACTCCAAAGACGTGCAGGTTGGTTGCTTAATTGGTTTGGTAAATGTAAAAATTGTCCCTAGTGGGTGTAGGATAGTGTTAATGTGCGGAGATCGCTGGTCTCACACCACAGAGTGAAAATAAATGACCCCTCAGGTTCGTATTAAATCTTTCTCCTCTCATCTCACACCAATGTCCTCTGGTTCTTGATCGCCCGACCCTGGGCAAAAGACTGTCAATTCCCTTCATGATTTTTTGACACCTCTATAAGTTCACCCCTTAGCCTTCTGCACTCCAAGGAATAAAGTCTTAGCTTGCCCAACCTCTCCCAATAGCTCAGGTCCTTGAGTACAGGCAACATCCTTGCAAATCTTCTTCGAGCAGTCGATCTGAACCTGGACCTCAATTCTTAATTCCGAACAAAACAATGAATTAATCATAGGTAGACACAAAATGCTGGAGTAACTCAGCGGGTGAGGCAGCATCTATGGAGAGACGGAATGGGCGACATTTCGGGTCAAGACCCTTCTTCAGACCATGGTGGACTGGGGAACTATGTTAAATGGTTTGGCAGTAAGCCAGCAATGCTCAACAATTTAAAAAAATATATACAAAGTTTATAATAGATTTATATCCCTTTGAGGCACAAAAACCCAACTGGAAAAGATAAAGATAGATTTAGGTGAAAAGAAAAGCTTACAGTATTTTCAGAAAAAGCCTGGAGATTAGGAACAAATCTGAATGCAGCAGAGAAGTAACAATAAATTGATAAGGAAAAGGAAATATGGGAACAATCCAGCAAGAATGATTAAAAAAGCTATAAAAGCTTCAATAGATATGTGTATTTTTACAATACTGGAGAGATTTTAGCATAGAACATTAAAAATGTCATGTCTCCACCGTTTCAAGTCGTATGGTGTTAATTTTTTCAGGGATTGTTACTGAAATGTGCAAGAGATAGTAGAGATAAAATCGAGTTAGGAATTAAATTAATTCCCTGATTCAACCAGTTTATATCTCAAAAATATCAAATTTTAGGACACCAAAAATGTGACATGTTTTGACCCAATGAAATAAAGAGTCAATTTCTGCATTAATTTAATTTTACTTCAGAGTCACGTGAGTGACTACGTGAAGAACCCGCCTGGCGCTGGCAAACGGCATTACGTCGACGCTGACGGCAGAAGCAGGAGCTGCAGAAGCGCAGCTCCTCGCAGCGGTCGGAACGGACCCGCAGGTAAGTGTGACAAAGTCGGGACGTTCAAAAATGTACGCTGGGTGGGACCAGCAGAATATGAAAGTAAAAGTAAAAGTAAAATCGGAGTCACGTTAACGTGCTGATTTAGCTCAGATTAATGAAAAAGAAAATGGAGAAATCGCTAAAGAAAAATTTGCGGGTAAAAAGATCATCCCGGGGTGAAAATAAAAATACGGGACATGAAGCTAGTGCGGATCCGGTTCCGATACCGGTGGCCGCTGATTTACCCGTTAGCGAGCTTCCAGGTTCTCCAGAAGTTATAACCACGGAAGGAAATGCTCCTAAAAAATGTAAAAAGAAATCTGAGAGGCCCGTGGTTTCTGATGACTCTGATACTGAAAGTCCTCCAGATAACAAAACTATGTGGCTAAAAATGGAGCATATGGAGAAAGTTCTCCAAAAAATCATGAGACAAGGGTCACAGTACCCAGAGGTTTCCCAAAAAAGCCCTGAGGGGTTTGATTATTCAGAATATGGCTGTGTGCCAAATTGGGAGTTTGAAACTCCGGACCCAGGATTTGGGGCGGAGGAAGTCTCATGGGATTTAATTCCAATTGATTTAGGGCTGCAAAAGGCAGACCCTGCTGGTGGTGATTTGGATTATGAATGCACACCACAAAATAAAAAGAAAAGGCCAAATGTGCCTGGGATAGCAAAAGAATTTGCTATACCTGAAGGAAGTGGTGAGGCTATGGAAGAAAACCTAGCTGCCAACATAAATTATATGGTATCTCACCAACTTCAAGATTCTGTGATGATTGAAACATCAGAATTATATAAAACGCCAGGAAATTGTGCCTCATTGGAAGTGCCTACGGTTAATCCGTCGATATGGGCATCCATGACCCCAAGCATGAGAGCTCAAGAAATGAGATTTCAAAAAATCCTCAAATTAATTTCTGCTGCCATTACGGCTTATGGAAGACAAATGGAGAGGTTGGAGATGGATAAGATTCAAAAAGATACTTTGGGCTTATTGTGCAATTCTTTCTATGAAATAAATTGTATGAGGAAAGTTGCTATTCGGCCCATATTTCACCCAAGGTTTGCAAGCCTGTGTCGAGCAAGTGGTGTTCAAGCTCCTGGTTATCTGTTTGGAGAAAACCTGCCTAAACAATTAAAAGATATGGATGAAGAAGCTAAATCTTTTAGCTACATGAGACCTTTCGTCTTTGGACAAAAAAGGTATTTTTCGTCCAGAAGGGGATTTGAGTTTGGAAACAGAGGCAGGAATATGTCAAGGAAATATTATCGTCCAACACAGCCTAATGCTTACCCGTATTCGGGGAGAAGGAGACCACCACGCTCATATGGAGAGGTATTAAAGACTTATTCTATCCTTAAAGAAACTGTGGATAAATCTCCAGTTGGAGGGGAGATTACAAAAGTTTATAAAGACTGGCTTACTATTACTTCTGATCGGTTTATTTTACAAACAGTTTCAGGAGCCACTATTACATTTAAAGAAGGGGTTAGCTCTCCAGTACAGAATAAAACCTGCCTATGCTTTCGTGTTTTCTGCAATAGAAAAAGCAGAGATTAATGTGGAAATTGACAAATTATCTGAAAAAGGTGTTATTGAAAAAACCAATGAACACGAGCATCAATTTGTGTCTAATATATTTCGAAGAAATAAAAAAGATGGTGGTTTCAGAATTATTCTGGACCTTACAGATCTTAATAGGTTTGTAGAATACAAACATTTTAAAAATGGAAATATTTTATACTGCAAGATATTTAATATCAGCAGGTTGTTATATGGCTACTATTGATTTGAAAGATGCCTATTATTCTGTACCAATACATCAGTTCTTCCGGAGGTACTTAAAATTTAATTGGCTGGGACAATTATGGCAATTTAAAGCTTTGCCAAATGGATTGAGTTCAGCTCCCAGGCTCTTTACTAAACTGTTGAAACCAGTTTTAGCTCAATTACGAGCACAAAAACACATCGTTATGGCTTATCTCGATGACATTCTAATCATTAATGACAATCAAGAATCAGCTGAGAATTCAGTTTCAGTAACTAAAGCTTTGTTTGAAAAGCTAGGGTTCTTGATTCATCCAATTACATCCCAGCTGCAGCCAGCACAATCAATTAACTATTTGGGGTTTGTAATTAACTCAGTTACAATGTTAATAACTTTACCAACAGATAAAGTTGATGATATTTTGGTGACTTGTAAAAATCTCATTCACAAACCTTATCCTTCCATCCGAGAAGTAGCAAAAACTATTGGTAAGCTAGTAGCAGCATTTCCTGCAGTAGAATTTGGTCCATTATATTATCAAAACCTTCAAAGGGACAAAATAAGAGCTCTTAAAGAGGGCAGGCCATTTTGATAGGCCTATGCAATTAACAAAAGAAGCTTTGTTGGAATTACAATGGTGGGTTGAAAATGTCCCACAAGCTGCTAAAAATATTCTGATTCGACAGCCTGAAATGGTTTTACAAACAGATGCTAGCGCTCTCGGATGGGGGGCAACAGATTCATTCTCAGTTGTGGAGGTAGATGGAAAGTCCAAGAAGAAAACGTTTCTTCAAACATATGGTATTAACTATTTAGAGTTATTGGGTGCTTTCTATGGACTAAAAGCATATTGTTGTTCAAAAAAGGGTCTACATGTAATAATACAGTTAGACAATAAAACAGCTGTTGCATATAATAATCACATGGGGGGAGTCAGATCAGTATCATGTGATTGTCTGGTCAATGAGATATGGCAATGGTGTATTGATCGCCAAATTTGGATCTCGGCAAAATACATTCCAGGTAAAGACAATGTGGTGGCAGATAAAAGATCAAGGATATTTAAAGATAACACAGAATGGATGCTTAATCCAGTAATATTTAAGAATACTGTAACTCAATATGGGTTACCAGAAATTGATTTGTTTGCATCAAGGCTAAATCATCAATTGCCTAAATATGTGTCTTGGGAACACGATCCAGATGCAGTAGCAGTAGATGCTTTTTCATTAAACTGGGGGAATATGTTCTTTTATGCTTTTCCACCATTTGCTTTGGTTCAGCAATGTCTGAAGAAAATAGAACAAGATTCTGCCACAGGATTGTTGGTAGTTCCAAATTGGCCGACACAACCTTGGTTCCCATTAATGTTAAATATGATTAAAGAACCATATATGTCAATTCCTAACTGTAGTGATATATTGATTAATCCAGTAACCAAAGAAATTTATCCATTATATGCATATATGAATTTATTAATCTGCAGGTTTTGACCAGACCACTACAGGAGCTGGGATTGTCGGACAAAACCATGGAAGTTATAGTCGCATCATGGCGAGATAACACACAAAAACAATATATGACACATATAAAGAAATGGGAAGAATTTTGCACACAGTCAAATATATCTTATGATACTATGAATATTGCAAATGTATTGGAGTTCCTTGCTGAATTGCATTTTGAGCAACACTTAAGTTACAGTGCCATCAATACTGGACGCAGTGCCTTATCATCTTATTTAGGACTAATGTCTGACCAGAAATCAATTGGATCACATCCACTAATATCCAGATTCATGAAAGGAATCTTTAACAAAAATCCACCCAAACCAAGATACACAGAGATTTGGGATGTGAGCATTGTACTTGCCTTACTTAGACAATGGACTCCAATTGACAAGGTCCCACATAAGAGATTAGTATACAAACTTAAAGCATACGGTATTAGGGGTTCAGTATTGGTGTGGATAGAGAACTGGCTGGCAAACAGGAAGCAAAGAGTAGGAGTAAACGGGTCCTTTTCACAATGGCAGGCAGTAACTAGTGGGGTACCGCAGGGCTCAGTGCTGGGACCCCAGCTATTTACAATATATATTAATGATCTGGATGAGGGAATTGAAGGCAATATCTCCAAGTTTGCGGATGACACTAAGCTGGGGGGGCAGTGTTCGCTGTGAGGAGGATGCTAGGAGACTGCAAGGTGACTTGGATAGGCTGGGTGAGTGGGCAAATGTTTGGCAGATGCAGTATAATGTGGATAAATGTGAGGTTATCCACTTTGGTGGCAAAAACAGGAAAGCAGACTATTATTTAAATGGTGGCCGATTAGGAAAAGGGGAGATGCAGCGAGACCTGGGTGTCATGGTACACCAGTCATTGAAAGTAGGCGTGCAGGTGCAGCAGGCAGTGAAAAAAGCGAATGGTATGTTAGCTTTCATAGCAAAAGGATTTGAGTACAGGAGCAGGGAGGTTCTACTTCAGTTGTACAGGGTCCTTGGTGAGACCACACCTGGAGTATTGCGTGCAGTTTTGGTCTCCAAATCTGAGGAAGGACATTATTGCCATAGAGGGAGTGCAGAGAAGGTTCACCAGACTGATTCCTGGGATGTCAGGACTGTCTTATGAAGAAAGACTGGATAGACTCGGTTTATACTCTCTGGAATTTAGGAGATTAAGAGGGGATCTTATAGAAACTTACAAAATTCTTAAGGGGTTGGACAGGCTAGATGCAGGAAGATTGTTCCCGATGTTGGGGAAGTCCAGGACAAGGGGTCACAGCTTAAGGATAAGGGGGAAATCCTTTAAGACCGAGATGAGAAAGACTTTTTTCACACAGAGAGTGGTGAGTCTCTGGAACTCTCTGCCATAGAGGGTAGTTGAGGCC
Source organism: Okamejei kenojei (assembly GCA_035221665.1). Lineage (NCBI taxonomy): Eukaryota > Metazoa > Chordata > Chondrichthyes > Rajiformes > Rajidae > Okamejei > Okamejei kenojei. Next base: position 13,857,977 of record CM069167.1, on the reverse strand, counting down.
AGTTCATTGGCTATATTTAAGAGTGAGTTGGATGTGGCCCTTGTGGCTAAGGGGATCAGAGGGTATGGAGAGAAGGCAGGTACGGGATACTGAGTTGGATGATCAGCCATGATCATATTGAATGGCGGTGCAGGCTCGAAGGGTTGAATGGCCTACTCCTGCACCTAATTTCTATGTTTCTATGTTTCTATGAAGGATTGTCATTGGAAAGATTAACATTCAAATTAATAATGTTAATGTCATTGGTCTCAGCTCAAAGAGTGCAAACTTTACAAATGTTGCGTTTAGACTGTATGCATGTGACTGCAGATAACATTGTGTTCTATGTTTATGATCTGATCAAACAAAGCAGACCAGGAAGAACTGGAGCAAAGGTAACCTGTCAAGCTTATCCTATTGATCCAACTTTGTGTGTGGTTAGACATTTTGAACCAATATATAAAAGTTACCAAAACTCTTCGAGGAAATGAAAAAACGTTAATGATTACGCATAAAAAAAACACACACAAAAGCTTCAGTTCAAACTATCTCAAAGTGGTTGAAAACAGGTGTTACTTTTAGCAGGAGTAGACACTGATGTGTTCAAATCTCACTCCACCAGGGCTGCAGCTACGTCCGCGGCGAAGGTACGGGACGTACCGCTCGAGCATATTTTAAAAATCGCAGGGTGGAGTAAAGAAGAAACTTTTTCAAAGTTCTACAATAAACCTGTTCACACTATGACAAGCTTTGGCCACGCGGTGTTGGGATCACTATAGTCACCTGCTTTGTTTACTATTGATTGCTATGATCAGTTATATATAATCACTTATATCTTTTATCACTTGTAATGGTTCCCTCGGATATAAGGAGGGTTATTATATGTTCTTTAACCATTAAAAATTTATTATGGAAAGAACTAAAACTAGTCTGGTTTCTCATGTATGTATTTACTTAGCCGGACTGTCGTATTGATTAATTCTACGACATAAAAAACACAGAAAGCTTTTAAAATCTTCACGTAGTCACTCGCGTGACTCCGAAGTAAAATAGTAAGATTAAACAAGAAACTTACCAGTTCGAAGTTTGATCGTTATTTTATGAGGAGTTACGATGAGGGATTACGTGCCCTCCACTCCCCACCCTCATAAAATAAATGATCATCTGGTAGTTCTAAGTCTATTATGAGCCTTACTATGTTACTTCGGCTATTTTGTGTTCTGTGTTTTTCATGCCGCTGCTTTGAAGTATGCCGTTTGCCAGCGCCAGGCGGGCTCTTCACGTAATCCTTCATCGTAACTCCTCATAAAATAACGATCAAACTTCGAACCGGTAAGTTCTCGTTTAATCTTACTATTATATTTCAAAACATTTTCAAGTTTGTTGCTTTGCAGAGATGCATGTTTCACAGTAATGAGCAAACCTTTTGATGAATATGGCATTAAGTGCTCTGAATGGCCATGTTTCAAAGAGTGGTTGCTCTTGGTGTCCACTCTATTGCAGTGAGCACCGTTACACCACAATGGTAAGTTAAGACCCAAAGAACTTCCCAAGGAGATTGAAAATGTTCTAGTTTGAAGAACTCAATAGATAATGAAGTTATGAGAAGAAAGTAACCTTAATATCAAGATTCTGTAAAAGCTGCTGCATGCCACAAATTAGTGAATATCTTTGGTGTTCACCATCACACGCGTAACACCAGCATTTTGCAGTATCTATATTTCCATCACATTATGTACCTGCAGTCTCTTCTTATGTATGGACAATTACTTCCATGAAGTTTATTCAAAACATGAGAAAGAAATTACAAAAAAAGAAATATCGGAAGAAACAGGAGCTACTCTCATTTTGGTGTCCACCCCTGGACACTGTGTAATGCGCGTAATGCATGTTTCAGTATACAATAGACAATAGACAATAGGTGCAGGAGTAGACCATTCAGCCCTTCGAGCCAGCACCACCATTCAATGTGATCATGGCTGATCATCCCCAATCAGTACCCCGTTCCTGCCTTCTCCCCATATCCCCTGACTCTGCTATTTTTAAGAGCCCTATCTCACTCTCTCTTGAAAGCATCCAGAGAACCGGCCTCCACCGCCCTCTGAGGCAGAGAATTCCAAAGACTCACCACTCTCTGTGAGAAAAAGTGTTTCCTCGTCTCCGTTCTAAATGGCTTACTCCTTATTCTTAAACTGTGGCCCCTGGTTCTGGACTCCCCCAACATCGGGAACATGTTGCCTCTAGTGTGTCCAAGCCCTTAACAATCTTATTCGTTTCAATGAGATCCCCTCTCACCCTTCTAAACTCCAGAGTGTACAAGCCCAGCTGCTCCATTCTCTCAGCATATGACAGTCCCGCCATCCCGGGAATTAACCTTGTAAACCTACGCTGCACTCCCTCAATAGCAAGAATGTCCTTCCTCAATACTGCACACAATACTCCAGGTGTTGACCCACTAGGGCCCTGTACAACTGCAGAAGGACCTCTTTGCTCCTATAGTAGATAAGAGGAATATTGTTCATTTGGTCACATGTTTATAGCAAGAAAGTACATTTGTATGTTTGAAAAACAGCAAAAGTAAAGAAATCAGTGATCAAGCTTTCGAAAAAAAAAGACTTTCTAAATTTCATGTAACGGTTGTTATGGTGGACACCAAACATAAAGTGTTAAAAAACGCATAGGAACGCACGTTAAACAAGGAAGTTTGTTCATTAATGAAATGTTCTCAAACTTCATGAACTATCTCTCCCTGTCATGTACTGCGGCTGTGAGGGTTTTTGATGAATGTGAGTCATGTTGAAATAATTTATTTGTGAACTTCAGTTTTATGTATAGATGTCACACTTCTTGCACCCAGTATTGTAAAAACACACATATGTTAAAAAGTAGACTATCCAAATCTAGTGCAGGTTTTCTTACCGGCTGAGACTGAGAAAACATGCAGGGAAATAAAGAAATTGCAGAGAAATTAACCTAATACATGGTGTGTGAAAGCAGAAATCATCCCAAATATCGTGGATAACAGGTCAACAGAGACTAAAAAGCTGAAAGAAATTAGCATTGGTCTCTCAGGAAAGCTGGTGCGTCTCCATTTAAGATATATCTGGATGAACACTTCAGTGGCCCTTGCATAAAGGCAATGGACCAATTGTTGGCAACTGGATCAGTATAGATGATTCCTTGATAACAGCAAGGATGGGATGGGCCGAAGGGCCTGATTCTTTGCTGTATGACTCTATGATCTGATAACCTGCATCCCAATGTTTTGGGAAAGGTGGCGATGGAGATACTAGGTGACCAGAGTATAATCATCCAAATTTTCCGTGCATTCCGGAATAGTTTCCAGGTGGAAAAAGTAACTCCGCTGCACAACGAGGAGGAGAGAAAACAGGGAACCATAGACCTGTTGTTCTGATATCAGATGTATGGGAAATGCTTGAATCTATTAATATGGAACTGGTAACATGACACTTCGAGAATAACAATGTAATTGGGCAGTTAAGGGGTTGTCCCACTTGGGCGACTTGTTTGGCCAGTTTAGAAGAGTTGAGGAGAGTTTGAAAAAATGTCACGTTGAAGACCTCCTTCAACCTCCTTCGACCATGTTGAAGACCAGCTTCGACTAGCTACGACTAACTTCGCGAAAATTGGACACCGAATAGTGGAGAGTGAAGACGACCTCCTTCGATCTCCTTCGACCTCCCTTCGACTCTGATGAAGACTATCTACGACTACCTTTGACTACCCTCGATTACCTACGACTAACATGCCGACCTACTACGACTAAACCTACAAGTAAAAAAACTATTGATTTTTTTCCATGGTGACCTTTTTTTAACCCGCGGGCATTTTTCAGCAGGTTGAAAAAAACGCCGCGACCTAGCTGAGGCCTCGAGTACGCGGGGACCACTCTCGAGCATGAAGGAGAGTTGCAAAGACCTCCTACGACCTCGGGTCGAGCATGCTGCGAGAGTATGAGTCGAGGGCAAAGTCGCCAGAACTCACGGATTAGGTCGCCCAAGTGGGACAGCCCCATTATTGTGGATAAACAATAGGGAGGTCATGTGAACACTGAACAGTGCAGCACAGGTATAAGCCCTTTGGCCTACAATGCCCATTAAGATATATGGAATATATAGGAGTAGAATTAGGTCACTTGGCCTGTGATCCCTCCATTCCATGCAGCTCCATATGCTTATCTAATAGACTCCTAAATGCCACTGTCGTTTCTGCCTTCACCAACACCCCTGACAACATATTCTGGATAGCCACACTATTGGGGGATGGGGGGGGGGGGAGTGGGGGAATTTCCTTTCAACTTTTCCCCTATCACCTTAAGACAATGCCCTTTCGTCTTGACATTTGCATCCTGGGGAAAAGGTCTATCGTATCTGTAGAAACATAGAAAATAGGTGCAGGAGTAGGCCATTCGGCCCTTCGAGCCTGCACCGCCATTCAATATGATCATGGCTGATCATCCAACTCAGTATCCCGTACCTGCCTTCTCTCCATACCCCCTGATCCCTTTAGCCACAAGGGCCACATCTAACTCCCTCTTAAATATAGCCAATGAACTGGCCTCAACTACCTTCTGTGGCAGAGAATTGCACGGATTCACCACTCTCTGTGTGAAAAATGATTTTCTCATCTCGGTCCTAAAAGACTTCCCCCTTATCCTTAAACTGTGACCCCTTGTTCTGGAGTTCCCCAACATCGGGAACAATCTTCCTGCATCTAGCCTGTCCAAACCCTTAAGAATTTTATAAGTCTCTATGAGATCCCCCCTCAATCTTCTAAATTCCAGCGAGTACAAGCCGAGTCTATCCAGTCTTTCTTCATATGGAAGTCCTGCCATCCCAGGAATCAGTCTGGTGAACCTTCTCTGTACTCCCTCTGTGGCAAGAATGTCTTTCCTCAGATTAGGAGACCAAAACTGCACGCAATACTCCAGGTGTGGCGTATGAGGTAAGCTTCTTATAATTATATTAGTGTGTCTGACAAATTTGATAAGGGTTTTATGGGGTGGTGAGCTAGTGGAAAGGATAAGGTGGGATCAGTGCAAGTGATGTGTCTTGTAAAAGACAACACAAGGTTGTTATACATCTTGCGAACAGAGCAGTATAAATATATTAGCACGGAATGAGGATCGGTGAATCAGCGGAAAATCAGCGGGATTGGGAGTAACTGGGTCTTTTTCAGGTTTAGTTTAGTTTAGAGATACAGTGTGGAAACAGGCCCTTCGGCCCACGGACTTTGCACCGACCAGCGATCCACGCGCACAAACACTATCCTACACACTGGGGACAATTTACAATTGTGCTGAAACCAATTAGCCGACAGACATGTATGTCTTTGGAGTCAGTTGAAACCGGAGATCCCAAAGAAGACCCGCGCAGGTCACGGGGAGAACGTACAAACTCCATGCGGACAGCACCAGTAGTCAGGATCAAACCTAGGCCCCGGGCTACCACTGCGCCACTTTGCTGCCGTGCGGTTGAGAGGCTGTAAAGGGGCTGTCCCACTGCGGCGACCTAATCCGCGAGTTCTGCGAGTTTGCCCTCGACTCATACTCGCAGCATGGTCGACACGGGGTCCTTTGTAACTCTCCTTCATGCTCGAGAGTGGTCCCCGTGTACTCGAGGCCTCAGCTAGGCCGTGGCGTATTTTTTAACATGTTGAAAAATCCCCGCGAGTAAAAAAAGGTCGCCTTGGGAAAAAAAATCGATATTTTGTTTACTCGTAGGTTTAGTCGAAGTAGGTCGTAGTAGGTCGGCATGTTGGTCGTAGGTAATCGAGGGTAGTCGTAGATAGTCTTCATCATAGTCGAAGGGAGGTCGAAAGAGGTCGTCTTCACTCTCCACTATTCGGTGCCCAATTTTCCCGAAGCTAGTGGAAGCAGGTCTTCTACATAGTCGAAGGAGGTCTCCAACATGACATTTTTTCAAACTCTCCTAGACTCTTCTAAACTTGCCAATTAGGTTGCCCAGGTGGGACAGCCCCTTAACTAGTGGAGTGTGGAAGGAACTGACGTCGGGCATCGGCACTTCACAGTGTGTTTCAAGGATTTGGTTCAGGAGATTAAGTGACCCCTGCAATACGGCCATTTGGGTAATGGAAATTTGCCTTACAGGAATTCACACATCACTATCCAAAAATTTTACGGTATGCAATAAAATGTGCTCTCATGGGATTTGTGTGGGAAATTGTAAATAGACACATTTTTTCATCTTGCATTTCATAGAAACATAGAAAATAGGTGCAGGTGGAGGCCATTTGGCCCTTCGAGCCAGCACCGCCATTCATTGTGATCATGGCTGATCGTCCCCAATCAATAACTCGTGCCTGCCTTCTCCCCATATCCCTTGACTCCACTAGCCCCTAGAGCTCTATCTAACTCTCTCTTAAATCCATCCAGTGATCTGGCCTCCACTGCCCTCTGTGGCAGGGAATTCCACAAAAATTCACAACTCTCTGGGTGAAAAAGTCTTTTCTCACCTCAGTCTTAAATGACCTCCCCTTTATTCTAAGACTGTGTGTGGCCCCTGGTTCTGGACTCGCCCAACCATTGGGAACATTTTCATAACGTCTGCGCAGGTGACACGGTTCGGCATTATGGAAAATCGCAATCCCGATCACTTTCTGGGAGCGCACCTCGCAGCCCATCCCCACTGACATGCCCGCTTGTCCCGCATTTGCTGAGGATACAAGGTTGGACCGCATTGTCCGCTGTGAGAAGGATGCAAATAAAAACCTTCAAGTGGAATACAGGAAGTCTTAGTGAATAGGCAAGGACATGGTTGATGAAATATGATGACAAAAATTCTGAGGTCATCTATTTTTGGAAGGGAAAAAAAAGCAAGAGTTTTTAACAAGAGTACAAGAAGGAACGGCAGATGCTGGAAAATCGAACGCAGACAAAAAGGTTCTGGAGAAACTCAGCGGGTGAGGCAGCATCTATGGAGCGAACGAAATAGGCAACGTTTCGGGCCGAAACGTTGCCTATTTCCTTCGCTCCATAGATGCTGCCGCACCCACTGAGTTTCTCCAGCACTTTTGTCTACCTATGTTTTAATGTAAAGGTTTGAAAGATGTTCATAGAGCGATACAGTGTGGAATCGGGACCCTCACCCCAACTTGCCCACAACCGACCAACATGCCCCATCTGCCTGTGTTTGCCCCATGTCACTCTAAACCTGTCCAGTCCATGTACCTGTCTAAATGTTTCTGAATCATTGCAATAGTCCCTGCCTCAACTCCCTGCTTCCCGCAGCTCGTTCCATACAACCACCACCTTTGATACGTTATCCCTCGGATTCCTGTTCAATCTTTCCACCTTCACCTTAAACCTATGTCCTCTGGTTCTCTCCCCCACTCGGAGCAAGAGACTCTGTGCGTCTACCCGATCTATTCCTCTCATGATTTGTTCCGAAAGATCTGGGTGAACCACCGTGATCTACATTACGTGAAGAAGGCATAATGTGTGTTGGCCTTTACTATAGAAGGTTTTGAGCCCAGGAGTACTAACATTCTTCTGTTAATATGTAGAATCCTGGTAAGAATACACATCTGCAAGCGTGACTACAGGTCTGATCTCACAAACTAAGGAAGGATATACTTGTGACTGAGGTAGTGTAGCAAAGGGTCAGCAGATTGCTTCCTAAGATGGAGGAGTTTACATTATGGGGAGAGGTTACCAAACTGCTCCTCAATCCTCTTGATTTGAGAGGAGTGAAAGATGGCATCATTGAAATGTATTACGTAGTTAAGGGGCCTCTGACATGGTGGAGTGGGGATGATGTTTTACCCGGCATAGATATCCAGTACCAGAAGTTAACATATCAATAGACAATAGACAATAGGTGCAGGAGTAGACCATTCGGCCCTTCGAGCCAGCACCGCCATTCACTGTGATCATGGCTGATCATTCACAATCAGTAACCCGATCCTGCCTTCTCCCCATATCCCTTGACTCTGCTATTTTTAAGAGCTCTATCTAACTCTCTCTTGAAACCATCCAGTGAATTGGCCTCCACTGCCTTCTGAGGCAGAGAATTCCACAGATTCACAACTCTCTGGGAGAAAAGGTTTTTCCGCATCTCCGTTCTAAATGGCCAACCCCTGATTTTAAACTGTGGCCCCTGCTTCTGGACTCCCCCAACATCGGGAACATGTTTCCTGCCTCTAGCGCCTATCCATGTGGACTGGTACATGGCTAGGCCAATTGTGCTGAGGTGGGAAGAAATTTAGTTCAAAAATACAGCATGGAAACAGGCCCTTCGGCCTACCACTTCCACACTGACCATCGATCACCCTTTCAAACTAGTTCTATGTTATTCCACATTTGCATTCACTCCCTACATACTAGGGGCAATTAGCAGAGGGCCAATTAACCGACAAACCAGCACGTCTTCGAGATGTGGGAGGAAACCCTCGCGGTCACAGACAGAACATGCATGGACCACACTGAGAGCACCCGGGGTCAGGATCGAACCTGGGTCACTGGCGCTGTCAGGCCACAGCTCTACTAGTGGACCATTGTGCTGCGCTTTCTTCCCCTAGAAGGTGACAAATCTTTTAAGTCAATACTCGAAAGGGCTGCTCGGGCTCAGTCACTGATGGTGATTAATGGATTTTGGATATTAAAAGAATTGAGGTGGTGTGAGTGAGTCTGTACAAGGGGGCAAATGACTTTGTTTAGTTTAGTTTAGAGATACAGCGCGGAAACAGGCCCTTCGGCCCACCCAGTCCGCACCGGCCAGGATCATTAACACATTCACACAAGCCTCCACACTCTAGGGACAATTTACACATTCCAAGTATGCAAACCCAAGCCAATTAACCTACAAACCTGTACGTCTTTGGAGTGCGGGAGGAAACAGAAGATCTCAGAGAAAACCCACACACGTCACGGGGAGAGCGTGCAAACTCCATACAAACAGCGCCCGTAGTCAGGATGGAACCTGGGTGTCCGGCGCCATAAGGCAGCAACTCTACCGCTGCGCCCCTGGGCCACCCCGACCTGCTCAGGCTTTGATTTCTTCCGTTTTTTTATTGAATCCTATCGTCGATGTGAAACCTATGTCCACCTTTGTGTCAGGTGCCTCTGTTACTGAAGCTGTCTCTCTTACTGTTGAATTATGTAGAACAGGAACAGCCCCTTTGACCACAATGTGTGCGGCGAACATGATGGAGAATTAGATGAATCCTTTTGCCTGGACGTACTCCATTTCCTTTATATGAGCCATCAAAGAGCCTCTTAAATGCCACTATTTATTGTGTTTCCACCACCCTCCTTGCCAGCATTACCAGGCAACTGCAGCTCTTTGTAAAGAAAAACATGCCCGCCCATCTCCATTATATGTTCCCACTCTGACCTGAAAGCTATGACTTTTCTGTCATCCAGAATTCTTTTTGTAGTTAAACCCCTGTCTCACGGTGCGAGTTGACCCACGAGTGACCCAGAGTTGTCACTCGCGGTAATCACGTACACTAAACGTAGCGGGAACGTCGGAACTCTTGCGAGCAACTTAGCGACTCGTGGCGCTAACGGCAGGTACCCGTGAGGTTAGAGGTTAACTACAAAATGAATTCTGGATGACAGAATTCTGTCATCACAAAATTCTGATGGTGATTAATAGATGAACACAAAATGCTGGAGTAACTCAGCGGGGGAAGAATAAACGATGACAGAGACCCTTGCAGACCTCTCCAGATTCTCTTTGCAAGCAGAGTGTGGATTTGCAAAGAGAGTCTGGAGAAGTCTGCAAGGGTCCCTGTCATGGTTTAATCCGAACAGCTCCGTCACAGAGGACTCGGTGATTTACGGACTGTTCCCAGGGACACATTCAGAGACTGACATCGAGTGCTGCTGGAGGGTCATCACCTCGGTGAAAGACGCTCTTTGGTCTGCCCGAGCGTTGTTCACCACCCAGCAGAGCGAGATGTCCGTCAGGGAATGTTGCCGACTGGCCCACTGCAGACTGCAGGAGTACGTGCTGAGGGACGTACTGAAGCTCGGTGCAGCCAACGCCAAGGCTCGGTGGGGGAGGGCCACAGTCTAAGGCCCTTCCGCTGCTGGAGATGGAGGGCAGGGTGTGGTGGAGACGCCCCTCAAAATAAGGGAAGGGATTCCATGCCAGTGTGCTACATATGTGACAAGGGTGCGGGGTAAAATTGCAATTTGGGTCGTGAATTCAGTAAATTCAGTATTGAAGAGAGACACAAAAAGCTGGAGTTACTCTGGAGAGAAGGAATGGGTGACGTTTCAGGGTCGAGACTCTTCTTCAGTGTTGAATGTATGCTTCGCCTCAGAGAATGTCGGATTAAGTTTTTTTGCACGGTACATGTATTGTGTATATTTATTGCTTGAAGAAAGTTTAGTTTAGTTTAGAGATACAGCGCGGAAACAGGCCCTTCGGCCCACCGAGTCCGCACCGACCAGCGATCCCCGCACACTAACACTATCCTACACACACTAGGGACAATTTACACACACACCACGCCAATTAGCCTACAAACCTGTACGTCTTTGGAGTGTGGGAGGAAACCGAAGATCTCGGAGAAAACCCACTCGGTCCCGGGGGAGAACGTGCAAACTCCGTACAGACAGCACCCGTAGTCGGGATCGAACCCTGGTCACTGGTGCTACAAGCGCTGTAAGGCAGCAACCCTACCGCTGCGCCACCGTGACTGCCCAGTGGTCGATTTTTAGTAAAGTCGAATTTGATTTTTTTTTTTTTTAAACTCAGCCGGACAGGCAGCATCTCCGGAGAGATGGAATGGGTGACGTTTCGGGTCGAGGCCCATTCTTCAGACAGAATGTCAGCCCTATCTATGCCTCTTCCACCAGATCTCCCCTCAGCCTCCGTGCTCCAGAGAAGACAATCCAAATTTGTCCAACCCCTTTTTTTTTGAATAGCTAATGCTCTCTAATCCAAGCAGCATCCTGGTAAAACTCTTCTGCAAGCTGATCAATCCTTGCAGTAATGGGTTGCTTCAAATGTGGCCCAAACAAATGTTATAATTGTGCAACAGGATCTCCTGACTCTTTTACTAACACCCCAACCAACGAAGGCAAACATCATTAATAGTTTTTCCACTGGCTGGATTGCACGCAGCGAAAAATCTTTTCACTGCACCTTGGTACCCTGACTGTGAAATAAACTAAACTTGAAGAAGGGTCCCGACCCAAAATGTCACCTCTTGTCCCCCAAAGATGCTGCCTGACCTGAGTTACTCCAGCACTTTGGGTCTATCTCAAAGCCAAGTCAAGTCAAGTCAAAGTTTATTCGTCACATACACATACGGGATGTGCAGTGAAATGAAAAGTGGCCGTGCCTGCGGACTCTGCGCAGAAAAAATACAAACAAACAAACAACCAACAAACTACAAACAGAATCACGTGTTCTTTTTCATGTTAAATATTGTGGGCGTAATGTGGTACAGTAAGTTAGTAGAGTTAGTCCCTGGTGAGATAGGAGTTTAGTCCGAATGGCCTCTGGGAAGAAACTCCTTCTCATCCTCTCCGTTCTCACAGCATGGCAACGGAGGCGTTTGCCCGACCGTAGCAGCTGGAACAGTCCGTTGCTGGGGTGGAAGGGGTCCCCCATTATCTTATTGCTCTGGAGTTGCACCTCCTGATGTAAGTTTCCTGCAGAGGGGCGAGTGAAGTTTCCCATAGTGCGTGTCGGCCCCGAACGCACTACTCTCTGCAGAGCCTTCTTGTCCTGGGCAGAGCAGTTCCCAAACCAAATTGTAATGTTTCCGGACAAGATGCTTTCCACAGCCGCAGAGTAGAAGCACTGGAGGATCCTCGGAGACACTCTGAATTTCCTCAATTGCCTGAGGTGGTAAAGGCGCTGCCTTGCCTTACTCACCAGTGCTGCAGCGTGCGATGTCCATGTCAGATCCTCAGAGATGTGGACTCCCAGGTATTTAAAACAGCTCACCCTATCCACAGTATCCCCATTCAATCCTTCAATGGTGTGTACGTCCTCGGATGATGTTGCTCTCCTAAAGTTCCACGATCAGCTCCTTCGTTTTTTTAATGTTTCGAGAGGAGGCTGTTGTCCTGACACCAGAGTGCCAGATCAGCCACCTCCTCCCGATAGGCCTTCTCATCGTTGTCTGAGATTCAGGCCCACCACCACAGTGTCATCAGCAAACTTGATTATAGAGTTTGGAGCTGAACCTAGCCACACAGTCATGTGTGTACAGGGAGTACAGTAGGGGGCTGAGGACGCAACCCTGGGGGGATCCTGTGCTCAGGGTGAGGGACTTCGATGTATTCCCTCCCATCTTGACTACCTGGGGCCTGGCCGGTGAGAAGGTCCAGGACCAGGCACACAGGGGGGTGTTGAGCCCTAAATCCAGCAGCTTCGCGGCCAGTCTGGTGGGGACTATCGTGTTGAAGGCTGAACTGAAGTCTATGAACAGCATCCTCACGTAGCCCCCCTTCTGGCTGTCAAGATGGGAGAGAGCGGTGTGCAAAACCTGGGAGACAGCATCGTCCGTGGATCTGTTCGGACGGTATGCAAATTGTAGCGGCTCCATGTTGCGAGGGAGGAGGCGCAGATGTGTTTCTTCACCAGCCTCTCAAAGCATTTCATGACGACCGAGGTGAGGGCCACCGGACGGTAGTCATTCAGACAGGCTGGGGAGGCATTCTTTGGTACAGGTACAATGGTGGATTTTTTGAAGCAGGCAGGGACCACGGACTTGTCCAGGGAGAGGTTGAATATTGTAGTGAGCACCGGAGCTAGCTGCGCAGCACAGGGCTTAAGTACTCGCCCCGAGATGCCATCGGGACCTGCAGCTTTCCTCGTGTTCACCCGCGTCAGAGCCCTCCTCACGCCGTGCTCGGACAGCTCGGTAAACAGACCATATTCATTTTTTACAAAAGAACTGGAAGATGCTGGAAAAATCGAAGGTAGACAAAAATGCTGGAGAATCTCAGCGGGTGAGGCAGCATCTATGGAGCGAGGGAATAGGCGACGCTCATTTTTTACCACGCTATCTCTACGTGTTGCTACTTTCAGGGAGTTAAGGGGCTGTCCCACTGCGGCGACCTAATTGGCGAGTTTAGAAGAGTTTGAAAAAATGTCATGTTGAAGACCTCCTTCAACCTCCTTCGACTATGTTGAAGACCAGCTTCGACTAGCTACGGGAAAATTGGACGCCGAATAGTGGAGAGTGAAGACGACCTCCTTCGACCTCCTTCGACCTCCCTTCGACTCTGATGAAGACTATCTTCGACTACCCTCGATTACCTACGACTAACACGCCGACCTACTGCGACTAAACCTACGAGTAAAAAAATATCGATTTTTTTTCCGTGGCGACCTTTTTTTAACTTATGTTGAAAAATACGGCGCGACCTGGCTGAGGCCTCGAGTACGCGGGGACTACTCTCGAGCATGAAGGAGAGTTCAAAGGCCTCCTAGAATCTCGTGTCGACCATGCTAAATGTATGAGTCGAGGGCAAACTCTTCTAAACTCGCCAATTAGGTCGCCGCAGTGGGACAGCCCCTTTATGGACTTAGACCCCGAGATCCCTCTGCACATCAATGCTGGTTAGGGCCCTGCCATTAACCGTATACTTCCTTTCATATCTGATTGTCATGCATTGATTTAACTCCATTGCCCAGGTTAAACACTACAGGTGTTTAATCTATCCTTTTACTCATCCCTATATTGGAGACCCTCGGACTATCTTTAATCAGCCTTTACTGGATTTTATCTTGCACTAAACGCGATTTCTTTATCCTGTATCTGTACACGTTGGACGTTTCGATTGTAATCATGTATTGTCTTTTCGCTGACTGGTTAGCACGCAACATAAACTTTTCACTGTACCTCGGTACACGTGACAATAAACTAAACCAAACTAAACTCAAATCTACTCATTCCTTATGGGCCTGTCCCACTTAGGCGATTCTTCAGGCGACTGCCAGAGACTAGTTTTAATCAAATTCAGCTACGGCACATGGGACAACCTACGACAACCTACGACAGCACCTACGACAACCTACGACAACCAACCACAACCTACGACAACCTACGACAACCAACGACAACCTACGACAACCAAGGACAACCTACGACAACCTACGACAACCAAAGACAGCACCTACAACCAACAACAACCAACGACAACATACGACAACCTATGACAGCACCTACAACAACCAACGACAACCAACGACAACCTACGACAACCAACGACAACCTACGACAACCTACGACAACCTACGACAACCAAGGACAACCTACGACAACCTACGACAACCAAAGACAGCACCTACAACCAACAACAACCAACGACAACATACGACAACCTATGACAGCGCCTACAACAACCAACGACAACCTACGACAGTACCTACGACAGCAGCTATGACAACCAACGACAACCTACGACAACCTACGACAGTACCTACGACAACCAACGACAACCTACGACAACCAACAGCAACCTACGACAGCACCTACGACAACCAACGACAACTTACGACAACCTACGACAACCAACGACAACCTACGACAACCTACGACAACCAACGACACCACCTACGACAGCACCTATGACAAAGCCTACATCAACCTACGACAACAAAAATTTTCGCCACTGTCACCGAAAAATTTTCAACATGTTGAAAATTTTGCGGCAATCGCCTCTAGTCACCCAAAAAGTCGCCTAAGTGAGACAGGCCCATTTCTCCTTTCTTTCTGAATTTTGCCTCGTTACTGATAGTTCCCTTTATATGTTCGTCCAATATTATTTGCTTTTGACATTGGGCCATTCATGGTCACTCACCCTCGGCCATTATCTAAGTGAAGGAGGAAGGTGTCATTACCAAACTTCTGGAATGTTTCATAGTGATGCCGGTCCAGGTTACCTGCGGAAAGAACGCAGAGACTGGTGTGAATTCAAACCATATTGGCTCAAGTTCTTTAACTGCATTAACACAGCTTGACGAGCTGGGCTCGCCCCGCAACGCAGCATTTGCCCCATGCACCAAGGATACCTTAAATAACACAACCCCCGTCCCACACAACCCACCCGACCATGCACAGCCCTCACAATCACTCACTACTCCTTCCGCCCACACACACCATTCTCAATCCTCACTGTGTGGGAAAGAACTGGTTTAAATCGAAGATAGACACAAAATGGTGGAGTAACTCAGGCCGCATCTCTGGAGAGAAGGAATGGGTGGCGTTTCGGGTCGAGACTCTGAAGAAGTTGTCTCGATCCGAAACGTCACCCATTCCTTCTCTCCAGGGATGCTGCCTGCCCCGCTGAGTTACTCCACCATTTTGTGTCACAATCCTCACTGCTCACACCCTGGTCTAGGCCACACATTCATCCACTCTCGGCTCCCGGCTCAGCCCAGTCATCTCCTTTGCCTTAGACAATAGACAATAGACAATAGGTGCAGGAGTAGGCCATTCGGCCCTTCGAGCCATTCAACGTGATCATGGCTGACCATCCACAATCAGTACCCCGTCCCTGCCTTCTCCCCACATCCCCTGACTCTGCTATCTTTAAGAGCCCTATGAAGCTCTCTCTTGAAAGTATCCAGAGAACCTGCCTCCACCGCCCTCTGAGGAAGAGAATTCCACAGAGTGGCCTTCCACTCCACCCTCCCCTGCCCTGCCATTCCCCATGTCCGCCCTGCCCAGTCCACGTTTCCATCCTGAACCCTGCCCGGAGGAACCGACTCCCACCACCCACCAACAAGCACGACCTGCCGAGGCACACGGGAATGTTCTCTCACCCATCAGGAAGTCCAGGATGGTCATGTCCATCAGATCAACCAGCCGGGTTCCGGTGTTGTACGGTGCCATCTTTTTAATCTTCTCGCAGTATCGAGGGTTCACTTCCCACCTGCAATACAAAGAGAGTGAGGACTCGGACGAGCAGCGGGTGGTGCTGATAGCGACAGACGAGGAGAGTGGATGGAATCTTTGCCAAGAAAAGGCTGTGGAGGCCAAGTCAATAGACAATAGGCAACAGGTGCAGGAGTAGGCCATTCGGCCCTTCGAGCCTGCACCGCCATTCACTGTGATCATGGCTGATCATCCACAATCAGTACCCCGTTCCTGCCTTCTCCCCATATCCCCTGACTCCACTATAAGAGCTCTATCTAACTCTCTCTTGAAAGTATCCAGATAATTGGCCTCCAAAATAAAAACAAAAAAGAACAAAAAAAAAAAACACAAAAAAAAAAAAACCACAAAAAACAAACAAAAAAAAAAAAACAAAAACAAACAAAACAAAAAATAAAAATAAAAAACCAAAATATAAAAAACAAATCCCAAAAAACAACGACATCGCAAAAAAACACAAGGAAAAAAAAAGAAACTAAAACAAAAAACAAAATAAAAAAAACCAACAAATACACAAAAACACACCAACAAATACAACAAAAAAACACCCAACAAATAAAACAACAAACACTAACCCAAAAAGGCCCATAAATCAAAAAAAACCAAAAAAAACAGAAACAACAAAAAAAAACAAAACAAACAAAAAAAAAAAAAAAACAAACAAAAAAACATCTCAAAACAAACAAGAAAAAACCCAAACAAAACCACAAAAAAAAAACCACAAAACCAAGACAAATAAAAAAACCAAGAAACAAAAACCACAATACAAAAACAACCACAAAAATAAAACCAACCACAAAAACCAAACAAAAAAAACAAATAACCCACAAAAAAACTAAAACCAAAAAAAATCAAAAAACGAAAAAAAACCAAAACAAAATACACAAAACAAAAACAAATAAAAAAAATTACCAGACACATCAAAACAAAAAACAACATAAACAAAAAACACCCAAAAAAAAACAAACCCAAACAACTAAACCCATACCTACAAACCAAAAAAAACAACAAACCAAAAAAAAACATCCAAACTACAAAAAACCAAAAACAAAAAAAAAAACACAAAAAAGAAACTATACAAAAAAAACCAAACAACAACCAAAACACACAAAAAACACAAAAAAAAAACCAGCCAAAAAAAAAACAAAAAAAAAAACTACAAAAACAAAAGAACAACATAATAAAAAACCAAAAAAAGAAACAAAAACACACAACTCCAAAAATACCACAACGAAACACAAAAAACAATCGCACAATAAAAAAAAAACCTCCCAAAAAAAAAAAAAAAAAACAAAAAAAAAAACACAAAACCAACAACAAAAAAAAACCAAACACTAAAAAAGACAAAAATAAAACCAACAAAAAAACAAAAAAAGAACCAACCATAAAAAACACACCCAAAGAAACAAAAAACAAAAAACCCCACAAAAATAAAAAACCACAAAAAAAACAACACAAAAAAAAAAACCAAACACCACACTCAAACACAAACAAAAACGAAAAAAAACAAAAAAGAAAATACAACACTAAAAATTAACCAAAAAAAACATAAAAAAAAAACCACTCCACCACAAAAAAAAAAAAAAAAAAAAAAACACATAAAAAAAAAAAAAAACACTCGCCAAAACAAAACAAAAAAAAAAAACAAAAAAAAAACCAAACCACAACAAAGATATAAAAAAAAAAAAAAAAAAACAAACACACAAAAAAAAACAAAAACCACCAAAAAAAAAACACATAAACATAAAAATACCATAAAACAAAAAACAACAAAAAAAAAAAACTAAAACAAAAACTCCAACCAAATAAAAAAAAGTCCCCACCAAAGTCAAAAAAACCAAAAAAAAAAAAAAAACAACCAAACAAAACAAAAAATCAAAAACAAACCCAAAATAAAAAAAAAAAAAAAAAAAAATATACAACAAAAAAGCACAAAAAGAACAAGAAAAAAAAACAAATAACATCACCAAAAACAACAAACAACAAAAAAAAAACAACAACACAAAAAAGATAAAAACAACGCCAAAACAAAAACACCCCAATAAAAAAAAAAAACAATTGGCTCCAAACAAAAACCAAAACAACACCAAAAAACAAAAAGAACCTAACAACAACCCAAACAACCACAAAAAACCAAAATCCAAACAACAAAAAACACAAAAAAAAAAAAAAAATCAAACCAAAAAAAAAAAACAAAAAAACAAGAAAAAAAAAAATAACAAAAAAAACCGAACAAAACAAAAAAAAAAACCACAAACACATAAAAAAAAAAACCAAACACAAAAAAAATCCACATCCATAAAAAATAAAAACACACCATCCCACTCCAAAAAAAAAAAACAAAAAAAAAAAAAAAATCCAACAAAAAAAAGACAAAAAAAAAAACAAATACAACCCAACACAAACAACACCAAAACAAAAAACACCCAACACTAATCACACAACCAACAACACCAATCCACAAACCAAAAAAAAAAAAAACAAATAACCAACAAACAACACTCCAGAAAAAAAAAAAAAAAAAACCAAAAAAAGCCCAAACCAAAAAAAAACAAAACAAAAAAAACAAAAAAAAAAAAACCCAACACCCACCAAAACAAAAAACAAAAACACAACCCAAAAAACACAAAAAAAAAACAACAAAAAAACAAAAAAAAAAAAAAAAACCAAAAAAAACAAAAAACAACACATCAAAAAAAGACTCCAACAAAAAAAAAAAAAAAAAAAACAATACATATAACAAACCCAGACAAGAAAAAACAAAAAACAACAAAAAAAAAATAACACAATACAAAACAACAAAAAAATAAAAACCACAAAGAAACAAACACAAAAAAAACAACAAAAAAACCAAACAACAAAACAAAAAAAAAAATACAAAAAAATTAACAAAAAAAAAACAAAAAAATCCACAACCAAAAAAAAAAAAAAAAAAAAAGAAAAAAACAGCAACACCACAAATAATCTACAAAAAAAACCAAAAACAACAATAAAATGAAAAAAAAAAAAAACCAACAAACCAACAAAAAAAAACAAAACCAAAATCCACAAAAAAAAAAACAAACAACCAACAAAAACCAAAAAAAAAACACAACAATACACAAAAAAAAAAACCATCCCAAAAATAACCAACACAAAACCAGAAAAAAAAAACACCACCACCAAAAAAAAAAATAAACCAGAAAAAAAAAAAAAAAAACAAAACAAAACCCAACAAAAAACACAAAACACAAAAAAAAAAAAACACAAAAACAACAAAATACAACCAAAAAAAACAATACCAAAAACAAAAAAAAAAAAACACAAAAAAAAAAAAAAAAACCAACAACAAAAAAAAACACCAAAAACCAAACAAACAAATCCAAAACACAAAAACATAATAAAAAAAAAAACAAACGAGAAACCAAAAAAAAAAAAAAAAAACCAGAAAACCCAAAAAAAAACCACAAAAAAAAAAAAACCACCACAAAAACCAAAAAAAAAAAAACAATAACATAAAAAAAAAAACAAAAAATAAAAAAAAATAAAAAACACAAAAAACACAATTCCACCAAAAACACAAAAAAAAATCCAAACCAAAACACACCCAAACAACACACACACAAAAACAAAAAGAAAAAAACAAAACAAACATCCAAAAAAAACAAACACAAAAACAAACAAAACAAGAAAAAAATAAATCAAAAAAACAAAAAACCAACAACCAACACCAAAAAAAACAAACAGACACAAACCCACAACCACAAAAAAAAAATAATCAAAAAAAAAAAAAACCCACATCACCAAAAACCAAAACAACCAAACAAAAACAAACCCAAAACAAACAAACAAACCACAACAAAAATCCATAACAAACACACAAACCAAAAAAAAAAAAAAAACAAAACCAGAAAACAAACACACAAGAAAAAAAAATAAAACAACTCCAAAAAAAACAAGCACCACACCAAAAACAAAAAGGCAAAAAAAACACCAACAAAAAAAACAAAAAAACAACCAACACCAAACCCACAAAACACAAACCAGAACACACCAAAAAAAAATAAAGTCCAGAAACAACAAAAACACAACAAAAAAAACACCGAACAACAAAAAAAAAAAAAAACAACAAAAAACAAAACAAAAAAAAAAAAAAAAAAAAAACAAACCAAAAAAAAAAACAAAAAACCAAAAAATGACAAACAAAAAAACAAAAAAAAAAAAACTCCAAAAAAAAAAATAAAAAATCAAAAAAAAAAAAAAAAAACATAACAAATAACACAAAACAAAAAATCCAAAAACAAAAAAACAAAACACAAACAAACCAAAAATGACAAAACAAAAAAACAACCACACAAAAACACAAAAACAACAAAACAACCACAAACAAACACAAAACTAAAACAACACACAAAAACACAAAAACCAAAAACACAACAAACACCGCACAACACCAAACAAAACACAAAACATCCAAAAAAAAATATACAACCAAAAAAAAACAACAACATAATAACACAACCACATAACAAAAAACAGAACAAAAAAAAAACAAATACCAAAAACCAAAACAAAAAAAAAAACCAAAAAAAACAAAAACACACCAAAACCAAAAAAAAAACCAACAACACCAAACCACAAAAAAAAAAACAACATACAAAAAAAAAAAAAAAAAAAAACAAAAATAACCCAAAAAAAACACCAACAAAAGAAGACCACAACAAAACACCAAATACAAAACACTAACAACAACACAAACAAACCAACAAACGCAAAATACCAACAAACAACACAAATAAATAAACAAAAAACATACCAAAAAAAAAAAAAACAAATCCAAAAAAAAAACAGTCCAAAAACAAAACACAGACAACAAACCAAACAAAAAAAAATAAAATAAAACAACCAAATCATAACCAACGAAAAACCAACACAAAAACAAACACAAAAAAAAAAAACCCACAAAAGAAAAACACCAAACAACAACAAAAATAAAAAAAAAAAACAAACAAAAAAACAAAACAACCAACAAAAAAAAAACCCCAACAAAAACCAAAAATAAAAAAAAAAAATCCAACCAAAAAAAAAACAAATACAAAAACCAAAAACAATAACCAAAAAACAACAACACACAAAAACCAAAAAGAAAAAAACATGAAAAACCACCAAACAAAAAAAAAAAGAAAACCAAGAACCCCAAAATTCCCCACCCCACTATAAGAAATAAAACAAAACAATCAAAACAAAAACCCTCAAAAAAAATCAAAAAAAAAACAAAATAACAAAAAATCCACCACAACAACAAGTCAAAAACAACACAACCATAAACCAAAAAATAAGAACAAAAAAACAAAAATACACACTAAAAAAGAACCAACAACAACCAACCCCAAAAAAAAACACCAAAAACAAAAAAAAACTAAAAAACATCCCAAAAAAAAATCAAAAACACAAAAAAAAAAACAAAAATAAAATAAAAATTAACATAAAAAAAGAAAACAAAAAGCCAAACACGACACAAAAAAAACAAAAAAAAACAGAACAACAAATACACCCCATCAAAAAACAAAAACCAACCAAAAAAAACAAAAAACAACCCCTCCCCAAATCCAACCTAAAAAAAAAACTCCAACAAAAAAAAAACCAACAACACACACAAAACAAAAAAAACCCAAACCAAAAAAAGAAAAGAATTGGCCTCCAAAAAAAAAAAAACACAAAAACAAAACAACAACAAAAAAAAAAAAAACTCTACAAAAAAACAAATAAAAACAACCAAAACGAACAAAAAAAATAAACACCACTCCAAACACATCCAAACAAAAAAAACAAAAACAAAAAAAAAACAAAAAATAAAACAAAAACCAACCAAAACAAAACTAAAAAAACAAAACCAATCAACAAACAAAAACAAAACCACAAAAATTCCAAAAAAATACAAACAAAAACAGACAAAAAACAAAAAAAACCACAAATAAAAAAAAAAAAAAAACCAATATACAAAAAACCTAAAAAAACAACCAAAACCAAAAAAACAATCCAAACAAAAAATAAGAAAACTAACACAACCACAAAAAAAAAAAACTAAAACCATAAGAAAAATAAATTCCAATAAAAAAAACAAACTAAAAAAAACAAAACAACAAAAACACACCAAAAAAACCAACAAACAACAACAATAAAAAAACACAAGAACCAAACAAACAAAACAAAAACACAAATCCTCCAAAAACTCCCAAAAAAAAAAAAAAAAAAACACAAAAACAAACCAAAAAAAAACAAAAAAACACAAAATACACAAAACAAACACAAAAAAACACAACACAACAAGCAAAACAAAAAAAAACAACCCCAATAAACACAAATACTGCCTTCTGAGGCAGAGAATTCCACATATTCACAACCTCTGTGAAAATGTTTTCCTCATCTCCATTCTAAATGGCCTACACCTTATTTTTCAACTGTGGCCCCTGGTTCTGGACTCCCCCAACATCGGGAAGATGTTTTCTGCATCTAGCGTGTCCATCTCTTAATAATCTTATATGTTTCAATAAGAACCGCCCTCATCCTAAATTCCAGAGTGTACGAGCCCAGCCGCTCCATTCTATCAACATATGACAGTCCCGCCATCCCGGGAATTAACCTGGTGAACCTGTGGATATCTTTAAGGCAGAGATAGATAGATTCTTGATTAGTACAGCAGTGGGGTGTGGAGATTGCAACCTTCACGTGGTCCGCCCTGTTCCGACGAATGCAATCAACCCAGCGTGCACAATCAAATAAGATCAAATCTAAAAGTTTTCCTAAATGCAAGAAGGCAGCAGAGCCGCTGCCAGAAGGTTATGGGAGAAGCAGGAGAATGGGGTTAGAAGGGAGAGATCGATCAGCCATGATTGAATGGCAGAGTAGACTTGATGGGCCTAATTCTGGCCTAATTCTGCTCCTATCACTTACGACCTTATGAGAGAAGAGTCGGGAAAGGTTGTCGTGACGTGACGGGGCAGGGGCTAGAGGGGCGGAGCGGGGTATGGGGTGCCAGTGGATTGAAAGATCAAGCAGGGGTGAGGGGAATGAGTTGAGGGGGTACGTGAGGAGAGGCAGAGGGGAAGAGAGAACCTGTGGAGAAGGCAGTGGCAAGTTGAAGCGTGGTGGAGGGAATAAGAGAAGGCGTTGAGGGAGTGAGCTCTTCAATGGCCATTTAATATAAATTGATTAGTGCGGGTGTCAGGGGTTGTGGAGGGAAGACAGGAGAGTGGGGTTAGGAGGGAGAGAGATCAGCCATGATTGAATGGCGGAGTAGACTTGATGGCCGGATTCTGCTCCGATCACTTCTGAATTTATGACCTCAGCTGACTGGCTGGAGCTGTGTGAGTGCATAAAAAGGGTGGCGGAGAAACCGCTGAGGCTTTTCACTGTGGTTTGTGGAGTTGGGCTGCGTCAGGCGTGGGTTGTGGTGAGTGGGGGGGACGTTACGCTCTGCGGCATCTCCCGCAGCGCCGATCTTTGGTTAGACAGGGTGACGTCGTTGGACTCTGTGGCGCAGCCCGGAGCCGCGAGACAGTGAGTGGAGCCTCGCGTTGGCCGGGAGCAGCAGAAGGACTCTGAAGTAGCGGACATTGCAGTCGAGGTCAGGATGGTGAAGAGTCAAGAGAGTTTATTGTCATGTGTCCCAGATAGGACAATGAAACTCTTGCTGGCTGCAGCACAACAGAATATGTAAACATAATACAGAACAGGAGATATACCATATATGTCTATATACCATAACCCATATGTGGAATGAGCTTCCAGCAGAAGTGGTGGAGGCAGGATCGATTTTAACATTTAAGAGTAAAGTGGATAGGTATATGGACGTGAAGGGAATGGAGGGGTATGGTCTGAGTGCAGGTAGATGGGACTAGGGGAAAACAAATGGTCGGCACGGACTGGAAGGGCCGAGAGGGCCTGTTTCCGTGCTGTAATTGTTATATGGTTATATGGTTATATATATACACAATAAATAAACAGATACAATGCAATAGACTCTTATTGTTCAGAGTTTGTTTGAAGTTGTGTTTAATAGCCTGATGGCTGTGGGGAAGAAGCTGTTCCTGAACCTGGACGTCCCAGATTTTAAGCTTTTCTGGATGGCAATGGAGAGATGAGTGAGTGGCCAGGATGGTGGGGGTCTCTGCTGATGTTGGCAGCCTTTTTGTGAAGCTGTGAAACTGAAGCTGAGGGGTTGCCTGTTAAGTGTCATGAGTTGGGATACACCTGGGCCTCTTCTGGGGATTTTATGCGGCCACGCATTGTGTTTTGGGTGCAGGAATAGGTGGCGTTTCGGGCCGAGACCCTTCATCAAGCTCTGATAAGTGCTCAAGTGATAGCAGCAGAATTGGGCCCTTCGGCCCACCGTCTGCTCTGCCATTCAATCTTGGCTGATCTATCTCTCCCTCCCAACCCCATTCTCTTGCCCCCTCCCCATTACCCCTGACACCCATACTAATCGAGAATTTATCTATCTCTGCCTTAAATATATCCACCGACTTGGCCTCCACAGCCTTCTGTGGCAATGAATTCCTCAGGTTCACCACCCTCTGACTAAAACAATTCCTCCTCATCTCCTTCCTGAAGGAACGTCCTTTAATTCTGAGGCTGTGACCTCTGGTCCTAGACTCTCCCACTAGCGGGAACATCCGCTCCACATCCATTCTATCCAAGCCTGAGCAGAAACGTCACCTGTTCCTTCTCTCCAGAGATGTTGCCTGACCCGCTGAGTTACTCCAGCATTTTGTGTCTATCTTCGGGTGTAAACCAGCATCTGCAGTTCCTTCTGAGATATACTTGGATTGGCGCTGTGAATTGGGCATCTGTGGGTTCCTGTGTAGGGTGGGTGGCTAGGATCCCGTGAGTTTGTGCGATACACTCCACTCATCATCTGTGCCATAATCTCATCAGGAAGGCTGGCTCCCTCCTGGGGGCGGAGTTGGATTCATGGGAGATGGTCTTGGAGGAGAGGATATGCCCCTCAAAAACTGCGGAGCATCCTGGACAATACTGCTCGCCCCCTCCATGACACACTGGTCAACCTGGGGAGCACCTTCAGCAACAGAAAAATGTTTACTGTTTTATGTCTCATTCCTAACTGTCACTGTATGTCATGTTGTCACTTGCGGGCGGAGCACCAAGGCAAATTCCTTGTATGTGAATACTTGGCCAATAAACGTATTCATTCATTCAGACTGGTTCCACCAAGATGCAGGACAGAACGCCACAGGAGATCCATCTTCTCTGTGGCTATCAAACTCTCCCCCCCTCTGTCGTGGGGTAGACTGATTCAATAGACAATAGACAATAGGTGCAGGAGTAGGCCATTCGGCCCTTCAAGTCAGCACCGCCATTCGATGTGATCATGGCTGATCATCCCCAATCAGTACCCCGTTCCTGCCTTCTCCCCATATCCCCTGACTCCGCTATCTTTAAGATCCCTAATCTAGCTCTCTCTTGATAAAGTATCCAGAGAAACGGGCTCCACCACCCTCCACCGCCCTCTGAGGCAGAGAATTCCACAGACTCACCACTCTCTGTGAGAAAAAGTGTTTCCTCGTCTCCGTTCTAAATGGCTTACCCCTTATCCTTAAACTGGGGCCCCTGGTTCTGGACTCCCCCAACATCAGGAACATGTTTCCTGCCTCTAGCATATCCAAGCCTTTAACAATCTTATATGTTTCAATGAGATCCCCTCTCATCCTTCTAAACTCCAGAGTGTACAAGCCCAGCTGCTCCATTCTCTCAGCATATGACAGTCCCGCCATCCCGGGAATTAACCTCGTGAACCTACGCTGGGCTCCCTCAATAGCAAGAATGTCCTTCCTCAAATTAGGGGACCAAAACTGCACACAATACTCCAGGTGTGGTCTCACTAGGGCCCTGTACAACTGCAGAAGGACCTCTTTGCTCCTATACTCGACTCCTCTTGTTATAAAGACTCCCACCCCACCCCCCCCTCTAAATCTTTGCACATCCCCAATCCTTTCCTCCGGTCATGTTAATTTAGTCATGTATGCGTCATACACTCGTCATGTATCCTGAATTTTATGACTGCTGGCAGATCAATTTCTCTCCTGGGATAAATCACGTTCTATCGTATATCGTGCACTCACTTGGCTTTCTTGCTCTTGTGGTACGACCGCTTCCAAGGATTCCTCCAGGACAGGCGTTTGGCCAGAGTAACGTCAGGCAGATAGGAGGCCATGGAGCCCTCCATCAGCTCGGGCTTCCCGCAGAGAGGGTGCTCCATGTCGCAGTAGTAGGAGCAACCACCGTAGAAACACACGTTCTTCACTGAGGGAGAAAGAAGACAGTGGCTGTCCAAAAACCACATGCTGGCCCCATCTCCAAATCACCTAAAACATCTACCTCGTATGGGCTCCCCTCCCCCACGCAGATCCACCCAGAATATTGTTAAGGGCTTGGATGATTGTTAACAGTTTGGACACACTAGAGGCAGGAAACATGTTCCCGATGTTGGGGGGGGGGGGTCCAGAACCAGGGGCCACAGCTTAAGAATAAGGGGTAGGCCATTTAGGACGGAGATGAGGAAACACTTTTCCACCCAGAGAGTTGTGAGTCTGTGGAATTCTCTGCCTCAGAGGGCGGTGGAGGCCGGTTCTCTGGATGCTTTCAGGAGAGAGCTAGACAGGGTTCTTAAAAATAGCGGAGTCAGGGGATATGGGGAGAAGGCAGGAACGGGGTACTGATTGGGGATGATCAGCCACGATCACATTGAATGGCGGTGCTGGCTCGAAGGGCCGAATGGCCTACTCCTGCACCTGTTGTCTATTGTCACCCCAGACCCCAGTCTCCCCTCACTCTCCTGCCGCCCAATTCATATCCATTATCTTCCTGCTTGGCAACATCGTTCTATTGTGAACGAATGCAGAGCATTCATTTAGAAACCACGTGAGTACACCCTCAATAGCCCTCTCTCCTCACTCTCCCTCTCTCCGCATTCCTCCCTCACGGGCAGAACGGTGGCGCAGCGGTAGAGTTGCTGCTCACAGCGCCAGAGACCCGGGTTCCATCCCGACTACGGGTGCTGTCCGCACGGAGTTTGCACGTTCTCCCCGTGACCTGCGTGGGTTTTCTTCGGGTGCCCTGGTTTCCTCCCACACTCCAAACAAGTACAGGTGTGTAGGTTCATTGGCTTGGTAAATTAGTAAATTGGTCCCCTAGTGTGTGTAGGACAGTGTTGAGGGCCTGTCCCACTTACGCAACCTTTACAGGCGACCTCCGGCACCCGTGATAGGTCGCCAAAATTTCCAACAGGTTGAAAATTCAGCGGCAACCAGAAAGACGCTACGACTCTTTGGAGACCTCTCACAACCATAGGAGACCTCTCACGGCCACACGGGCTGTACAGTTGTGAGAGGTCTCCTCTGGTCATGAGAGGTCTCCAGAGAGTCGTAGCGTCTTGCTGGTCGCTGCTGAATTTTCAACGTGTTGAAAATTTCGGCGACCTCTCACGGGTGCCAGCAGTCGCCTGTAAAGGTGGCGTAAGTGGGACAGGCCCTTGAGAGTGCGGTGCCCCTCAATCTTTCCCTCTCCGCATCTCGCTCACAGACTCACGCTTTCTTCACATAGTTCCCTCTCTCTCCACACTCCCTCACTCCTTTCCCGCCCTCACTTGCTATATCTCTTCGCCGCGCTCTCTCACAAAACCTTCACTCTCCTTCGACACGTCATCTCTTCCCGCCAAATATTAAAACATTGGCCTCGATCGCCATTTGGCAGTGTAATCACAACAGGAATTAAATGTTTTTTTTTTTTTTTAATCATCCAATTAATTGTGAACAACTTCCCTCTCATGTGAGAACTGCATAATATTAGTTTTGGAGAAAAAGCAGAGAAACACCCGTTAAAAAGCAGAGAAACACTTGTTTAATCACCCGTTCAAGCTAGTTCTATGTTATCCCACTTTCTCAGCCACACACTAGGGGCAATTTCACATAGGCAAACTGACAATTCATCATCTGCGCATTTTTCCTTTAGTTTAGTTGATTAGTAGTCAGTACATCCTGGCTGCTCCAACTGTCCGTGCTGGAAAACAAGTGTTAGTATAAGTATTACAGTGGGGTGGAGTTAGAGATGCTGGCTGGTGTGTGATTGGTTAACATGCAACATCAATCTACAGAAACCAAAGATCTCGGAGAAAACCCGCGCAGGTCACGGGGAGTGCATACAAACGCCGTACAGGTTTCTGGCAGCAACTTCTCAACCGCAAGGTTGCGTACTCTCCCCTCTCCTCTATACTCTCTCTACACCAACGACTGCACCTCCACTGACTCCTCTGTCAAGCTTCTCAAGTTTGTGGACGACAGTCCTGGTTGGACTGATCCAGGATGGGGAGGAATCTGCCTACAGACAGGAAGTGTCACAGCTGGCGGCCTGGTGCCATCACCTGGAGCTCAATGCTCTTAAGACGGTGGAATTGATTGTAGACTTTAGGAGTGCTCCCCCTCCCCTCACCCCACTCACCATCAACAACACCACAGTCACATCTGTGGAGTCTTTTAAGTTCCTGGAAACCATCATCTCCAGTGGGGGGCTACCATAATAAATGGGGATACTGTGGATAGGGTGAGCTGTTTTAAATACCTGGGAGTCCACATCTCTGAGGACATCGCACGCTGCAGCACTCGTGAGTAAGGCAAGGCAGCGCCTTTACCACCTCAGGCAATTGAGGAAATTCAGAGTGTCTCCGAGGATCCTCCAGTGATTCTACTCTGCGGCTGAGGAAAGCATCTTGTCCGGAAACATTACAATCTGGTTTGGGAATTGCTCTGCCCAGGACAGGAAGGCTCTGCAGAGAGTAGTGCGTTCGGCCGAACGCACTATGGGAACTTCTCTCGCACCTCTGCAGGAACTATACATCAGGAGGTGCAACTCCAGAGCCAATAAGATAATGGGGGACCCCTTCCACCCCTGCAACGGACTGTTCCAGCTGCTACGGTCAGGCAAACGCCTCCGTTGCCATGCTGTGAGAACGGAGAGGATGAGAAGGAGTTTCTTCCCAGAGGCCATTCGGACTGTAAACTCCTATCTCACCAGGGACTAACTCTACTAACTTACTGTACCACATTACGCCCACAATATTTAATATGAAAAAGAACATGTGATTCTGTTTGCAGTTTATAGGTTGTTTGTTTGTTTGTTTTTTGTACAAAGTCCGCGAGCACTGCCACTTTTCATTTCACTGCACATCCCGTATGTGTATGTGACGAATAAACTTGACTTGACTTGACTTGACTTGGGGGATCACCATCGACTCCACCGTCAAAAAGGCACAACAGAGGATGTACTTCCTGCGGCAGCTGAGGAAGCACAATCTGCCACAGGCAATGATGGTCCAATTCTACACGGCCATCGTAGAGTCTGTCCTCACCGTCTCCATCATGGTCTGGTTTGGCTCAGCCACCAAGCACGACACCTGGCGGCTGCAGCGAATCGTCCGATCAGCAGAGAAGGTTATTGGCTGCAACCTTCCCTCCATTGGTGAACTGAACACTGCAAGGGCCTGGAAGCGAGCGGGGCAAGATCATCTCTCTGACCCCTCTCACCCTGGCCACAAACTCTTTGAATCACTTCCCTCTGGAAGGCGACTCCGGACTGTCAAAGCTGCCACAGCCAGACATAAAAACAGTCTTTATCCACGAGTAGTTGCTCTACTCAACAGCCAAAAATCTGTAGCCTCCCTTTGATCTGGTATTTTGTTGGTTCACATGCTTGATCAATGGTGTTTTATCATTAATGTTTTATTATTATTAATGTTTGGTGTTTTCTGAGTCATTCGTAACTGTCACTGTATGTCATGTTGTTACTTGTGGGCGGAGCACCAAGGCAAATTCCTTGTATGTGAATACTTGGCCAATAAACTTACTTACTTACTTACTCACTCTACCACTGTGCCACCAGGCTGCCCTGATCATATTTTTCGAAGATCTTTCTTTGCTGTGCATTCATAACTTTCTTCCTGGTCTAACTCTCGGACCAACACACCTGCGCACCTGCCGAGCTGTCAATCTCCTGGTTTTGCCTTTTTTCAATGTAGTGGGTTCTTCAACTGCAATTGCGAGTTCGCTCTTTCTCCCCTCTGCCGCCTCTCTCACCTACCGCCCGCCCTCCACTGCCCTCCGAGCACACCAGTCACAACTGTACAAAACATTGGTTAGACTGCGCTTGTCCCACACATTAGGAAGGATGTGTAATAGGAAGCACGCTGACCGGTTGCATCGTGGCTTGGTTCGGCAACTTGAGGGCCCAGGAGCGAAAAGACTGCAAAAAGTTGTAAACATTGCCCAGTCCATCATCGGCTCTGACCTCCCTGCCATCGAGGGGGTCTACCAGTCGCTGCCTCAAAAAGGCTAGCAGCATCATCAAGGATCCACACCATCCTGGCCACTCACTCATCTCCCCGCTGCCTTCAGGTAGAAGGTACAGGAGCCTGAAATCTGTAACATCCAGGTTCAGGAATAGCTGCTTCCCCACAGCCATCAGACTATTAAACTCAACTCAAAAAAAAAATCTGAACTTTAATAGCCTACTGCACTTTATATGCTTAATTATGTGTGTATATATATATTCAATGGTATATGGACACACTGATCTGTTCTGTATTTATTTATGCCTACAATATTCTGTTGTGCTGAAGCAAAGCAAGACTGTCATTGTCCTATCTGGGACACACAACAATAAACTCTCTTGAGCTGGAGCTTGAACTTAAATAGACAGCGTGTAGATGAAATCTCCCAGGAATAGAAGGCTGTAGTTAGCGGGAGAGATTGATAGTCTGGGTCAATTCCCACTGGAACATGGGAAGCTCGGGCATGTTTGTGTAATATATATAAAATCTATCCAGTTGCATATGTGACACATAAAGCTCCGTTCAACCATTGACCTTGCAGGGGTGCACTACATTACGAGGTGCATGGATAGAACAGGCAGAATCTTTTTCTCAGGGTAAGGGAGTCTGAAATGAGAGATCGCAGGTGTAAATTGAGAGATGAGCAATTTCGAGGAGAATTAAGGAGATCGTTTTTCACACTGTCGGTGGTGAGTATCTAGAACAGGGGTGGGGAACCTGCGGCCTTCTAGGCCATTAAGTGCGGCCTTTTGAATGAGTCAAAAATGTTGTAGAACAAATCCTTTTATTAATAAGTTTTTGTTCGTCTTTTATTATTTTAATTTTAATCTTAAAATGATCATATTTAAAATACCAAAGAGTAAAAGAAGATTCAACGAAATAGTCCTCCCCGACTGACAGGCCACAATTAAAACATTAGTAAGTTATGAGGGCTATTGTGTTTTAAAACAGCCACATACCATCTGTTATGTTCATGATTTAGTTCTAATGCGACTCTAGACTCCAGAACACAGTCACAACAAAGTCATTAAAAGTCACAAAAAGAACCCCAATCATTAAGAATTAACAACTTTCTTTCATTTTCTTGAAGTTAGTACATAGTAGTTAGATTTTTACAAAATAATGTACATTTTGAAGTATATCTAACTGAAGTTTCTTGGATGTGGCCTTATTAGATTACAGCTAACTTAATGAGGCATTCCAACATGAAAAGGTTCCCCACCCCTGATCTAGAATGAGCTGCCTGAGGGGGTATCAGTGACAGATACAATTACAGCATTTAAAAGCCGTTCACCCAGGTGCTTTGATGGGAATGCAGTGGATGGATACAGACCTCATGCAGGCAGATAGTATAATTGTAGATAGGCCAGTGTGGATGAGATGGGCTGAAGGGCCAGTTTGGGTGCTGTACAAGTCCATAAATCAGTCTGCATTTGTGAAACGATACCTCAGCTCATTCATTCACTGACATTAAGCAAGCCCAGAGGAGAAGGAGCATCTATCGCTGCGTAAAGTTTTTAAAGGGTTCCCCCGCTCTTCCCCCAGCTTGGCTCCCCCTCACTCACTCTCCAGACCTGTCATCCTTCTCACCAGCCGGCCAGCTCCCGTGTTTAGTTTAGTCTAGAGGTACAGCACGGAAACAGGACCTTCGGCCCACCGGGTCCGCGCCGACCAGCAGTCCCCGCGTATTAACACCATCCTGCACACACTAGGGACAATTTTTACATTTACCAAGCCAGTTAACCTACAAACCCGTACGTCTTTGGAGTGTGGGAGGAAACCGAAGATCTCGGAGAAAACCCACGCAGGTCATGGGGAGAACGTAACAAACTGTGTACACACAGCACCCGTAGTCGGGATCGAACCTGGGTCTCTGGCGCTGCAAGCGTGTTGGGCAGCAACTCTACCGCTGCGCCAGCGTGCCCCTGTTACAAACTGTGCTGCTAGATTTTCCCTCTCACCCACTCCTTGCAGAACAGTCTCTCCAGACCCGGCATACAGTGTTTAGGAGATGGAAGCAGGCCTGGGGTTCACGTGACCATGGATTAGCATATCCTAGTTCTATGTTAGCCCACTTTTGCATCATACTCACTAGGGAAAAACATAAAAACTGACTGCAAACGTTTTTATAGATATGTGAAGAGAAAAAGATTAGTGAAAACAAATGTAGGTCCCTTGCAGACAGAAACAGGTGAATTGATCATGGGGAACAAGGACATGGCAGACCAATTGAATAACTACTTTGGTTCTGTCTTCACTAAGGAAGACATACATAATCTGCAGGAAATAGCAGGGGATCGTGGCTCAAATGAGATGGAGGAACTGAGTGAAATCCAGGTTAGCCGAGAAGTGGTGTTAGGTAAATTGAATGGATTAAAGGCCGATAAATCCCCAGGGCAGATAGGCTGTATCCCAGAATACGTAAGGAAGTAGCCCCAGAAATAGTGGATGCCTTAGTGATAATTTTTCAAAACCCTTTAGATTCTGGAGTAGTTCCTGAGGATTGGAGAGTAGCTAATGTAACCTCACTTTTTAAAAATGGAGGGAGAGAGAAAACGGGGAATTACAGACCAGTTAATCTAATATCGGTAGTGGGGAAACTGCTAGTCAGTTATTAAAGATGGGATAGCAGCACATTTGGAAAGTGGCGAAATCATTGGACAAAGTCAGCATGGATTTACGAAAGGTAAATCATGTCTGACGAATCTTATAGAATTTTTCGAGGATGTAACTAGTAGAGTGGATAAGGGAGAACCAGTCGGTGTGTTATATCTGGACTTTCAGTAGGCTTTCAACAAGGTTCCACATAAGAGATTAGTATACAATCTTAAAGCACACGGTATTAGGGGTTCAGTATTGATGTGGATAGAGAACTGGCTGGCAAACAGGAAGCAAAGAGTAGGAGTATACGGGTCCTTTTCAGAATGGCAGGCAGTGACTAGTGGGGTGCCGCAAGGCTCAGTGCTGGGACCCCAGCTATTTACAATATATATTAATGATTTGGGCGAGGGAATTGAATGCAACATCTCCAAGTTTGCGGATGACACGAAGCTGGGGGGCAGTGTTAGCTGTGAGGAGGATGCTAGGAGGCTGCAAGGTGACCTGGATAGGTTGGGTGAGTGGGCAAATGCATGGCAGATGCAGTATAATGTGGATAAATGTGTGGTTATCCACTTTGGAGGCAAAAACAGGAAGGTAGACTATTATCTGAATGGAGGCCGATTAGGAAAAGGGGAGATGCAACGAGACCTGGGTGTCATGGTACACCAGTCATTGAAAGTAGGCATGCAGGTGCAGCAGGCAGTGAAGAAAGCGAATGGTATGTTAGCATTCACAGCAAAAGGATTTGAATACAATAGCAGGGAGGTTCTACTGCAGTTGTACAGGGTCTTGGTGAGACCACACTTGGAGTATTGTGTACCGTTTTGGTCTCCAAATCTGAGGAAAGACATTCTTGCCATAGAGGGAGTACAGAGAAGGTTCACCAGACTGATTCCTGGAATGTCAGGACTTTCATATGAAGAAAGACTGGATAGACTCGGCTTGTACTCGCTGGAATTTAGAAGATTGAGGGGGGATCTTATAGAAACTTACAAAATTCTTAAGGGGTTGGACAGGCTAGATGCAGGAAGATTGTTCCCGATGTTGGGGAAGTCCAGGACAAGGGGGTCACAGTTTAAGGATAAGGGGGAAATCTTTTAGGACCGAGATGAGAAAAACATTTTTCACAGAGAGAGTGGTGAATCTGTGGAATTCTCTGCCACAGAAGGTAGTTGAGGCCAGTTCATTGGCCATATTTAAGAGGGAGTTAGATGTGGCCCTTGTGGCTAAAGGGATCAGGGGGTATGGAGAGAAGGCAGATACGGGATACTGAGTTGGATGATCAGCCATGATCATATTGAATGGCGGTGCAGGCTCCAAGGGCTGAATGGCCTACTCCGGCGCCTATTTTCAGAATCAGATTTTATTCGCCAAGTATGTTTTGCAACATACGAGGAATTTCACTAGCCAGGTCGGTCATACAATTAAAAGTAACAGACTCAAAAACACACATTTTAACATGAGCATCCACCACAGTGTCTCCTACACATTCCTCACTGTGGTGGAAGGCGAAAAAATAAAGTTCAAGTCCTTCCTTTTGTTCTTCTTCGGTCGGAGGCCTCGAGCCCTCCGTTGACGGGACGATCTTGACTCCCGTAGCCGGCGGAGTTCGGGCCCTCCGCGTCGAGGCGATCAGCTCCCCCGCGCCGGGTGGTCGAACCTCGCGTCGGGGCTGGTTGAACCTTTTGCGGCATTGGAGCTCCCGACTAGCCTCTCCCGAGACTGCGAGAAAAGTCCGCAGGCCGCGGTGGGAGCGATCCCAGGCAAGGGATCCGCTACGATGTTAAGTCCGCGCCCCGCGGTGGGGCTCACGACAGTCCGAGGTGGCTTCCAGCTCCATCGGCGGAAGGCCTCAGAGCGCCCGGAGAATGTGATCCGCTGCTTATCTCCCCCTGTACATGAGGCCTATGGTGTAGGCCCAACTTTTGGCATGCCTGTGTGCACTGGCTGGGTCCAATATCCTGAATGACGTTTTGCAAGGCCCGGGCTGTCATCTCTCCCTTTGCCAACTGATCATTGTGTAGGAAAAAACTGCAGATGCTGGTTTAAATCAAAGGTAGCCACAAAATGCTGGAGTAACTCAGCAGCATCTCTGGAGAGAGGGAATCAGTCTGAAGAAGGGTCTAGATCAGCCACGATCATATTGAATGGTGGTGCTGGCTCGAAGGGCCGAGTGGTCTACTCCTGCTCCTATTTTACTATGTTTCTAGATTCAAGATTCAAGAGTTTATTGTGTGTCCCCCAGATAGGATGAATAAATTCTTGCTTTGCCTCAGCACAACAGAATATAGTAGGTATAAATAATACAGAACAGATCAGTGTCCATATACCAATGAATATATATATATATATATATACACATAAATAAGCACGTAAAGTGCAGTAGGCAAATTAAAGTTCAGATTTTGTATAAGTTGTGTTTAATAGCCTGATGGCTGTGGGGAAGTAGCTATTCCTGAACCTGGATGTTGCAGATTTCAGGCTCCCCCTGTATCTTCTACCTGAAGGCAGCGGGGCGATGAGTGTGTGGCCAGGGTGGTGTGGGTCCTTGATGATAATGCCAGCCTTTTTGAGGCAGAGACTGTGGTAGATCCCCTCGATGGTAGGGAGGTCAGAGCCGATGATGGACTATGCCCTCATTATCGATCTTCTCCCTCCCCAGAACCGTGTCCCCGCCCCCCCCCCCCCCCCCCCCCGACTTGTCCCCACCTCTCCACCATTCCAACTCCACTTCCCGGGTACCTGGTGAGACGAAGAATGTCCGCTCGAGGTGACTATCCGTCGTCAGGTCCCGGATGTCCTTCACCACGTTGACTCGCCGGCCTGCGACTGGGGGGATCCGGCGGAAGCCTAAAATTCTTCAACGGAGACACAATGAGATTAGCCTCGACAGACCACACCTGCCGCACATGCCCAATGAGGGCAGCTTTGGTGAATGGAATGGACTGGGGGAGATTTGGCAGATCAGAATGGGGCATTCGCCATGACCCAAGAGCGGCAGTAGAAGTGTGTCATTCGTCCCTTCCCACCCGAACCACCCCCTCCCCGGGTACTTTCCCTTGCAACCGCAGGAAATGCTACACTTGTGGCTTTACCTCCCCCCTTGACTCCATTCAAGGACCCAAGCAGTCTTTCCAGGTGCGGCAGAGGTTCACCTGCACCTCCTCCAACCTCATCTATTGCATCCGCTGCTCTAGGTGTCAGCTGCTCTACATCGGTGAGACCAAGCGTAGGCTTGCCGATCGCTTCGCCCAACACCTCCGCTCGGTCCGCAATAACCAACCTGATCTCCCGGTGGCTCAGCACTTCAACTCCCCCTCCCATTCCGAATCCGACCTTTCTGCCCTGGGCCTCCTCCATGGCCAGAGTGAGGACCACCGTAAATTGGAGGAGCAGCACCTCGTATCTCGCTTGGGCAGTTTACACCCCAGCGGTATGAACATTGACTAATTGTCTAATTTCAGGTAGTCCTTACTTTTTCCACTCCCCTTCTCAGATCTCCCTCAGCCCACTGGCTCCGCCTCTTCCTTTCTTCTTCCCCCCCCCCCCCCCTCACATCTGTCTGAAGAAGGGTTTCGACCCGAAACGTCGCCTATTTCCTTCGCTCCACAGATGCTGCCTCGCCCGCTGAGTTTCTCCAGCATTTTTGTCTACCTTCGATTTTCCAGCATCTGCAGTTCCTTCTTAAACAAAGTGTGTAATCTGTAGGCTTTTGGCCCTGGCACTTTCATTGCTATTTAGTTTAGATGACAGTGACAGCACGCAAACAGGCCCTTCGGCACGCCAGGTCTATGCTGGTCACCTGTTCACACTAGTTCTATGTTATCCCACCTTCTCGTCCACTCCCGACAGGGCTATTGACAGAGGCCAAATAACCTACAGATCCGCACGACTTTGTGATGTGGGAGGAAATCGGAGCAACCCGTAGGAAACCCGTACAGTCACAGGGAGAACATGCAAACTCCACACAGACAGCACCCAAGGTCAGGATCGAGCCTGGGTCCCCAGCGCTGTGTGGCAACAGACCTACCAGCTGCACTGCTATTCTTGTAAAGAAGTCAGGAGTTCAATGAGGACTGCAGAAAGGCAGGCAAGAAAAGTACACCGAGAAGCCTTCGAAGCTACCGCACAGGACAACATATGCAGACTTCCACAGAAGACTTCTACAGGTGCGCCAAAGGAAGCATTTTATCGGGATGCATCACAGCACGGTTTGTGAACAGCTCCATCCAAGACCGCAAGACATCGCAGATAGTTGTGGACGCAGCCCGGACCACCACACCAACCAACCTCCCTTCCATTGACTCCATTTTGAACTTCACGCTGCCTCGGCAAGGCCAGCAGCATCATCAAGGACGAGTCGCACCCCGGCCACTCCCTCTTCTCCCCTCTCCCATCTGGCAAGAGGCAAGGAAGTGTGAAAACGCACACCGCCAGATTCGGAGACTGTTTCTTCCCAGCTGTTATCCGGCAACGAAACCATCCTACCAACAACTAGAGAGAGTTCCTGGATCTACCATCTACCTCATTGGAGGCTGCCTTTAATCGGACTTTGCTGGTCTATGAGTGGACAGTCCATCTTGGTTTCCTTGACCACCTTGACCATCAGTCTTCAGCCAGATGTATTCACTCAACATCATGTCAGGAACCACTGGATACAGCAACGGCTTTGCAACCCAAATGGGGTCCGTCCTTGTAGCTGGGAACTTTCCGTTGTACCTGTACCCTGTACCAGGCTTCACTTGGGGCCCAGCTCCGAGAGGAACAGACACGAAATAAAACAGCTCTCACACAAGTCGGTTTATTGAAGGCCGTAACAGTGCGCACTGAGAGATGAGAACCCAAAGTGTTTCAAAGCTCAGTCTGAAGAAGGTTCTCGACCCAAAACATCGAGCATTCCTTCTCTCCAGAGATGCTGCTTGTCCCGCTGAGTGACTCCAGCACTTTGTGTCTATCTTCAGTGTTTCAAAGATTCACAGCACCGACAGCATTTTTATATTCTCATGCCACAGTGGTAACAATGTCACTGTAACCTTTCATCTTTGTAACCTTTCTCTATAGTTATCTCTAAGTTTATGGTCCCTATTCCTGAGTCTTCCGCTCATCCAATTTGTATAACAAATAGGTACCATAAATGTCAGCATCTCTGATTGGTTTTATCACCCTCAGCTGTTACAACCCCCCAAAGTTTATTTTAAATAACTAGCTGTGCTGTAGGAATCCAAACACCATGATAAATCTATTCAATGTCTCTCTAACATTCTTAAGGGCCTGTCCCACTTACGTGTCCTTGGCATGCAAATTACGCGACCTCGTGGTCGCGTTGAGGCGCACGGGCATCGTATGGCCACGCGGGGCCGTCCCACTGAGAAACGTGGAGGGGTATGTAGTTGTGCGCGACATCGCACGGGGCTCCGAAATGTTTGTAGCGAACAAAATCTTCGCGCGCCAACGGCCTGTCGTGTAACTGGCGGCCAAAGTGGGACAGGCCCAAGACCCTGGCGTGACGCAACGTCTCACCTCCAACAGCAGCAGAAGCAGGCAAACGATTGTCGAAATCGGCCTGGGGCTCACGGCCGTTGCAGTCCGGATCCGCCCCCACTTCTACTTCCCAGAACGGGGCCAAGAAAATTGGAGATAGACACAAAATGCAGGAGTAACTCAGTGGGACCGGCAACATCTCTGGAGAGAAGCAATGGGGTCGAGACCCTTCTTTAGCCTGAGGAAGAGTCTCGACACGAATCGTCAGCCATTGCTTCTCTCCAGAGATGCTGCCGGTCCCGCTGAGTTCCTCCAGCTTTGTGTCCATCTTCAAATGACGTCACAATTGTCCCCAGTGTGTGTAGCATAGTGTTAATGTGCGGGGATCGCAGGTCGGAGGGGACCCGGTGGGCCGAAGGACTAGTTTCCGCTCTGTATCTGTAAACGAAACTAGTTTCAATATCAACAATAGACAATAGACAATAGGTGCAGGAGTAGGCCATTCGGCCCTTCGAACCAGCACTGTCATTCAATGTGATCATGGCAGATCATCCCCAATCAGTACCCCGTTCCTGCCTTCTCCCCGTATCCCCTGACTCCGCTATCTTTAAGAACCCTACCTCTCTCTTGAAAGTATCCAGAGATCTGGCCTCCACCGCCCTCTGAGGCAGAGAATTCCACAGACTCACAACTCTCTGTGTGAAAAAGTGTTTCCTCGTCTCCGTTCTAAATGGCTTACCCCTTATTCTTAAACTGTGGCCCCTGGTTCTGGACTCCCCCAACATCGGGAACATGTTTCCTGCCTCTAGCGTGTCCAAACGCTTAACAATCTTATATATTTCAAGAAGAACCCCTCTCATCCTTCTAAATTCCAGAGTGTACAAGCCCAGCTGCTCCATTCTCTCAGCATATGACAGTCCCGCCATCCCGGGAATTAACCTTGTAAACCTACGCTGCACTCCCTCAATAGCAAGAATGTCCTTCCTCAA
Organism: Okamejei kenojei; assembly: GCA_035221665.1. NCBI lineage: Eukaryota > Metazoa > Chordata > Chondrichthyes > Rajiformes > Rajidae > Okamejei > Okamejei kenojei. The sequence goes on along the minus strand of CM069167.1, from coordinate 13,818,656 downwards.
ATTAGGGGACCAAAACTGCACACAATACTCCAGGTGTGGTCTCACTAGGGCCCTGTACAACTGCAGAAGGACCTCTTTGCTTCTATACTCAAATCCTCTACCCTTCACCTTTACCCTCCCGGGCTGTTTCAGTACTGCTACTTTTAGGTTTTGTGTCAAAGTCACGTTATGACAATAGCCTGAAATTTGAAGTAACTAACTGAAGCCAGAGTGTGGAAAAGGAAAAACACAAAACGCTGGAGTAACTCAGCAGGGCAGGCAACATCTCTGGAGAGAAGGAATGGGCGATGTTTTGTGTCGAGACCCTTCTTCAGACTGAGCTTTGAAACACTTTGTGTTCGCCCCGAAACGTCACCCATTCCTGCTCTCCAGAGCTGCTGCCTGACCCGCTGAGTTACTCCAGCTTTTCATGTCTCTCTTCAGTCTCTGCAGATCCCTCCTACACAAAAGGATAAACACTTCAGCAATGTGGAGAGAAATTATGGTGAATTAAAATGGGCAATTATCCAGATTAGCGGAAAAATAAGTCAATGAACAGAACGATGCTGCCAACAGCATGAAATGGAACATTATAAAACCCTGCATGTCATAATTACCAGAGGGGCTGGAGTGGAATTCACATTGATTGTAATTAGATAAAGTAAGTAGGGATAAAAATAGCGTGAGATTAATTGAAGTGGCGGCTTCCAATTCCTCACTGTACCAATTGGTGCATGTGACAATAAATGTAACTTGAACTTGAACTGAGAAGAACCCTTAACATGGGAAAGCTGAAGGAATCGCTGGAGTAAAGTGCAGGATATTCAGTGCCCAGTCTGATTAAGTTTTAGTATAAGGGGCAAGCCATTTAGAACGGAGACGAGGAAACACTTTTTCTCACAGAGAGTGGTGAGTCTGTGGAATTCTCTGCCTCAGAGGGCGGTGGAGGCCGGTTCTCTGGATACTTTAAAGAGAGAGCTAGAAAGGGCTCTTAAAGATAGCGGAGTCAGGGGATATGGGGAGAAGGCAGGAACGGGGTACTGATTGGGGATGATCAGCCATGATCACATTGAATGGCGGTGCTGGCTCGAAGGGCCGGATGGCCTACTCCTGCACCTATTGTCTAGTCATTATAAACGTGATGATAACTTACTTACACCTGACAGTTTGTACACACTGGAAAGGAAAAGCAAGCACCGTGGCGCGGCGGTAGCGTTTCTGCCTTGCAGCGCTTACAGTGCCAGAGACCCGGGTTCAATCCCGACTACGGGTGCTGTCTGTACGGAGTTTGTACGTTCTCCCCGTGCCCTGCGTGGGCTTTCTCCGAGATCTTCGGTTTCCTCCCACACTCCAAAGACGTGCAGGTTTGTCGGTTAATTGGCTTGGTGCAGGGGTGCGGAACCTGCGGCCTTCTAGGCCATTAAGTGCGGCCTTTTGAATGAATTTAAATTTTGTAGAACAAATCCTTTTATTTTCATTAATATGTTTTTGTTCATCTTTTATTATTTTTTTATTTTAATCTTAAAATGAACGTATTTAAAATACCAAAGCGTAAAAGAAGATTATTTTGAAATAATCCTCCCCGACTGACGGCCACAATTAAAACATTAGTAAGTCCTGAGGGCTATTTTGACAAAATGATGTACATTTTGAAGTATATCTAATTAAAGTTTCTTGGATGCAGCCTAACATGAAAAGGTTCCCCACTCCTGGTTTGGTGTGTGTGGAAATTGTCCCTAGTGTGTGTAGGATAGTGTTAGTGTGCGGGGATCGCTGGTCGGTGCGGACTCGGTAGGCCGAAGGGCCTGTTTCCATGCTGTATCTCTAAAACTAAAAGCACTCTACAATCAGCTTGCCAAATGGCACGTCCCTTCAGAAAGAGGCAGGGATTCGCCAGCAAAACGTAGGAACATTAAATTACAGTTGCCTCTAATCTAGGTGGGATAGACGAGCCATGAACAGCTGTGGAGGCCGTCAATGGATAATTTTAAGGCAGGGATAGATAGATTCTTGATTGGTACGGGTGTCAGGGATTATGGGGAGAAGGCGGGAGAGTGGGGCTGAGAGGGGAAGATAGATCAGCCATGTTTGAATGGTGGAATAGACGTGATGGGCCGAATGGCCTAATTCTGCTCCTATCACTTGTGACCCAGGTGGTAGAAGAGAAGATATCACGGTATTGATTTTATAGCAGGCAGGTCAAGTTTGATTACTACTGAAGGCAGCAAGAGTGGAAGTTCAGTGGATGCGACTGAAGATGGTTGATTTCCCAGTCTTCGATACTCACCGATCCAAGTGAAAGGCCGCGATCTCGGCGTTGTGCCTCTCAAAATCAGAGAAATAGAAGAGATCTGGGGACGTTTCCTCTTCCCGGGTCTGCCTGTTGGGTGAGAAAGCTCGTTAATGGACCTGAAGGGACGACAAGTGAGGCAATACGGACGCAGGAACGGGGAGCAGGAGTGGGCTATCTGGTCCCCTCCCTCCCACAGTCTGCTCGATCTGACGTCACGACTCCGGCTGTTCTTCAACTTCAGCTGCATTTTCCTACAGTGTCCGCCTCTTCCTCAATATCAAACTCGGCTTCAGATGAAGCCAACCCAACTACTACAGCCTTCTTTGGTAGACAATCACAAAGGTTCACCACCCCCTCAGTGGAGAAAATTACATAGAAACATAGAAAATAGGTGCAGGAGGAGGCCATTCGGCCCTACGAGCCAGCACCGCCATTCATTGTGATCATGGCTGATCGTCCCCTATCAATAACCCGTGCCTGCCTTCTCCCCACATCCCTTGATTCCACTAGCCCCTAGAGCTCCATCTAACTCTCTCTTAAATCCATCCAGTGTTTTGGCCTCCACTGCCCTCTGTGGCAGGGAATCCCACAAATTCACAACTCCATGGGTGAAAAAGTTTTTTCTCACCTCAGTCTTAAATGGCCTTGCCTTTATTCTAAGACTGTGTGTGGCCCCTGGTTCTGGTCTCGCCTAATATTGGGAACATTTTTCCTGCTTCTAGCTTGTCCAGTCCTTATATAATTGTATATGTTTCTATAAGATCCCCCTCATCCTTCTAAACTCCAGTGAATACAAGCCTAGTCTTTTCAATCTCTCCCCATATGACAGTCCCGCCATCCCAGGGATCGATCTCGTGAACCTACGCTGCACTGCCTCAATCACAAGGAGGTCCTTCCTCAAAATTCTCCTTATCTCAGTTCTAAATGCCCTGTCCCTTATCCTGGGGCAGTGCCTCCTTTCTCAAGCCACCTCGCCAGGGGAAACCTCCTCTTTGCCTCCATCCGATTTGAACTTGCAATAATTTTCTGTTTCAATGAAATCTCCCTTCATTCTCCAAAATCTGAAGGACACCATCTGTAGAATGCTCCTGCCCATTGCTCCCTTTAAGAGGAAGACAAAAATGCTGGAGAAACTCAGCGGGTGAGGGAGCATCTATGGAGCGAAGGAACAGGTGACGTTTCGGGTCGAGACCCTTCTTCAGAACAGGGAGCGGGAGCCTGAAGAAGGGTCTCGACCCGAAACGTCACCTATTTCCTTCGCTCCATAGATGCTGCCTCACCCGCTGAGTTTCTCCAGCATTTTTGTCTACCTTCGATTTTTCCAGCATCTGCAGTTCCTTCTTAAACGCTCCCTTTAAGAGAATGAGTTCAGTGTCGGAATCTCACACTTACTTTAATGGTTTAAACAAGGCCTTGCCAAAGTTGTTCAGCGTCATCATCAGCTTCAACTGGGTCCCACCGAGTTTCTGAACTAAGGAAACAAATGTCAATAGTTACTGTCCGGTGTACTTCGATTATTTCAAACCCAGCTACAAGATGCCAGCCCAGGTAGTGTGATCCATCCCCAAATACCTTGGGACCCAGTGTTGTCATTTGAGTGAAGATGCTCCAGGGATCTTGTTGGGGAACAAGGTCCCAAGTAGTAGGTCGGGGCGTTTTTTCTAGCATGATGAAAAATGTCCACGAGTAAAAAAGGTGGTGAATTAGGTCGTGAAAGTGGGACGGGCCCTTAAGGGTTTGGACAGGCTAGAGGCAGGAAACATGTTCCCGATGTTGGGGGAGTCCACAACCGGGGGCCACGCAGTTTAAGAATAAGGGGTGAGCCATTTAGAACGGAGACGAGGTAACACTTTTTCACACAGAGAGTGGCAAGTCTGTTGGATTCTCTGCCTCAGAGGCCGGTTCTCTGGATTTTTTCAAGAGAGAGCTAGATAGGGCTCTTAAAGATAGCGGATTCAGGGGATATGGGGAGAAGGCAGGAACGGGGTACTGATTGGGGGATGATCAGCCATGATCACATTGAATGGCGGTGCTGGCTCGAAGGGCCGAATGGCCTACTCCTGCACCTATCGTCTGTTGTCTATTATCTATCCCCGCCAACTAACACTGTCCTACACTCACACGGGGCAATTTACAATCTTTACCGAAGCCAATTAACCTACAAGCCTGCATTCTTTGGAGCGTGGGATGAAAGTGGAGCTCCCAGAGAAAACCTACGCAGGCCACGGAGAGAATGGACAAACTCCGTACAGGCTGCACCCGTGGTCAGGATTGAACCCGGGTCTCTGGCGCTGTGAGGCAGCGACTCTACTGCGAGGCCACCCTGCTGCCCGTAGAGAGTAGGGGGGTTGGGGTTGGTGATGCAGCGATGCGATTGTAGCAAATACACACTGTAGCCATGCAGTGGGAGGAACAAACCTAGTGGTGTGGTGGGTAGGCCACCGGGCCTGTATCCTTGCCCATTAGAAGTGGTGAGTGAGGAGGGCTCGTGAGGTGAGATCGTGAGACATAGGCCATTCAACCCATCGAGTCTACTCCGCCATTCAATTATGGCTGATCTATTTTCCCCTCTCAACCCCATTCTCCTGCCTTTTCCCCAAAACCTTTGATGCCCTTACTATCCATGAACTTTCCAATCTCTGCTTTCAAAATTTCCCAATGTCTTTGCCTCCACAGCGTCTCTGTGGCAACGTTCCACAGATTCACTACCCTCTGGCGAAAGAAGTTCATATTCTGCAGTGTCCTGTTGAATGAAATAGAACTATTTTGTATCGTTAGAGAACACTAAAGGGCCTGTCTCACTTTCCCGAGTTTTTCACAAATTCTCCCGACTTTTCCTCTCGACTCAAACTCACAGAATGTTCGTAATGAGTCCGTAGGAGTTTGTTATGCCATCCGTAGGCACTCGTGCAATCAGGTAAGTTGGGACCTTTTTTTCCAGACCGATAAAAAATGTCCACGAGTTAGAAAATGGTCGGGATGAAAAAATTAAGTCGTGAAAGTGGGACAGGTCCTTTACTACACAGAATTTCTGTGTGCAGAAACCCTCTCCCTCCACACACATTTCTTCCACCGGCTTCACAAGTAAGTAAGTAAATACATTTTATTTATATAGAACGTTTAAATCAACTCGCGTTGAAACCAAAGTGCTTCACATAGAAGAAATAATTAGGTTTCCGTACATCCATAGAAAAATTAAAAAAAATAAAAATGACACAACACATTATAGAATTCAACATGAACATCCCCCCACAAAAGAATCGAACTGTTCCACTGTGGGGGGAAGGCAACAGAAAGTTCAGTCCCCTTCCTCTGTGATCACCCGAGGTCGGGGCCTATTTGTGGCCTGCGCAGCCAGCCCGATGTTTTCAGGCCCTCTTGCCGGAAAGCTGGAACTCCGGCGTCGGGTGAACACTCCTCAGCGGCTTGGGAAATGTCTGGAGCGACCGCTTCCTCCCCGGAGTCCTCAGGCCGCGCTGGTCGCAACTCTTCAATCTTTTTGTCACACCTTCTGTTTTAATCTCTGATCTTTATTCCAACCATCTGCATATCAACCCCCCTCCCCTTACCTGTGTTCACCGATGACCTGCCATGCTTAATCTTGCCTCTCCTGTCTCCCAACTTTCTACCCCCCTCCCACACCCCCCCCCACCCCTCCCCCCACAATCAGTCTGAAGAAGGTCCCCCACCTGCAACGTCACCTGTCCATGTTCTCCAGAGATGCTGCCTGACCCGCAGAGTTACTCCAGCACTTTGGATCCGTTGCAGAAATCCGTTCACACCCATTCACCAGTGTAACCCCGTGCAAAACACACCACCGTCGTACACAACCCCAAGCACTGTCTCTACCGGTGCAACCAGGTCATGCATGTCCACACACATGAACATGCACTGTTGCACATCTGCTGCCATACCACCTTGTGAGATATGCGATGTGCTCACAATCACTACTCAAAGACTAAATCGTGGAAGCAAGAGATTCTTTATTTTCGAGTCTGCAGAGTCGGGTGCCTCTCCAAGTTGAGACACACCGAAGTCAGAAGGGTAAACCCCCTTTATACACACAATTCTACATCCAACCTCCCCTCCTTTGACCCGCTCCAATCAGACACTGAGGTGGACCACCTGTAGGTACGTCCCCCCAGTACCTCCCACATCATACATTGCATGTCCATGGTAATGAGCAGTTTCTTGACCAGGGGTGTGTTGTAATATTCATTGCAAGCTCCATCCCATGCACACACAAAGTACGCACACTCTATCTCGTTCACACACACACATGCAAACCAGTCCGTGTGTACAGCTGCGCACACACTCTGTCTGGGTACACACCAACACGCACACGCGGATAATGGAGGTGCAGTGGATCAATTGAATAATCCGGACGCCTCAGCTCACAATCGCACAAACGCACAAGTTCAAAACGCTCCGTGATAGCCGTGGAATTCAAATTCAATGTCAATTTGAAAATGTCAATGTCAAGCTAAATGTCAATTTAAAATGAATGTCATTTGTGATTAGTGCTAGTTGCTGGAAGAGTGGCGGTAGGTAGAGTCGCTGCCTCGCAACGCCCGAGACCCGGCTTCGATCCTGACTACAGCTGCTGTCTGTGCGGAGTTTGTACGTTCTCCCTGTGACCACGTGGGTTTACTCCGGGAGCTCTGGTTTCCTCTCGCACTCCAAAGACCTACAGGTTCGTAGGGTAATTGGCCTCGGTAAAGGATTGTAAATTGTCCCTCGTGTATTGGGAGCGCTGGTCTGGCGCGGACTCGGTTGGCCAAGGGGACTGTTTCCGCGCTGTATGTCTGAACTAAACTTAAACTAAACAATTAGATCTGGCAGAAATTGATGGGATTGCGTGGAGAATGTAATTGGGTTGGTAAAATTGTAAAAAAATTGTCTCTAGCGTGTGTGGGATAGTGTTAGTGCGCGGGGATCGCTGGTCGGCGCGCACTCGGTGTATAAAGGGGCTGTTTCCGCGCCGTAACCTTCTAGTTCACCGACGTCCTAATTTGCCCAATTACAACACATACATCCAGCAGCTATGCTTCATTGGTGTATAGCCACACTTGAGCCCCATCGGGTGGACGAGCTACATCTGACACAGAGCTGTGCACTGGCACCATCTAAAGTACGCACCATGCAATGTACACGCCATGCATGCACACCCCAACAGCAGACACATGCAGTTCACTCCTGAGCAAGGCAGGCTGCCAGGAGCACATACACATTCACCTCACACTGCACACCAGTTCCCGTACGGTGCACAACTCTGCACATGGTCCATCCAGAGCACGCCAGTGTATACTCTTGAAGCGGTGCTTTCCATTCCGTTCCGTGCACATCGAAGCGGCTACGGTCAATAGATGCAGAGTGCTGGAGTAACTCAGCAGGTCAGGCAGTATCTCTGGAGAAAAAGGACAGGTGACGCTTTGGGTCGGGGCCATTCCTTTGGCTTCCGCCTGAACAAGGGTCCGAACCCGAAACTTCACCTATCCTTCTTCTCCAGCGACCGAAACGTCGCCTATTTCCTTCGCTCCACAGATGCTGCCGCACCCGCTGAGTTTCTCCAGCACTTTTGTCTACCTTCGATTTTCCAGCATCTGCAGTTCCTTCTTAAACACCATGCCTGACCCGCTGAGCTACTCCAGCACTTTGTGTCCATCTTCGGTATAAACCAGCATCCGAAGCTCTTTGCTTCTACATAGGCAGCTACTGTATTGGGTCAAATGCGGGCAAATGGGACTAACTCTATGTTCATCTTCATCGGCATGGGCGAGTTGGGCCAAAGACGTGTGTCCACACTCTATGCCGTTCTACTTGGCATAATAGAATGCCAACACGTACCATCCTTTGTGTACACACCATCAAGTACACCATCGTGTGGACCTTCCACAAGGTGCATCTGTGCACCTCGACACACCTGTCCGAAATGGTACACATCACGTCTGCTCGAATAGTGAAAGGCTTGGATAGAGTGGATGTGGGGAGGATGTTTCCACTGGTGGGAGAGTCTAGGATCAGAGCCATCGCCTCATAATTAAAGGACGTGCCTATAGAAAAACGATGATGAGGAATTTCTTTAGTCAGAGGGTGATGAATCAGTGGAATGCATTGCCATGGAAGGCAGTGGATATTTATAAGGTGGAGAGATTGATACATTTTTGATTCTTAAGGGCCTGTCCCACTTTCACGACCTAATTCACGACCTCTGCCGAGTTTGCCCTTGACATACTCGCAGCATGGTCGTCACGAGGTCGTAGGAGGTCTTAGGAGGTCGTAGGTAGGTCGTAGCAGGCCGTGATGCTAGTCGTAGGTACTCGTGGCATCAAGTAGGTCGGGGCGTTTTTTCAACGTGATGGAAAATGTCCACGAGTAAAAAAGGTCGTGAATTAGGTCGTGAAAGTGGGACGGGCCCTTTAAGGGTGTCAGGGGTTATGGGGCGAAGGCAGGAGAATGGGGTTCGGAGGGAGAGGTAGATCAGCCATGATTGAATGGTAGAGTAGACTTGATGGAACAAATGGCCTGATTCTGCTCCTAGAACTTGTGAACATCTGCAGGTACAAAACCAAATACACTTAACGGAGATGATAAATAAAAACCTCCTTACCGACACGGACGATCTTCAAGGTTGCCAGCTCGTTCAGCAAGGAAGCTACGAGGCTGCTGTTCTGTGCATAGAGCTCATATCGGTTAATTCCAATGTAGAACTTCAGCCAGTTGGGGTATGTGTCAGCAGGAGAGTCGCCATCTGGGACGACATACTCCTGCTCATGGCTGACCCTGCGAGAGCAAAATGCAAGCAGTTCAACGATAGATCAAGACAGAGGGTGGAGGTTTAATATTCCATCATATTAAAATTATTGAAAGGGGTGTATATTATTTGAATATTATACGTATACTTATAATGTGCAGAGTGTGAGTGACTACATTTATACCTCATTGGGGAGAGCTCCATCCAAGATATTGCAGCGAATTGCGGACGCAGCCCAGACCATCACACAGACCAACCTCCCTACCGTTGACTCCATCTACACCTCGCGCTGCCTCGGCAAGGGCAGTAGCATCATCAAGGACCAGTCTCACCCCTGGTCACTCCCTCTTCTCCCCTCTCCCATCAGGCAAAAGGTACAGAAGTGTGGAAACGCACACCTCCAGATTCAGGGACAGTTTCTTCCCAGCTGTTATCAGGCAACTGAGTCATCCTACCACAACCAGAGAGCAGTGCTGAACTACAATCTACCTCATTGGTGACCCTCAGACTATCCTTGATCGGACTTTACTGTTTTCACCTTGTGATAAACGTTATTCCCTTGTCAGGCATCTGTACACTGTAAATGGCTCGATTGTAATGATGTATCATCTTTCTGCTGTCTGGATAGCACGCAACAAAAAGCTCTTCACTGTACCTCGGTACACGTGACAATAGACTAAACTGAACTGAACTGAATATTAAAGTCTGTGAATTCGAAGGTAGACAAAAATGCTGGAGAAACTCAGAAGGGTCTCGTGCCAAAACGTCCCCTATTCCTTCGCTCCATAGATGCTGCCTCACCCGCTGAGTTTCTCCAGCATTTTGGTCTACCTTCGGAGTTTGATATGATGCCCAGATTGGAATGTTGCCTGAAGATGAATGGAATACAGTCTGAAGAAGGGTCTCGTGCCGAAAAGGCACCCATTCCTTTTCTCCAGAGATGCTACCTGTCACTCCAGCTTTTTCTGTCTATCTTCAGTGTAAACCAGCATCTGCAGTTCCTTCCTACAAAATTGTGTGTCTATCTTGGAATCTTGTATCATTGGTTTACAGTATGATGTGTGTACAATATCGTACAGCATTGCACACAATACTATAGTTAGTCCACTGTTGCAGATGCCACTAAGAATTGCACCATGCTAATATTATTTTAGATTTCTTGTGTTTTATTGCAGTTTGCTATAATCTCAATTGAAATAGAGTACAGTTTATGTGCTATGTGGAATGTGGATCGGAATATTTGGCAGCTTGTCGTATTATTGAGTGCTTTGTGTTCCCTGAGGGTATTGTACAGACTTGTATTAAAGCACTCCCTACTTTAAGGTATTGTCTAAAATACATAACCAATTAAACTAGCTCTCTACTGTATTGTATAGTCTATTGTACAGGATATGCATTCAAATGGAGTTTGGGTTACACGGTGAAATATGATATCTGTGTGCTTTCTTTTACAGGTATTATTTAATGTTGGCTGCCTAAAGGGCCCTGTCCCACTTACGCGATTTTTTAGGCGACTACAGGCGACTAGGCCGTCGCCACACGGTCCGCCAGGGGGTCGCCTGTACGGTCATGAGTCGTCTCCTCATAGAGTCGTAGCGACTTTCTGGTCGCCACTGGATTTTCAACGTTGAAAAATAGTCGGGGACAGTCGGCGCCCGTGGGTTTGCCGCCAGTGGGCATAGCCTGACTTCTCCTGACGTAGGTGCGGTCGTAGGTTGTCACCAGGTTAACGTAGGTTGTCGCTGGTGTTGACCGGGTTTTTTTTGGTGTTAAAGTAATGATTCTATTTCAAACTTTATGTCTTAGGGGGGTCCAGTCGCCGGTTTTTCGGCGACCTGCTACGACTCTGACAGTCGCTGGCAGTCGCCTAAAAATAGCCAAAGTGGGACAGGCTTATTAGTTTGGATGGTGCAAGCCGTGATATCTCTCTGCGTATTGTTAAGGGTTTGGACACGCTAGAGGCAGGAAACGTGTTCCCGATGTTGGGGGAGTCCAGAACCAGGGGCCACACACACAGTTTAAGAATAAAGAGTAAGCCATTTAGAACGGAGACGAGGAAACACTTTTTCTCACAGAGAGTGGTGAGTCTGTGGAATTCCCTGCCTCAGAGGGCGGTGGAGGCCGGTTCTCTGGATGCTTTCAAGAGAGAGCTAGATAGGGGGTCTTTAAAATAGCGGAGTCAGGGGATATGGGGAGAAGGCAGGAATGGGGTACTGATTGGGGATGATCAGCCATGATCACATTGAATGGCGGTGCTGGCTCGAAGGGCCGAATGGCCTACTCCTGCACCTATTGTCTATTGTTTCAAACAATCATTGTGTTGCACTGATCATAACCTTGTAAAGCAACTTCAACGTACAAGGAGCAGCAGAGGGAGGGGGCCTCAGCCTGCTCCATCTCTGCATGAAACACCACCTCAAAGTGGTAGCATCTGTGATCAAGGATGTCCACTATCCAGTCCACATCCTATCCTCGCTCCTCCCAGCGGGCAGGAGGCACAGTAGCCTGGAGCCCCACGCCGCCAGATTCAGGAACCGCTACTATCCTACAACTAAGCGGTCGTAAAACTGACCCGCACAACCCCCGTTCTACCTCAGTGAAGGGATATTCCTGAAGAGGGACATCTCTTACATTCCCATAGACTAGTGGTGCAGTGGTACAGTTGCTGCCTCCCAGCGCCAGAGACCCGGGTTCCATCCTGACATCTTGGGATAAGCTTTTCCCATTGAGGGTAGGGAAGATTCAAACAAGAGGGCATGACATGAGAATTAAGGGACAGAAGTTTCGGGGTAATGTGAGGGGGAACTTCTTTACTCAGAGGGTGGTGGCTGTGTGGAATGAGCTTCCAGCAGAAGTGGTGGAGGCAGGATCGATTTCAACATTTAAAAGTAAAGTGGATAGGTATATGGATGTGAAGGGAATGGAGGGGTATGGTCTGAGTGCAGGTAGATGGGACTAGGGGAAAACAAATGGTCGGCACGGACTGGAAGGGCCGAGAGGGCCTGTTTCCGTGCTGTAATTGTTATATGGTTATATGGTTATATCTTCTTCTGCTTCTTTCGTGCACAGCCTCAAGTTGTTGGACAACTTGTTCCATTTGATCTTCCGTTTGTGCACGTCCAGTTGATTGCATTAGTCGAAACGGGGCGGACCACGTGCAGTCTCCCCACCCCCGATCCTGAAATCAGGTGCTGTCTGTACGGACTTTGTACGTTCTCCCCGTGACCGCATCCGGTTTACCCCCACATTCCAAAGACGTGCAGGTTTGTAGGTTAATTGGCTTCAGTAAAGTGTCCCTAGTGTGTGTAGGATAGAAGCAGTGTACGGGATGGTCGCTGGTCGGCACGGACTGGGTGGGCCAAAGGCAGGCACGTGCCGTGAGTAATTACTCAGGGTAGGCAGTCAGCCGGCTTTCAAAAACAAATCTGAAACCACGCATGCGCAGATGGTTCTCTTCGTAAAAAATAAAAAATAAGTAACAATTCAATTTTACCAAGGCTTCTCAATCTCCTTCATTTTCTAATCACTGAATGGGTGGGGGACGGAGGATGAAGGCAGGTGGAGAGATGGTGGGAAAAACGGGAGCACACCGGGACGTTGAACCAGTTGTCATCTTATTGAATGACAATACTAATTCAAGGGTCCAATTGGAGGGAGAGTTCCTTTCACAGCGTGTGGAGAGTCTGGGCCAGGGGTTAAAGATGCGGGGAGGGCAGGAGTGTTGAAAAGGAGGAGGGTCGGAGATCATGTCAGACTCACTCACCGCTGCCGCAGCGCTCCGGGCACGGACAGCAGGACTGCCCGCCACTTCCGGGGATAGAAGCAGCTCGGGTGCGAGCGGCCGCCGGGACCCGACAACAGAACCGGCTGCCATTTCAAGCGCCTTCTGCCGGCCCGCTCACCTCTGGCAGTGCTCTTCGTCTGAACATCTCTCACCTGCCGCTCGCTGGCTTCGCTCGTGTCAACCGCATCCCGCAAATCCTTACATTCCCACAGCTGAGTAACCTCAACTGGTCCCGTGAACGCGCTGTCGGAATTTAAAGATTTGCGGGAAGCCGGCCGGCGAGCGGCAGGTGAGAGATGTCCAGACGGAGACACAGCCAGAGGAGACGGGGACCAGCAGACGGGGCTGAAGTGGCTGAAGTGGCAGGGTCCCGGCGGCCGCTCAAAGTCAGTCACCCGAGCTGCTTCCTTCCTCGGAAGTGGCGGCCAGTTCTGCTGTCCGTGCCCGGAGCGCTGCGGCAGCCACCCAAGCTAATTCACTCCCCGGCCACAATAAAACCATATAGCAGTCTGAAGAAGGGTCTCGACCCGAAACGTCGCCTATCTCCTTCGCTCCTTAGATGCTGCTGCACCCGCTGAGTTTCTCCAGCCTTTTGTGTACCCTAGCAATTACAGCACGGAAACAGGCCATCTCGGCCCTTTTACTCCGTGCCGAACACTTACTCTCACCTAGTCCCATCTACCTGCACTCAGACCGGAGCGTGGCAAGTGGGTTACTGACCCCAATCCCCTCCTTCACAACGCCAGACTCCCCAAACACTGTGAACGGAGCTCTCCCCCCACCCCAGGAAATACAGCATTTAAAAACATAAAGCACCAAGAAATGCACTTACCACGTTATTGGTACATTAAGTCCATTCTTCACTCTGTGTTTCCTGAGATACTATTAAAATAATGGCAATCCATATTTGAAAATCCCGCCAAGAAACTCGCGCTGGGCCTGCGCATCAGGCTGCTGCGCCTGCGCAGTGCTGCAAAGGCAGAATTTCTGCTGCCTTCAGCTCCCCTTGAAACTGACGGCTCAGGCAGCGCTGACGGCCCGTGGGCTGCACAGACCTTCCCGTGTTACAAGCGCTGCGGATGAAAGGCACGGAGAATTATGCCTACCTAAGAGATCGGTCTCTTACATCGGCATAATTCTCCCATGCCTTTACTATTTATATTTAAGAATTGCCATTTCATAATTTTAGTCAGGGTAGGCACTGCCTACTTGCCTACCCTGACGGCACGTGCCTGTTTCTACGCTGTATCTCTAAAACTAAAACTAATCTTGTTTCTAGTTTGTAATTTTGCACTGATGACTTGATTATTTTGTTGTACAATCTTTTCCTTTGCCATGTTTTGTAAAATCTATATGTATTTTTGTTATAATTTACGCTCTGTGTGTTGGCTGAATCTAAGCCCCCGTGATGATGCTGCTGCAAGCAGGATTTTCATTGTACCCGGGCCTCACCACACGTGCACATAACAGTAGACTTGACTTGCTGTCCCTTCCTCTCTGGTGATCCCTGGAATTGACTGAACAGTGTGTTAAAGCCCTGTCCCACGGTCCCACGTTCCAAGAGCTCTCCCGAGTTTGCCCTGATTCGAACTGGGAGATTTACGGTAAATCTCCCAGTTCGAATACTTGGGACTCTCGTGGACATTTTTCATCTTGTGGCAAAATCTTCATGAGTCTTCCCGAGCTTACCTGCTGTTAGCGAGTCTTCCCGAGTACCTGCCGTTAGTGTTACGAGCCGCTAAGAGACGTCCCCGAGCTCCGACGTACCCACTACGTTCATTCTCCACGCTTACCACGAGTTTGATTTTTTTTAAACTAAGGGGAGAGCTCTTGGAATGAACTCGTACCGTGGGACAGGGAACTGCAGATGCTGGTTTAAACCGAAGATAGACACAAAATGTTGGAGTAACTCAGCGGGACAGGCAGCATCTCTGGAGAGAAGGAATGGGTGACGTTTCGGGTCAAGACCCTTCTTCGGACGTTTCAGGTCGTGAACCTTCTTCTGAAGAAGGGTCTCGACCTGAATCGTCACCCGTTCCTTCTCTCCAGAGATGCTGCCTGTCCCGCTGAGTTACTGCAGCTTTTTGCGTCTTACCTTGACTGAACAATGTCCAACTCACCAGCCGTCGCTGTCGCTGCTCCTGGCGGTGAACCTCTCTGCTGAGTTTACTGAGAAGAGTTGGTCGTCCGGCGTGAGAGGGGGAGGAGGGGTCTTGTAGAGCGGGTGCTGAAACAGTGCCGCCAGCTTGGACGCGTTCTGCCCGTAGCCGTCCCTCTGCAGATTACTGTCGGGCCCGGAGCCCGACTTTGAGGACCACTTGCTGGTGAGCGGCTGCCCACTGGCACTTGAAGAGCGCCGCACCTTTTCCAGGGACTGGGACGCACGGCTCTGGGTCCCGCTGCCGGCGACGTTCTGCAGATCCCTGTTCTTCTTCGGCAACCTGCCTTTCAGCACCGGCTGCTTTGGGAGCGAGTGGCCCCCGCGATCTTCGTGCTGCGTGCCCCGGGCGCATGCGTTGACATGCACCTCCTGAGCCGGCAGCAGGGCAATCAGGACGTGCAGAATCAGGCTGATCAGAATTAAAAACAGAAACACCAGTCTGGATTTACAGAAGGTCGGGATCCTCCGATACATCGCAGCCAATTTCTCGAAACTCCTATTGAGAATGCTTCAGTACGCGGACATGTGCCGTTAAAAAGGACATCCGTGTCTGTGTCGTGCCCAGCACCAAAAGACAGAGGCACACTGGTGCATGGTTGAGGTTTGTTTAATCCAGCCCTGGTCAGCACGACCGTCCGTACTTATCACACTGCAAACAAAAAGCAGCCCCTGTTCAAAGGTAAGTGCGATGTACCCATGCCAAGACTCAGCTTAAACAGCAGAGCATGCAACTCAACGGCAGGCTGGGCCATCTAACGTCAACCCAATAAAGCTGGCAGTGCTGTGGAATCGTAGACATGGCAGGGCCCGAGGGGAAGGACATGTCCCTCTGCTAAAAGGGAACCCCTTTCCCTGGATGTCTGCCCTCCACAGCCTGTGGTTGGTAGCCGGGCACATTCCTGACTCCACCATTACTATCAGGCCGGGCGATCAGGCCAGGTTCAATGAGGAGCACTGGATGTGCCAGGTCGCGGAAAGGCTACACATTTGCAAAGAATAAACACGGCAGCGCAGAGCAAGGACCTGAGCAACCCCTCGACTCACAGAGCAGGACAAAGACGGACACAAAACGCTGGAGTAGGCCAGCATCTCCGGGGAGAAGGGATGATGGGCGACGCTTCGGGTCGAGACCGTTCTTCAGATGGAACAGAGGAGAACAAAGCTCGGCAGTCTTAAGGGCCTGTCCCACTTTCACAACCTAATTCACGACCTCTGCCGAGTTTGCCCTCGACTCATACTCGCAGCATGGTCGTCACGAGGTCATAGGAGGTCGTAGGTGGGCCGTAGGTAGGCCGTGATGCTGGTCGTAGGTACTCGTGGCATCAAGTAGGTGGTGGCGTTTTTTCTAGCCTGATGAAACATGTCCACGAGTAAAAAAAGGTCGTGAATTAGGTCGTGAAAGTGGGACGGGCCCTTCTTAAACGGTCAAACAAGGAACTGCAGATGCTGGTTTAACAGGGAAAGACAGAAAATGCTGGAGTAACTCAGCGGGTCAGGCAGCATCAGGCGTCAGCTGTCCATGTTCTCCAAGGATGCTGCCTGACCTGCTCAGTTACTCCAGCACTTTGTATCTGTCATGAATAGTGCGGGGTAGTTAAGCAGCCAACTGCAGGTCTTTGTCCCAAGAACGCATCATTGACGGTGGGCCCGGTACAGGATTTCACACCATAACACAGAAACATTTATAATTATGGTCACCTAGAAGCATTGAGTGAATGATGAATCCCGGCCTTCTCCTGAGATCCTCACTAACACAGCGATGGCCTTTAGCGAGTTCAATTCACTCCTGGTGAGATCAGGACCTGCCTGGATCCATGCCACAAATCTGCCAGGCAATGGCCAATGGTCAACAACATGGTGGATCGGTGGCGCAGCGGTGGAGTTGCTGCGTAACAGCGCCGGAGACCCGGGTTCCATCCTGTCTGTGCAGAGTTTGCACGTTCTCCCAGTGACCTGCGCGGGTTTTCTCCGAGATCTCCGGTTTCCTCCCACACTCCAAAGACGTGCAAGTTTGTTGGTTAATTGGCTGTGGTAAAATGTAAAATTGTCTTTAGTGTGTGTAGATTTGTACACGGGGGGAGCCAGTGGCCGGCAGGGATTGAGTGGGCCAAAGAGCCTGCTTCTGCGCTGTATCTCTAAACTAAACTAAATTAAAATAAAAGTCTGATCACCTTCCCCTGAAATTCATTGGCACCATCATGGCTGTTTCTGATCATCAATATCCTGGTAACATCATTGATCAGAATCCCAACTGGCACAGTTTCTTCAATACCTTCAAGATGCAGTCAGAAGGCAGGAACGGGTTACTGATTGTAGATGATCAGCCAGATCGCATTGAATGGCGAGTTTGGCTCGAAGGGCCGAATGGCCTTCTCCTGCACCTATTGTCTATTGTCTAGCCATGATCAGCCATGATCAGCCATGATCAGCCATGATCACAATGAATGGCGGTGCTGGCACGAAGGGCCAAATGGCCTCCTCCTGCACCTATTTTCTCTGTATGTTTCTATGTCTATTGTCTATAACCAGTGATCCCAGCACCCTAATGTTGCCTGTTACTGTTTTGTATTTGTTGGTTTGAAGAAAAGCATTTGTAAAAAAAAAAAAAAAAAAAACTATCAATATCCTTGGAGTCATTGTTGATCAGAAACTCAGCGAGTCAGCCTCACAAATATATACAAGATGTAGTTAAGGTACCGTGACTGCAGCCTCTTCCATCGAGGACCTTCTGGCCTTATTGGAACATCATCTACAGATCCCATCCAAGTCTGTCTTCAGTAGGAAATATATTCCTGCCCTTTTACCATTGTAGGTCTAAATCTTGGAAGTCCCTCCCAAACAGCATTGTTGAACTTGCTTCACTTGAAGGGGTGAATCAGATTAAATAATGTGGAGTAAATAATAAACTTGTGGTAAAGCGCCTTCAAATATTGGGTGGTGCGGTGGCACAGCGGTAGAGTCGCTGCCTTACAGCGCCGGGGCCCCGGGTTCCATCCTGAGCACGGGTGCTTGTCTGCACGGAGTTTGTACGTTCTCCCCGTGACCTGCGTGGGTTTTCTCCGGGATCTCCGGTTTCCTCCCGCGCTCCAAAGACGCGCAGGTTTGTGGGCTAATTGGCTTGGTATAAATGTAAACTTTCCCTAGTGTGTGTTGGACAGTGTTGGTGTGCGGGGATCGCTGGTCGGTGCGGACTTGGCCTGTTTCCACGCTGTATCTCTAAACTAAACTCAACAATATAGATCGGGTAAACGCATAGAGTCTTTTCCCCTGAATTAGGGAATCAAGGATTAGAGTGAATCTGTGGAATTCTCTGCCACAGAAGGTAGTTGAGGCCAGTTTGTTGGCCATATTTAAGAGGGAGTTGGATGTGGCCCTTGTGGCTGAAGGGATCAGGGGGTATGGAGAGAAGGCAGGTACAGGATACTGAGTTGGATGATCAGCCATGATCATATTGAATGGCGGTGCAGGCTCGAAGGGCCGAATTTCTGCTCCTGCACCTAATTTCTATGTTTCTACGTTTAACTCAACTCTAGGCAGTGTAGTGCAGGACAGATACAGAGTGCAGCTCGTTCCATAGATTGTTCAAAGTAGTATTAGCACAGATATTGTAGGAAACAAACTGCCACGCCAACCCCTTGCAGGACAGTATAACACATATTAGCAAGTTCCCTGTACACTCTCCCATTGAAAGTACCCAGAAGAGGAGCCAGCTACTAGAAATCATGTATTAGTTAATCAGGTCATTTTTGAAAAAGACTTTTTGTTTATTTGACACTGAAAGAACTGGCACAAGTTCAAACCATAAACAAAGGATTTTGCTGAAAAGAATCACATATTCTTTCTACCAGTTTGTGTGTATTGAAAAGAGAGCCTCAAATGTTCAATTAAGCTCTGGATTTATGTTATTGAAACGTTTGTCCTTTTTGTTATTTTCTCCATGATGTATGAGGATGTTGCCAGGACTCGGGGGACTGAATTATAGGGAGAGGCTGAGCAGGCTAGGATTTTTTGGACTTTATTCCTTGGAGCATCGGAGACCAAGGAGTGATCTTATGGAGTGTATACAATATAGATCGGGTAAACGCATAGAGTCTTTTCCCCTGAATTAGGGAATCAAGGATTAGAAGACATACATTTAGTTTGAGTTCGAGTTCAAGTTACATTTATTGTCACATGTGTCAATTGGTACAGTGAGGTTTGAGTTACCATACAGCCATACGAATAAAAAGAGCACAACACACAATAGAATTTAACATAAACATCCACCACAGTGGAATCAACATTCCTCACTGTGATGGAAGGCGATACAGTTCAGTCATTCTTCCTCCTTTGTTCACACGTGGACGGGGCCTTGAACCCTCCACAGTCGCCGCGACGGACGGCCCGATGTTCAGGCCTTCTCGCCGGGATGATCGGAACTCCGACGTCGGGACGGATCGGAACACACTCTGCGTCTTGGAGTTCCCGAATCGGCCGCTTCTTACTGGAGACGGCGGCTTCCGAAGTCCACAGGCCCCCGCTGCACTGAGCTCCAACACTGGCGATTTAAGGTGAGAAGGAAAAAATTAATAGGAACCTGAGGGGCAACGTTTTCACACGGAGGATGGCATGTATATGCAATGAACAGCCATAGTCGAGGCATGCGCAATAATATTTAAAAGACATTTGGACTAGTACATGGATAGGAAAGGTGTAGAGGGATATGGGGCAACTGAGGGTAAATATGTTACTAGCAAGATGGACACCTGAGCCTGGCATGAATAAGTCGGGCTGAAGGGCCTGTTTCAACGCTGCATGTCTCAATGACTACGTGTCCACACAATATAAATGCTGCAAATTACAATGTCAACTGTGATGGACTTTAAACAGGCCATACAGGAAATTATTAGTGGAAGATTCAAATGGTTCAAACAAGTCTGGTGCTCCGGTTTCTTCCCACACTCCACAGTAAAAATTGTAAATTATCCCTAGCGTGTGTTAGTGTGTGTAGGATAGTGTTAGTGCGCGGGAATCGCTGGTCGGCCTGGGAGGGCCGAAGGGCCTGTTTCCACTCTGTATCTCTAAACGAAACTGAACTAAAGTCAGAAGCTTACAAACAGTTTAGCAGCACTAAAGGAGTAAGCCATTTAGAACGGAGACGAGGAAACACTTTTTTTCACAGAGAATGGTGAGTCTGTGGAATTCTCTGCCCCAGAGACCTATGTCTGCCAGGTGGAGGCCGGTTCTCTGGATACTTTCAAGAGAGAGCTAGATAGGGCTCTTAAAAATAGCGGGGTCAGGGGATATGGGGAGAAGGCAGGAACGGGGTACTGATTGGGGATGATCAGCCATGATCACATTGAATGGCGGTGTTGGCTGGAAGGGCCGAATGGCCTACTCCTGCACCTATTGTCTATTGTCTATAATTGACAAAACAATAAAGCAGCCATTTTCAGGTTGTAACTAGCTCGGTGGCACTGTGCTGGGCTCGAGCACTTCATAATTCAATCTACCACATCCATTTGGATAAGTGAACCGAGTGTAATATATCCACATTTGATGGGACACAGTGTTTGAAATTTGGAGCAAGATCGTGCACTATCTGGGAAAAGTAGTGAGGCAAAGTATTTTTTTACACAGTGAGAGACTGCGAAGTGTGGGTATTCACCTGGGTTCAAACCAGACCGTGCAGCTTGCGAGGTCTGGTTTGAACCCAGGTGAATACCCACACTTCGCAGTCTCTCACCGTCTAAAAGAATACTTTGCCTCACTACTGTGGAGTTTACACGAGTGGGGTTTCCAGTGACAGGGAAGTGTTGGCAAGGGTTTAGTTCAGTTTAGTTTATTGTCACGAGGTACAGTGAAAAGCCTTTGTCGCGAGCTAACCAGCCAGCAGAAAGACCATAACACGATTACAATCGAGCCATTAACAATGTACAAATACATGATAAGGGACTAACGTTTAGTGCAAGGTAAAACCGGTGTAGTCCGATCGAAGGCAGTCCAAGGGTCCTCAATGAAGTGGATAGTAGTTCAGGACTGTTCTCTGGTTGTGGTGGGATGGTTCAGTTCCCTGGAAGAAACAGCCCCTGAATCTGGAGGTGTGCCTTTTCGCATTTTGTGCTGTATGGCCTTGTACACAAATCACAGAATGAACATGCAGGTACAGCAAGCGATTTAGTTGCCCTTCATTGCAACGGTACTGAGTACAAGTAGAACAGTGTGAACGGATCTGATCTCCTAAACTAACACTGATGTCCGAGCGATATAGGGAGAACAGTGAAACTTCACCAGATTGATTTCTGAAACAGTTAATCACATGAGAGACTAAGCGGAATAAGTTTAGATGCTCTAATGTTCAGAGCAATGAGAGATTTCATTCAAGCATACAAAAACAATTCAGGATTGATGAGGTACCCATTTGATGAGGGGAACCAGTCTCAACACAAGAGATTGGCCGCACTGGGCAGGTCTGACAAGAAATCTTTTCACCTCAAATCTAACAAGTTCACAAGTTATAGGAGTAGAATTTGGCCATTTGGCCCATCGAGTCTACTCTGCCTGCATGGCTCTACATGGCTGATCTCTGCCTCCTAATCCCATTTTCCCACCTTCTCCCCATAACCCTTGACACCCGTTCTAATTAAGGATTTGTCTATCCCTGCCTTCAAAATATCCGCTGATTTGGCCTCCACAGCCCTCTGTGGCAATGAAGTTGTCAGATTAACTGCCCTCTGACTAAAGAAGTTCCTCCTCACCTCCTTTCTAAAAGAGCGCCCTTTAATTCTGCGGCTGTGACCTCTGGTCCTAGACTCTCCCACCAGTGGAAACATCCTCTCCACATCCACTCTATCCAGGCCTTTCATTATTCTGTAAGCTTCGATGAGGTCCCCCTTCAACCTTCTAAACTCCAGCGAGTACAGGCCAAAAGCTCCTCATATGCTAACCGGCTAATTCCTGGGATCATCCTTGTAAACCTCCTCTGCACCCTCTCCAGAGCAGCGCCTTATAGAGCCCCTGCAATACATCTCTATTTTTATATTCCAAAACCTTTGGAATTCTATACATGGGGGCGGGGGGTGCAGGGCGGGGGGGAGGTCCATGGAGGTTCAGTCACTGAGTATATTGAATGCAGAGGTTATTAGATTTGTATAAGAAAGAACTGCAGATGCTGGAAAATCGAAGGTAGACAAAAATGCTGGAGAAACTCAGCGGGTGCGGCAGCATCTATGGAGTGAAGGAAATAGGCAACGTTTTGGGGCAAAACCCTTCTTCAGACTCCAATGTTTCGGGCCGAAACCATTCTTCAGACCGATTTGTAGATGTTTTCGGGAACCAGGATATATAAGGTTAATGCAGAAAGGTTGAAGTCTTCGTCTTCTTGCGTGTGGCGTGTTGCAATCTCCCACCCCAAAGGTTGCAGTGATTCTCATGATTTCAATGGAGCGAGCATGAGGGGGGTCAAATGGTCATTCTGGTTTTACTTGATGCTGAGATATATATTGGGACGGTGAGTGTCTGGAACAAGCTGCCGGAGGAGGTAGTTGAGGCAGGGACTATCGCAACACTTAAGAAACATTTGAACGGGTACTTGGATAGGACAGGTTTGGAGGGACATGGGCCAAATTCAGGCAGGTAGGACTAGTGTAGATGGGGCATGTTGTCTGGTGTGGGAAAAGTTGGGCCGAAGGGCTTGTTTCTACGCTGTAAGACTCTATGTCTCTAATTAACCATATAACCATATATAACCATATAACAATTACAGCACGGAAACAGGCCCTCTCGGCCCTTCCAGTCCGTGCCGACCATTTGTTTTCCCTAAATCAGTAAAGAGGTTCCCCCTCACGTTACCCCGAAACCTCTGTCCCTTAATTCTCATGTCTTATTTTCTTATTTACTTATGACAAGTTAGCTTATTGATGTTCAGTACCAACTCATGATGGTCATTTGCTGATTCAATAAGCACCGCGCTGCCCTTAGCTCTTGATTAATTTTACTTTTGAATTCTGCTTATTGAATCAGCCCTATGTTTGAATATATATTGAATTTCCTCCCACATCCCAAAGATGTGCAGGTTTGTGTGTTAATTGGCCTCTGTAAATCGCCCCTAGTGGATGAGAAAGTGAGATAACATGGAACTAATGTGATTGCACGATCGATAGTCAGCATGGACTCAGTGTGCTGAAGGGGCTATTTCAATAGACAATAGACAATAGGTGCAGGAGTAGGCCATTCAGCCCTTCGAGCCAGCACCTCCATTCAATGTGTTCATGGCTGATCATCCCTAATCAGTACCCCGTTCCTGCCTTCTCCCCATATCCCCTGACTCCGCTATTTTTAAGAGCCCTATCTAGCTCTCTCCTGAAAGCATCCAGAGAACCTGCCTCCACCGCCCTTTGAGGCAGAGAATTCCACAGACTCACAACTCCCTGTGAGAAAAAGTGTTTCCTCGTCTCCATTCTAAATGGCCTACTCCTTATTCTTAAACTGTGGCCCCTGGTTCTGGACTCCCCCAACTAGAGGCAGGGAACATGTTTCCTGCCTCTAGCGTGTCCAAGCCCTTAACAATCTTATATGTTTCAATGAGATCACCTCTCATTTCCATGCTGTATCTTTTGATCAATTCAATCGATTATCTCTGCTGAATTCCAGCTGGTGTATGAGCACGGGTTCTGATCAGAACTATAATGGGCAAGGTGCATGAGGGGGCAGGAGAGCTGGAGGCATGGATGGGGGGGCAGTGGTTGTGATGGGGGAGCGAAGGTGAGTTAGCCGCAGGTCTGGAAGCCTGCCAACAGTCAGTCCCTGTGCAAACATGTCTTCTGGAATCTCTATTGCAGAAATGCTGATGTCCTGTGCTCACTGGGTCAGTGTGACCAGCTCTGCACTTTGTTTACCCGGCCAGACGCACAAGTTTAAACAATGTTATTCCTCACCTGGTATTTTTGGGGATGAGAGAAAAACAAATGGGGAGGTGAGGACGGGCGACTGGCCATGAGTGTGACTTCCCCACTGACTTCACTACAGACAGAGGGTTCACAAGTGGAAATGGTATTTTGCCGTCGCAGCTCTGGGTGTCAGCTGCTCTACATCGGTGAGACCAAGCGTAGGCTTGGCGATCGCTTCGCCCAACACCTCCGCTCGGTTCTCAATAACCAACCTGATCTCCCGGTGGCTCAGCACCTCAACTCCCCGTCCCATTCCGAATCCGACCTTTCTGTCCTGGGCCTCCTCCATGGCCAGAGTGAGGCCCACCGTAAATTGGAGGAGCAGCACCTCATATTTCGCTTGGGCAGTTTACACCCCAGCGGTATGAACATTGACATCTCTAATTTCAGGTAGTCCTTACTTTCTCCTCCCCTTCCCAGCTCTCCCTCAGCGGTCTGGCTCCTCTTCCTTTCTTCTTCCTGCCCCCCCCCCCCCCACCCTCACATCAGCCTAAAGAAGGATTTCAGCCCGAAACGTTTCCTATTTCCTTCGCTCCATAGATGCTGCCTCACCCGCTGAGTTTCTCCACCATTTATGTCTCCCTAAGTATTTTGCCTTCAGGTGAGTAAGCAACCCTGCTCACATTTACCTGTTCTGCTCTCCTATCCTTCAAACACCTTCCTTTTTTACACAAAGGGTGGTGGGTGTATGGAACGAACTTCCAGAAGAGGTAGTTGCAGCTGGTACCATCGCAACGTTAAGAAACATTTAGACAGGTACACAGATAAGATATGTTTCAAGGGATGCGGGCCAAATGCAGGCAGGTGGGACTAGTGTAGATTTGGCATGTTGGTCAGTGTGGGCAAGTTTGACCATCAGCACTGTATCACACTATGGGATTGTGGGGAGAATTAAAAAATGTAGGATTAATGTAAATGGGTGAGCATGAGCTCGTTGGGCTGAAGGGTCTGTAACTCTGTATGACTGAGTCCTGAGTGTCTGCACTAAAATCCGTAGTAGACACAAAATGCTGGAGTAAGTCAGCGGGACAGGCAGCTTCTCTGGAGAGAAGGAATGGGTGACGTTTCGGGTCGAGACCCTTCTTCAGACTGAGAGTCAGGGGAGTGGGCGGGACAGAGGTAGAATGTAGTCAGAGGCAGTAAGACCGGTGGGAGAACTGTGAAGGGGAGGGGATGGAGAGAGAGGGAAAGCAAGGGCTATTTGAAGTTAGAGAGGTCTACGTTCATACCCGCTGAGGTGTAAACTATCCAAGTGAAAATATGAGGTGCTGTTCCTCCAATTTGGGGCTGGTCCCCACCCTGACAATGGAGGAGACCCAGGACAGAAAGGTCAGATTGGGAATGGGAATGAGAATGCCTAGTGTTAGTTTTATCTCTTCTTTCAAGAATTGGGAATGTATCTCCGTCAAGATGTGTTTTTAATCTTCCCTTAATTTAATTCCAAAAATGCAGAAGAATAACACCATCCCCACCTTCAGGATGAACCTCAGGGTCATGCAGCACAGACAACACATTCGCGGAACCATATTCGTTCAGACCTGCCCCCCCCCCCCCCCTTCCTCCCCCCCACTCCCGATCACATGAATCCCATTTTCCCACATTAGGCCTTCTATGTCTTGCTTGTGTACATGACTCTTAAACAGAAAGTCATAAGGCATAAGAGTAGAATTAGGCCATTCGGCCCATCAAGTTACTCTGCCATTTAAATCTTGGCTGATCTATCTCTCCCTCCTAACCCCATTTTCAGAAATGCCACCGGGTGGCGCCGTCAGCAATCGCCAACCAACAGTGTCTGTCTTTTCGCCTTTTTTGTTAATTTTGGTGCCTTTTAAAAGTTTGTGTTTGTTTTATGTGGGGGAGGGGTCGGGGGAAATTTTTTTCCAATCTCTTACCTTGCTGGAGATGCGATTGTTTTCCGGATTGTATCTCCGGTCGCTCTGCGGCCTAACATCGTGGAGCTGAAGGCCTCGCTCGGGACTGACTTTGAGCCCCACCGCGGGGCGTGAACTTACCACCGGAGCATGCGATCCCTTGCCTGGGATCGACGCTCCAACCGAGCTCGCAGTCTCGGGTAGAGACCGATGTCGGGAAGCTCCAAACGATGCAGAACGTTCGGCTAGGCCCGACCCGGGGTCAGATCGCCCGGCACGGGAGCGCTGTGATCCCCCCAATACGGGAGTTTGATCGCCCTGACGCGGAGGGCTCGACTGCTGGTTGTGGGAGCCAAGATCGCCCCGACAACGGAAGGTTCGAGTGTGCCGACCACGGAAGAACAAAGAAGGGAAGAAGATTGAACTTTTTTTGCCTTCCATCACAGTGAGGAATGTGGGCGAGTCTCTAGGGTGGATGTTCATGTTAAACATTTATTTGGGTGTCTTGTTGCTCTTTATTGGAATGACTGTATGGCATATCAAATTCCTCATTTGTTGCAAAACATACTTGACTGATAAAGTACTATTATGATTATGACGAGTGTGGTTTTTCG
Organism: Okamejei kenojei; assembly: GCA_035221665.1. Taxonomy (NCBI): domain Eukaryota; kingdom Metazoa; phylum Chordata; class Chondrichthyes; order Rajiformes; family Rajidae; genus Okamejei; species Okamejei kenojei. Next base: position 13,792,273 of record CM069167.1, on the reverse strand, counting down.
CCATAACCTCTGACACCTGTACTAATCAAAAATCTATCTATCTCTGCCTTTAAAATATCCACTGACGGCCTCTACAGCCTTCTGTGGCAAAGAATTTCACAGAAGCACACCAGAAGAAAGTTTTCCCTCTTCTTAAAAGATGAAAGAAAGAGAGGAAACATTCTTCCACTCTCCAAGCCTATTCCAAGTCCCCCCCCCCCCTCATGCGAGTACAGGCAGCCTTACCACTCATTCCTGCACCTTATAGAGCCTCAGCATTACATCCCTGTTTTTGTATTCTAGTCCTCTGGAAATAAATGCTAGCATTAAATTTGCTTTCTTTACTACCGATTCAACTTGCAGATTAAGTTTTCCGGTATCCTGCACCAGCACTCGCAAGTCCCTTTGCACCTCCGATTTCTGGATTCTCTCCCCATTTAGAAAATAGTCTGTGCCTTTATTGCTACTAGCAAAAGGCATGACTCCACATTTTGCTACACTATATTCCATCTGCCCCTTCTCTGCCCCCCTCTCCCAACCTGTCCTACTCCTTCTGCCCTGTCTGCATGGTGACCCTATCTGACTACTCCACCACTTCTGGCAGTAAGTTTCAGATGTCAACCACTCTGTGTGTGTGTGTGTGTGCTAAAAAACATTCCCCTCACATCCCCTTTAAAACCTAGATAGGCACAAAATGCTGGAGTACCTCAGTGGGACAGGCAGCATCTCTGGATAGATGGAATGGGTGACATTTTGGGTCAAGCCCCATTCCTTCTCTCCAGAGATACTGCCCGTCCCGCTGAGTATACTCCAGCATTTTGTATCTGTCTGCGGTATAAACCGGCATCTGCAGTTCTTTCCTACTCTTTAAAATATCTTAAACCAGGGGCCACAGTCTTGGAATAAAGGGGAGGCCATTTAAGACCGAGGTGAGAAAAAACGTTTTCACCCAGAGAGTTGTGAATTTGTGGAATTCCCTGCCACAGAGGGCAGTGGAGGCCAAATCACTGGATGGATTTAAGAGAGAGTTAGATAGAGCTCTAGGGGCTAGTGGAATCAAGGGATATGGGGAGAAGGCAGGCACGGGTTATTGATTTGGGCCGATCAGCCATGATCACAATGAATGGCGGTGCAGGCTCGAAGGGCTGAATGGCCTCCTCCTGCACCTATTTTCTAGGTTTCTATGTTTTCCTCTCTCCCTTAAACCTACGAAAACCTGTATTTGATACGGAGTAAATAGTCCGATTCTTTTTTCAATGCTGGGGTTATGAAATGCTGCCTCTTATAATTTTATAGACCTCTATCAGGTCACTCCTCTGCTCCTTCGCTCCACAGAAAACAAACCCAGATTATCCAATCTCTTCCCATAGTTAAACTCCTCCAATCCAGGCAACATTTTGTTTGATCTCTCTACTCGAGCATGACCACATCCTGCCTGCAGTGTGGTGCCCAGAAATGCACACAATACTCCATTGTTTTGTGAAGACGCAACACTGAATCCCCTTTAATATTCTACGGTAGACATAAATGCTGGAGAAACTCAGCGGGCGAGGCAGCATCTATGGAGCGAAGGATATAGGCGACGTTTCGTGCCGAAACCCTTCTTCAGACTGATGTGAGGGTGGGGGGGGGGGGGGGGGGGGGGGGGGGGGGGGGGGGGGGGGGGGGCGGGAAGAAGAAAGGAAGAGGAGGAGCCAGAGAGCCAGAGGGCTAGAGGGCGAGCTGAGAATGAGAGGAGAAAGTAAGGACCACCTGAAATTGGAGAAGTCAATGTTCATACTGCTGGGGCGCAAACTGCCCAAGCAAAATATGAGGTGCTGCTCCTCCAATTCCCGGTGGTCCTCACTCTGACCATGGAGGAGGCCCAGGACAGAAAAGTCGGATTCGGAATGGGAGGGGGAGTTGAAGTGTTAAGCCACCGGGAGATCAGGTTGGTTATTGCGAACCGAGCGGAGGTGTTGGGCGAAGCGATCGCCAGGTCTCACCGATGTAGAGCAACTGACACCTAGAGCAGAGGATGCAATGGATGAGGTTGGAGGAGGTACAGATGAACCTCTGCCGCACCTGGAACGACTGCTTGGGTCCTTGGATGGAGTCAAGGGGGGAGGTAAAGCGACAAGTGTAGCACGTGTGGCAAGGAACTGCAGGTGCTGGTTTTCACCAAAGACAGACACAACATGCTGGAGTACCTCAGCGGGTCAGGCAGCAGAGTCCCGCTGAGTTACTCCAGCATTTAATATTCTATGCCAGGACCCACAGATCAAGCATGCCATATGCTGAAACAAAGAACTGCAGATGCTGGTTTACGGTAAAGAGAGACATACAATGCTGGAGTAACTCAGTGGGTCAGACAACATCTCGGGAGAGAAAGGATGGTTGACGTTTCAGGTCGGGACTTGAATGTGAAAAAGGGTCCTGACCTGAAACGTCACCTATCCCTCATCTCAGAGACGCTGCCTGACCCGCTGAGTTACTCCAGCACTTTGTGTCTAACTCAAACATGCCATATACATTCTTCATAGAAACATGGAAAATAGGTGCAGGAGTAGGCCATTCGACCCTTCGAACCAACACCGCCATTCAATATGATCATGGCCGATCATCCAAAATCAGTACCCCGGTTCCAGCTTTTTCCCCATATCCCTTGATTCCGTTAGCTTCACCGTGCTATATTAATTATACATTCTACCATAAATACCCTTTCTTCTTCCCCCCGGGTTCCCAACCTATTTATTTACACTGCCCACTGTTTCTATCACTAGTTCCTGAATTTTCCCTCAGACACGCTTCACTTTCTTTATCCTGCTCTTGGCATGTTCTCTCATTCTATATAATTGAAAAAAAAACTTTTATTCCCACAGACCCAATAAAATTATCACTAACGATTTATTCCTGGCTTTCCAAATTTACCAATGGTTTCCTTCCTTGACGGAACAACCTTTTTCTGTGTGTCTGCAATTTATTTTTTGCTTTAATAAAAAGCATTGTTTCTCCATTTGTTATAACTTTGCTCCTTTTGGAACTTGCTCTACTAATCAACTCCTGTGTTTCTGAAATTTGATAACATTAACCGTGCTTCAAGAAATGTTTTAACGTTGAAATGTCGACACGTGGAACTGCAGATGCTGGCTTACTGGTGTGTGTGGCTGATAAAACTGAAGAAGGGTCCCGACTCGAAACGTAGCCTATCCCTGTTCTCCAGAGATGCTGCCTGACCTGCTGAGTTATGGGCCTGTCCCACTTAGCCTATTTTTAGGCGACTGCCGGCAACTGTCATAGTCGTAGCAGGTCGCCGACAAACCGGCGACTGGACCCTCCCCCCCCTTCGACATAAAATTTGAAATACAATCATTTCTTTAACAACAACAAAACGCAGTCAGCACCGGCGACAACCTACGTCACCCTGGCGACAACTACGACCGCACTACGTCAGGAGAAGTCAAGCTACGCTCATTGGCATCAAACCCACTGTCGCCGACTGTCTCCAAAAAAATGTCAACATGTTGACAATCCAGCGGCGACCTGAAAGCTGCTACGACTCTTTGGGCGACTGTGGAGGCGACTCACGACCATACAGGCGACACCCTGGCGACCATATGGCAACAGCCTAGTCGCCTGTAGTCGCCTAGAAAATCGCCTAAATGGGACAGGGTCCTTTACTCCAGCACTTTGTCTTTAATGCTGAAAGCTGCTTCAGGGCATGCTAGGGTAATGAAAAAGCACATCGTCCTCCAAACCAGCGCACATCACCTCAGCTCAGCTCAGCTACCCCACTCACTGTTCAAAGTTTGCCCTCATTTTAGTTTAGTGAAGAGATACAGCGCAGAAACAGGCCCTTCGGCCCACAGACCAGCGATCCCCACACAGTAACACTATCCTACACACACACACTAGGCACAATTTACAATTTTACCAAGCCAATTAACCTACCAACCTGTACGTCTTTGGAATTCAAGAAGGAACTGCAGATGCTGGTGAAGAAGGGTTTTGGCCCGAAACGTTGCCTATTTCCTTCGCTCCATAGATGCTGCCGCACCCGCTGAGTTTCTCCAGCATTTCTGTCTACCTTCGTCTTTGGAATTCTTTGTGTGTCGGTGCAGACTCCTTGTTCGAGTTAGATCTTAAAATTATGCTCATGACACTCAAATCCACATTTGCAAAGAACGGTACAGCACAGGAGCAGGCCCTTCAGCCCACAATGTCCAACCAGAGCACGAAGCCAAGTTAAACTAAAGTCCTCTGCCTGAATGTGATCCATCTTCCTTTATTCCCTGCATATCTATGTGCCCATCTAAAAGCTATCTGTTTAGTTCTGTCATCTGATGGATTTCACCATAAGCAGATCCATCAAGACATTGTGTATGAAGGAACTGCAGATGCTGGTTTACACTGAAGATGGACACAAAAAGCAGGAGTAACTTCAGACTGAAGAAGGGTCTCGACCCGAAACGTCACCCATTCCTTCTCTCCAGAGATGCTGCCTGCCCCGTTGAGTGTGTCCTTCAAGACAACCTCTGTGAGTTGTGAGGAAGGAACTGCAGATTTGATGCTGATTTAAACTGAAGCTGGAGGAACCCAGCGGGTCAAGCAGAATCTCTGGAGAAAAGGAATGGGAGACGTTTTCGGGTCGAGACCCTTTTTCAGACTGTCTGAAGAAGGGTTTCGACCCGAAATGTCACCTACTCCTTTTCTCCAGAGATGCTGCCTGACCCGCTGAGTTACTCCAGTTTTTTGTGTCAACCTTTGTGAGTTGAGTAATATCCAGGACCTGTGTTCTGTATGGAGTTTCAGAATTCCATTTGTTTCCCCTCACTGTCCCTATCGATGTGCAGATAATTAAAATCGCCCGGAACAATAATTCTGTTATTTCATCTCTCCAGTCGGGCTTTTCCATTTCCTTCTTGCAATGTGGCAATTTCTGATACTCACTGACCATCGGAATAAACCCTTTTTAATATAAATATAACTATATTGACTTTCTCCTCCCCATTTGGGTATATCACCCTTTTTACAACCATGATTGTTCCGTCACCTTTCTTATCTCTCTCTATTTCTCCTGAATATATCCGTTCAGTTTCACTCCTACCCAGTTCAGTTACGTTTTTATTAATGCTAAATATAGACCTTCCTACACAATTAATGCTTCTAGATTTCTATGTTATTGTACATTGTAAAACTTCAAAACACTTTTCCGAATTTGAAGAGCCACAATGGACATTTGGGCAGATGGGAAGTGTTTAGAGGGCAATGGGCCAGCAAATTGCACTAGCCCATAATGCCAGTTTGGGCAGTGTGGCCAGGGTGGGACAAAGGGCCTGTATGATTAAAATGGCTTCCTCTGCACAGCTTGATTCCATAATTCTACCATTCATTCTGACGTTCAGCAGTAATGGGTGGCATAGTGTGTAGAGTTGCTGCCTTGCAGCGCCGGAGAACCAAGTTCGATCCTGACTACGGGTGGTGTCTGTACGTTCTCCCCGTGACTGCGTGGGTTTCCTCCGGGTGTGCAGGTTTCCTCCCACACTCCAAAGACATGGAGGTTTGTAGGTTAAGTGGCCCCTAGTCTATAAATTGCCCCTAGTGTGTGGAATCGAACTAGTGTACGGGTGATCGCTGGTCTGCACGGCTTCTGTAGGCTGAAGGGCCTGTTTCTACGCTGTGTCTCTAAACTAATTATTCACAGAAGAGGCGACGTACTGGCCTAAGTCAAGCCTCACTCCAAGACTAGAGCAAGTGAAGTACATGTGACAATAAACTGACCTTGAAACTTTGTTTAATTGTTAGACGTTTGATGATGCCACTGTTGAGTAAGGAGTTCTCTCAGTGTGTTTTAGTTTTTGTTTTTTTCTAGAGATACAGCGCGGAAACAAGCCCGTCGGCCCACCGAGTCCACACTGACCAGCGATCCCTGCGTAATAACACTTTCCGAAACCCACTAGGGACAATTTACAATTATACCAAGCCAATTAACCTACAAACCTGTACGTGTTTGGAGTGTGGGAGGAAACCGCAGATCAGGGAGAAAACCCACGCGGTCACAGTGAGAACGTACAGACTCCGCACAGACAGCGCCCGTACTCAGGATGAAAGCCGGGACTCTGGTGCTATATAAGGCAGCAACTCTACCAAGGTGGCCCAGTGTGCCAGTTAACTTTCACCATGAACCATGGGGGTGGGAGATTGCAACCTTCACGTGGTCCGCCCTGTTTCGACTACTGCAATCAACTCGACATGCACAAACGGAAGATCAAATAGAACAAGTTGTCCAACAACTTTAGGCTGTGCACGCCACACGGAAGAAGAAGACCATGAACCATTACTGCCACACACTGCTGATTCGCTTCACGGCTCCGTACAGGATGGTTCACAACCTCGTGTACAATGCCACTTTCATCTCCGTTCTGCACCAGCATCACGAATGACTCCCAAATTAACGATAGCGGAGGAGGCAATTAAAACAGGGGCATTAAAACTGCAGCATTTTAATTCAAAACAAATAAATACAGACACACAGGAACAAAAAGCGGTAAAAACGTACATACTGCCCCATCCGTAGCAACTCAATAATCAGCCTGACTGGTAATTCATCCCGCAGACCACACCAATAAAAGGCAACAAAAGCAAGTAAACAGGAGAGAACTGCACAGCTCGATTCAGCAGCAGGTTTCTCAATGACAGTGGGGAAAGCAAAGAGGGGATTATAATGGCTGGGAGATGGTTCAACCCCAAGCAGAGGAGAAGGAACACAAACACACGCTTTAACATTTGCCACACAGCAACAGCAAGGCTTAAGGAACATCTCTTCCCATTGTCAAGGCACCATTTATTCTCACGAGGTTTATCCGCCAACCCCCTCAGTACAAACCCCCGCAGGTGTAGCGGTAGGGAAGGGCTAGGCTGGGTCAAAAGCTCAAAAGTCAGCTGCAGAATTTGGATGAAATTAATAGATACAAAAATAGAAAAGATATCTCTTGATTTCAGAGGGAGAAAGTGTGGGTGAACCTTCTTAATGAAAAGGGCCGACTGGCGGTTGAAGGCTTGAGCACAACCACTGTGTGTTATACCGGAGGTGGACTGCTTGAGGGGGAAAGGAAGACCAGTTGGTACAAACAGTAGTGGGTCCGCACGTTATACCTTTTACAACATAGATTCAAGGAATGATCTATTACTTCCTTCTGGCAAATAACAACAAAAAATCTTCGAAACAAGCCCCAGAGTGTAAAATTAATGCTCGTTGGCGAAGATGGTTGTGTATTAGGCGACTGGGTTTATTTTAATTAGAACCGTTTTGATGAAATTGGCCGACTGCCCTTTGTAGGCGTGAGGTAAGATTATGTGGAGTCCTCTGTGTCCAAAGCACAACCAGTATTCATTGTGTTGGAGGTTTCTGACTAAATGAAGGAAGGGGGTGGCAGAATGTTGCCGATCTTCTCCAAGCCGCACCCTGCCCCGCCGGGTGAAGCATTTGGCCGCTGCACAGCGCCGCCGCTTTGTGGGGCTGAGTGGCGATACCGTACGTCGTGATGGGTGCGCGTGCGGGGTCACCCAGAAGTATCGCGTGCAAGCCGACCCATCCCTGCTGCTGACCAGCTGCCCTTCCCCACGCCCTCTCCCCAAGCAGAGTGCGTCCGACATCGGGTCTGCAGCCACGCGGCACCCCCTCTCACTTCCTCCTGCGGTTGTGAGTTTTCAGCTCCTCCAGCTCCTTCTCCATCAGGTGGGATTCCGCCGTGGTCTCAGAGAGCTGCAAAGAAACAGATCCGTCAGCACAGAGATGCCCGCCACCCAGCATCGAATGCCAACTTCCCCGACAGTCGCCATTCCATCTATCCCTGCCCCCTGCTTCTATGTGGTGGCAGTCGACTCAGCGTTCCCCTCCCCACGCACAGAGGAAGTTGGGATCCTTGCGCCCCCCCCCCACCCCCCGGACTCACTCCGATATATCCCACTCTTGAGGAGCTCTCCCACTCCCAGCTTTGCACGTCCCATTATGCACGTACATGAAGGGAGTTTGCAGACGAGGATTGAGATGTTCTTGTGCACACATAACAAAATGTTAGCAACAGATGCAGTGGAGATGAAAGGCAGATGCAGTAGGTGACAGAGAAGGCAAGCCACATATCTGCCTTTACTGCAGGAGAGCTGGAGTTAGAAACTGGTACACTTTTATAGGTATGAGTGAGGCCATGAGTGGAGTACTGCATATAGCTCAGGTAGCCTTCTTTGAGAAAAGATTTACTGGCATTAGAGACAGTGCAAATGAGACTGATTGCTAATTCTTGAAATAAGAGGATTATGATATTACAAGCAGCTGAAAAAAATTAGATTCATATTCTTCGGATTTGAGAAGAATGAGGGTCTTCTTCTTGTTGTTGCGTATGGCGTGCACAGCCTAAAGTTGTAGGACAACTTGTTCTATTTGATGCTATTTGATTGTGCACGCCAGGTTGATTGCATTTGTCGAAACAGGGCGGACCACGTGAAGGTTGCAATCTCCCCACCCCAGAATGAGGGTGATCTTTAGACTTTACTTTAGACCATAGGAAACCGGCCCTTCAGCTCCGAATCAGCGCCTGTACACAAAACCGGCATGCCTTCAGAAGGTGGACTAAAATGCTGGAGAAACTCGGGGTGAGGCAACATCCATGGAGCGAAGGAAATAGGCAACGTTTCGGGTCGAAAGCCTTCTTCAGACTTATGCCTTTAGAATGTGGGAGGAAACCGGAGCACCTGGAGAAAACCCACGTTGTCTCAGCGAGAACATGCACATTCCGTGCAGACAGCACCCGTAGTTAGGATGCAACCCAGGTCTCTGGTGCTGTAAGGCAGCAACTCTACCACTGCACCTCTTGTTGAAACATACAAGGTCTCAGGGGGCATGACAGGGAAGATATTGCGATATACACACAATGCTGGAGTAACTCAGCGGGACAGGCAGCATCTCTGGAGAGAAGGAATGGGTGACTTTTCGGGTCAAGATCCTTCGTCAGACTCGAAACGTCACCTATTCCTTCACTCCAGACATGCTGCCTGTCCCGCTGAGTTACTCCAACATTTTGTATCCACCTTCGATTTAAACCAGCATCGACAGTTCTTTCCTACAGAAGATGTCAAGGTGTGTCCACAGGTGGAGAGTTTCGAACAAGCGGATATGGAGATAGTCAAAAATGCTGGAGAAACTCCGAGGGTGAGGCGGCATCTATGGAGCGAAGGAATAGGTGATGTTTTGGGTCAGACTGATGTGGGGGGGGGGGGGGGGGGGGGGGGGCGGGAAGAAGAAAGAAAGAGGAGGAATCAGTAGGCTGTGGGAGAGCTGGGAAGCGGAGAGGGTGGAGGGAGAAAGCAAGGACTACCAGATATGGAGAGGAGGATCATTTGAAACTGGGGCGTGCAGGAATCTTTTTGAAGAGGGCGAAAAATCTGGAATTCCCGACGCAGAAGGGTTGTAGAAGCTTGATCATCGGGGGTTACTTCAAGGGAAAGCTGTTATAGGTTTATGAACAATGAAGAGATTGAGGGCTATGGGTACATTCAGAATAATGATGAAGCGTGGGGCAGATCTGCCATGATCATGTTGAATAATGGGGCAGGTTGAGGGGCCGATCGAGGCGCTCCAGCTCCTATTACCTGATGTTCACCCTCACCCTCCAACCCCCCTGAAATCACTCCTCCTTGCCCACTCTTGCCCATTGTCTCCCCAACACATACCCCACACACTCCCCACCCCCACCCCCACACATTCCCCACCCCCACCCCCACACACTCCCCACACCAACTCCCCCACCCCCCACACACTCCCCACCCCACACACTCCTCACCCCACACACTCCCCACCCCCACACACTCGCCACCCCCACCCCCCCACACTCCCCCACCCCCACACACTGCCCCACCTCCACCCCCACCCCCACACACTCCCCACTCCCCCACCCCCCCACCCACCCCCACCCCCACACACTCCCCACCCCACACACTCCCCCTTCCCCCAGTAAACCAGCCGTCCAGCTCGCGGCTACACTGAGCCCACCAGCAGCCACTCACCATGTCCAGCAGAATGTCAATCTTCAGCCGCAGGAGATTGTTCTCCTCCTCCAGCTGCTGGTTGCGTTTCCTCAGGCGGTGAACCTCCTTGTGCGGCCCCCCGTCACGCGCAGACTCTAAAGCACAACAAAGCCACGGGATGGACAAAGGCTTACTGTTATACACAACGCCGAGCCGGGTGTGAACGAAGAGAGAACGATTGTGTAGGATGGAGCTGCAGATGTTTGCTTTGTTGCCACCTTCTCCTCGATGACAATCGTCTAGTCCACATTTTGCTCGATCTGCATCTCTTTTGATCTCTTATGCTTCTTTATCTCTGTAATTCCCTCTCCCTTGACACTCAATCTGAAGAAGGGTGTCAACCCCGAGACATCACCCATTCCTTCTATCCAGAGGTTCCTGAGCAACTCCAGCATTTTGTCTATCTTTGGTGTCAACCCGCATCTGCAGTTCCTTATTACACATGCTGGTTTATAGCGAAGATAGACACAAAATGCTGGAGTAACAGCGGGATAGACAGCACCTCGGGAGAGAAGGAATGGGTGACTTTTCGGGTCGAGACCCTTCTTCAGAATTATTCAGTGGAATAATTTGTAAGTTTGCTGATGACGTGAATGTTAGTTTAAGAAGGAACTGCAGATGCGGGAAAATCGAAGGTAGACAGAAAGGCTGGAGAAACTCAGCGGGTGAGGCAGCATCTATGGAGTGAAGGAAATAGACAACGTTTCGGGTCGAGACCCTTGGGTTTCGACCCGAAACGTCGCCTATTTCCTTCGCTCCATAGATGCTGCCTAGAGTTAGATAGAGCTCTAGGAGCTAGTGGAGTCAAGGGATATGGGGAGAAGGCAGGCACGGGTTATTAATAGGGGACGATCAGCCATGATCACAATGAATGGCGGTGCTGGCTCAAAGGGCCGAATGGCCACCTCCTGCACCTATTTTCTATGTTTCTATGTTTCTCCAGCATTTTTGTCAACGTGAAAGTTAGTGGTGATGTTGATCGTACAGCTAGAAGCCGGCACAGTGGCCCAGCTGGTAGAGACACTGCCTCACTGTGCCAGAGACCCTAGTTCGATCCTGACCTCGGGTGCTGTCCGCGTGGAGTTTGCATGTTGTCCTTATGATCGTTTGGGTTTCCCTGGGATGCTCCGGTTTCTTCCCACATCCCAAAGACATGCGGCTTTGTGGAATAATAGGTCTCTGTAAATTGCCCCTGGTGTGTGGGGAGCCGGATGAGAAAGTGGGGATAACATCGACTGGCGTGAACAGGTCAGCATGGACTCGGATGGACCGAAGGGCCAGTTTCCACTCTGTATCTTTCAATTTAATTCAGCTGCTGCTAACAGGTTGTGCTAATTCAGGTTCAACCCTGTCTCCCTGAGACTGTGTGGGATTCCCCTAATGGGGTCACAGGGAGAACATGCAAGTTAATCGGCTGCTGTTTACTGCCCTCTAGTGTGGGTGAGCGGTGAAGCAAGAATGAAGCAGGCAGTGAAGAAAGCTAATGGAATGTTGGCCTTCATAACAAGAGGATTTCAGTATAGGAATAGAGAGGTTCTTCTGCAGTTGTATAGGGCTCTGGTAAGACCACATCTGGAGTATTGTGCACAGTTTTGGTCTCCTAATTTGAGGAAGGACATCCTTGCGATTGAGGCAGTGCAGCGTAGGTTCACGAGATTGATCCCTGGGATGGTGGGACTGTCATATGAGGAAAGATTGAAAAGACTAGGCTTGTATTCACTGGAGTTTAGAAGGATGAGGGTGGATCTTATAGAAATACATAAAATTATTAAAGGACTAGACAAGTTAGATGCAGGAAAAATGTTCCCAATGTTGGGCGAGTCCAAAACCAGGGGCCAGTCTTAGAATAAAGACTTAAGATTTGGAATAAAGAATAAAGAATAAATTTATGACTGAGGTGAGAAAAAAAAACTTTTTCACCCAGAGAGTTGTGAATTTGTGGAATTCCCTGCCACAGAGGGCAGTGGAGGCCAAATCACTGGATGGATTTAAGAGAGAGTTAGATAGAGCTCTAGGGGCTAGTGGAGTCAAGGGATATGGGGAGAAGGCAGGCACGGGTTATTGATTGGGGACGATAAGCCATGATCACAATGAATGGCAATGCTGGCTCGAAGGGCTGAATGGCCTCCTCCTGCACCTATTTTCTATGTTTCTATGAATAGAGATGAATTGGTGCTTGTAACTGAATATTGCTGCAATTAGTTTGGAATGCATCGCTTTAATGTTTTAAAAAGCAGCTCAACAAACCTGATACCCACTGCCCATTGTCAAACTTCAGGCTCTGCCCTCCAATATTCATCGCAGGAGCGCCGTGTTCCAGCCCCAGTTCAACTTCCCGGGCCACACGATCCAGCTGCAAAACAGAGGCGACACAAGAGTCACAGGGTAGGCTGGGGTTTCTAGACGTGTCATCTCTCCTCATCCCACCGCCATTCCCACAGGGACACTGTTTCAGCCTTTGGCTCGGATAAACAGAATGACTGAGTGCATTCGTCAGATCTTGCTATTGAGGGGGTGCAGCGTAGGTTCACCAGGTTAATTCCCGGGATGGCGGGACTGTCATATGCTGAGCGAATGGAGCGGCTGGGCTTGTACACTCTGGAGTTTAGAAGGATGAGAGGGGATCTCATTGAAACACATAAGATTGTTAAGGGCTTGGACGCACTAGAGGCAGGAAACATGTTCCCGATGTTAGGGGAGTCCAGAACCAGGGGCCACAGTTTAAGAATAAGGAGTAGGCCATTTAGAACTGAGCCGAGGAAACACTTTTTCTCACAGAGTGGTGAATCTGTGGAATTCTCTGCCTCAGAGAGCGGTGGAGGCAGATTCTCTGGATGCTTTCAAGAGAGAGCTAGATAGGGCTCTTAAAAATAACGGAGTCAGGGGATATGGGGAGAAGGCAGGAACGGGGTACTGAGTGGGGAAGATCAGCCATGATCACATTGAACGGCGGTGCTGGCTCGAAGGGCCGAATGGCCTATTCCTGCACCTATTGACTATTGTCTATCTTCCCATCAGCCATTACATCTGGAGATGAGAAGGGCTCTGTCCAAACACTACTCAGCTACGAGCACCAAATGATCTTCATTCTCCGCTCACTCCATCACGTGCCCTGCTGGTGATGGTTACCAGAATGTGCACGGAGTCTTTTCCCCCTATGGTGGGGGGAAATCAAGAACTAGAGGGCGTAGGTTTGAAGTGAGAGGGGAAAGATTTAATCAAAACATGAGGGGCAATCTTTTCACACAGATGCCCCATCTATACTTGCGTTAAAGAAGGAACTGCAGATGCTGGAAAATCGAGGGTACACAAAATGCTGGAGAAATTCAGCGGGTGCAGCAGCATCTATGGAGCGAAGGAGATAGGTAACGTTTCGGCCCGAAACGTTACCTATCTCCTTCGCTCCATAGATGCTGCTGCACCCACTGACTTTCTCCAGCATTTTGTGTACCCCCATCTATACTTGCCAGCATTTGGCCCAAATCCCTCTAAACCTTTCTTACACATGCTGCACCTGTCCCAAGTGTATTTTCAATGCTGTTATAGTACCTGCCTCAACTACCACCTCTCGTCACAGTTACCCACCACCCTCTGTGTAGAAAAAGTTTCCTCTCAACAACTCCATAAACGCACAGAGTCCTTTGCCCAGAGTAGGGAAATATGACAGCCAGAGGACATGGTCTTAAGGTGTGGGGGGGTGGGCGAGGATGGGGGTGAGGAGATTTAATGGGCACCTGATGGGAATTTTTTTAGCACCAAACAGCTTTTTTCCACGAGTAGTAGCTCTACTCAATAACCAAAAATCTGTAGCCTCTTTTTGCTCTGGTATTTCATTTAATTCACATGCTTAATCAATAATGTTTTATTATTAATGTATCATGTTTTATGTATCATTCGTAACTGTCACTGTATGTCATGTTGTCACTTGCGGGCGGAGCACCAAGGCAAATTCCTTGTATGTGCATACTTGGCCAATAAACTTATTCTTTCATTCAAGATGCAGGACAGGCAGCATCTCTGGAGAGAAGGAATGTTTCGGGTCGAGACCCTCTTCAGACTGGTTAGGGAAAAGGGAAACGAGAGATATAGACGATGATGTAGAGAGATAAAGAACAATGAATGAAAGATATGCAAAAAAAGTAACAGCTAACAGGCCATTGTCAGCTGTTTAAAGAAATGGTCCGGACCCGAAACGTCACCCATTCCTTCTCTCCATGGATGCTGTCTGTCCTGCCAAATTATTGCAGCTTTTTGTGTCTATCTTCGGTTTAAACCAGCATCTGCAGTTCCTTCCTACATATTGTTAGCTGTTTGTTGGGTGAAAACGAGAAGCTGGTGTGATTTGGGGGGGAGAGGGGGAGAGGGAGAGGGAGGGGGAGGGAGAGGGGGAGGGAGAGGGGGAGAGAGAGGGAGAGGGGGAGGAGAGGGGGAGGGGGAGGGAGAGGGGGAGGGAGAGGGAGAGGGAGAGGGAGAGAGAGAATGCTGGGGTTACTTGAAGTTAGAGAAATCAATATTCATACCACTGGGCTGTAGACTGCCCAAGTGAAATATGAGATGCTGTTCCTCCAATATGCGTTTAGCCTCACTTTGACTATGGAGGAGACCTAGGACAAATAGGTCAGTGTAGGAATGGGAAGGAGAATTAAAGTGTCCAGCAACTGGGACATCAGGTAGGTTCAGGCGGACTGAAGGAAGGTGTTCAGCGAAACAATCGCCCAGTCTGTGTTTGGTCTCGCCGATGTATGGGAGTCCACATCTTGAACAACGGATACAGTAGATGGGGTTGGAGGAGGTACAAGTGAAGTGCCATATATATGAATATATATATATATATATATATATATATATATATATATAGAGGAACATGGACCAAAAGTTGGCAAATGGGACTACCTTAGATGGGGCATCTTGGTTGGTATGGACGAGTTGGACTAAAGGGCTTGTTTCCGTCCTGCATGTTTGCGTTTACTACGGTTTGGCATGACTTAACAAGATGGAAGCCCCAAATCCAACGTACCGTGTGTAAACTGGAAAGAGAAGCTGACTTTCTAGGTGGTGTTTTCTTCGGACTAAACACATTCCCAAACAGAGGCATGGCTCCACTTCAGACTGTTACCTGTCCGTGTATAAGGTAGACAATCAGCCAAAGATAGTCCCTCCCTCATCCCCTCTCCCTCCCCCGACTGTTCTTCCTCATTCACTTCCCCTCCCCTGCCCCTCCCCTCCATCGCTCTCTTACCCCTCCCCCTCTCCTCCCCCTCTCCTCCTCCCCCCCTCTCTCCCCTCCCCTCTCTCTCTCTCTCCCCCCCTCTCTCCCTCCTCCTCTCCCTCTCCCCCTCTCTCCCTCCCCCTTCTCCCCCCCTCCTCTCTCCCCCTCCTCTCTCCCTCCTCTCTCTCTCCTCTCCCTCTCCCCTTCTCCCTCCCTCCTCCTCTCTCCCTCCTCTCTCCCCTCCTCTCTCCTCCTCTCCCCTCCTCTCCCTCCTCTCTCCCTCCTCTCTCCCCTCCTCTCCCTCCTCTCTCTCTCCCTCTCTCCCTCCTCTCTCCCCTCCTCCTCCTCTCCCTCCTCTCTCTCCCTCTCTCCCTCCTCCTCTCCCCCTCCCTCTCTCTCTCCTCTCTCCCTCTCCCTCCTCTCTCCCTCCCTCTCTCTCTCCCTCCTCTCTCCTCCTCCCCCTCCTCCTCTCTCCCCTCTCTCTCTCCCTCCTCTCTCCTCCTCTCCCCTCTCTCCCTCCTCTCTCCCTCCTCTCCCCTCTCTCTCTCTCTCCTCTCTCCTCTCTCCTCTCTCCCTCCTCTCTCCCTCCTCTCTCCTCTCCTCCTCCTCTCTCCTCCTCCTCTCTCTCTCCTCTCTCTCTCTCCTCTCTCCCTCCTCTCCTCCTCTCTCCCTCTCTCCCTCCTCTCCCTCCTCTCTCTCTCCCTCCTCTCTCTCCTCTCTCCCTCTCCCCTCTCTCTCTCCTCTCTCTCCTTCCCTCTCCCTCCTCTCCCCTCCTCCTCCTCTCTCCCCCTCCTCTCCCACTATCCTCCCTTCTCTCCCTCCCTCACCCTTCTTTTCCCCTCTTCTCCCTGCTTCCGACCCCCTCACCCTCACCCCCACTCCCTCTCCCCCCCGCCCGCACCCGCAGCTCGGGGCCGCCTCTCTGCCCGCGCGGCCGCGGCTCCAGGGGGAGCTAGGCCTCAGGCGCCGTCGCCCCGTCTCCACGGCAACGGCGGCGGCTGCACGCGTGACCGAGGGAGAGAGGGTGAGGGAGAGAGGGAGGGAGGGAGAGGAAAGGAGAAAGAGAAAAGGAGAGAGGGAAGGGGGAGGGAGAGAGAGAGGAGAGAGAGGAAAGGAGAGAAAGAGAAGAGGAGAGAGAGAGAGAGAGAGAGAGATGAGGGAGAGAGGGAGAGATGGGAGTGAGAGAGAGAGAGAGGGAGAGAGAGGAAGAGGAGAGAGAAGGAGGGGAGAGGAGAGAGAGAGAGAGAGAGAGGAAGCAGGAGAGGAGAGAGAGGGAGAGAGGAAAGGAGAGAAAGAGAAAAGGAGAGAGGGAGAGAGAGAGAGGGGAAGGGAGGGAGAGGAGAGAGGGAGAAAGGAGAGGAGAGAGAGAGGAGAGATAGAGAGAAGGGGGATAGGGAAGGGGTAGAGAGAAAAGGAGGGAGAGAGAGGAAATGGGAGAGAGAAGAGAGAGAGAAGGGGGATAGGGAGGGAGAGAGAGAATGAGGAGAGAGGAAAGGCGGGAGAAAAGGAGAGAGGAGGGAGAGAAAAGGAGAGGGGGAGGAAGAGAGGGAAAGGAAAGGAGAGAGGGGAAAGGAGGAAAGGAGAGAGGGTGAGGGAGATGGAGAGGGGAAAAATATGAAGAGAGAGGGTGAGAGAGAAAAGGAGAGAGGAAGAGGAAAGGAGGGAGAGGGGAGAGGCAGGGAGAGAGGGTGAGAGGGAGACAGGGTGAAAGGGAGAGAGAGAGGAAGAGAGAGAGAGAGGAGGGAGAGAGAACAAGAGAAAGCAGGGATGGAGAGAAGGCGAGAGGAAAGGAGAGAGAGAGAGAGAGGAGGGAGAGAGCAAGAGAAGGAGAGGGAAGGGGAGAGGAGGGAGAGAGGAAAGAGGAAAGGAAGCAGGGAGGGAAGACGAGAGGATGGAGAGTGAGAGAGGAAAGAGGGAGTGGACAGGAGGGAGGGAGAGAGAGGAGAGGAAGCTGGGACGGAGAGAGAGAGATAAGAGAGAGGGAAGGAGGGATGAGGGAGGGACATAAGAGGGGAGAAGAGGGAAATAATGGGAGGAGTGAGGAAGGGAGAGGTGGTAGAGACGAGGGAAGGAGAGAGGAAGAAGAGGTAGGGAGAGCAGGGGAGGAAGGCGGGGAGGGAGAGAAGAAGGCAGAGAGGAGGGAGGGGTTAGAGGGGGAGAGAAGGGGAGGAGGCAGGAAGGGAGAGGAGGCAGGGAGGGAGGGAGGAAGTCTGGTTGGTAGGAGATGTGTGGGTGGAGAGTAAGACATGAATGAGAAGTAATTGGGGGGTGAGTGGGGAAGGAACGAGGAGAGGCAGGGAGGAAAAAATGACGATTAGGGGTGGGCAGGGACCAGAGGGATGGGGTGGGCAGTGAGGAAAGAGGAAGGCAAATGCAATGCTAGCATTTATTTTGAGAGGACTAGAATACAAAATCAGGGATGTTGAGAAAATGCTGAGGTTCTCAAGGGCGCTGGTCAGACTGAATTTGAAGTATTGTGAGCAATTTGGGGCACCATATCTGAGGGAGGATGTGCTGAAGATGCAAACATTTAGAAGGGGACAGCAAAAGGGAGGAAGGAGATGGGAAACGATTGGTTGGAGGGAGCGAGCGAGACTGAGGCGAGATTTTGTGAGTGATCGATAAGGGAAACAAAATGGGTCTTTGTGTTAGTGTGAGTGATGGATATAGAACAAGAAAGATGAAGGGGGAAGCAGTGGCAAACATAGTCCAACCTTGCCCCTCAGCAACCGAGTCATTCACACCTTATCCCTTCCACCTCACCCTTCACACGTTCAACCCCCACACAAATGGTGCAGAGTAGAGCTACGCTGAGTCTAAGCAAGCCTTTCTTCCCGTCTCCCAGTGTTCGGGAGAAGAGGCCCGATGGCCCACATTAACTGCGACCTCACGCGCTTCGAAGTCTTTGAGGAGGATTTGAACGTGCCGCAGGAGCTGGCGGCCAAGCAGAAGCGTCGGCTGCAGCAGAGTGTGGTGAAGTCGCCTGCACGCATCCTTCTGTTGATGAAGCTGGCAGGTGCGAGAGGTCTTTGCCGGGAACAGGGGGAGCGCAGGAAGCAGGGATATGTTCCTTGCTGCATTCTCAGGGTTTGTAGACAAACAATGCAGGAGGAACTCAGCGGGTGAGGCAGCATCGATGGAGAGAAGGAATTGGGGACGTTTCGGGTCGAGACCCTTCTTCAGACGTTTGTGGCTTGTGGTTGGGTTGTACCTGGTCACGCTTCTGCAGGCCACTGAGAGAGCGCTTCTGTGCTGAACACCCTCCTGTGAATAAACCTTAAAGACTGACGATGAGGGGTAATCTTATAGAATTGCACAAAATCATGAGAGGAATAGATCGGGTAGACGCACAGAGTCTCTTGCCCAGAGTATGGGAATCGAGGACCAGAGGGCAGAGGTTTAAGGTGAAGGGGAAAAGACTTAATAGGAATCTGAGGGGTAACAATAGACAATAGGTGCAGGAGTAGGCCATTCGGCCCTTCGAGCCAGCACCACTATTCAATGTGATCATGCCTGATTATCCCCAATCAGTACTCCGTTCCTGCCTTCTCCCCATATCCCCTGACTCCGCTATCTTTAAGAGCCCTATCTAGCTATCTCTTGAAAGTATCCAGAGAACAGGCCTCCACCGCCCTCTGAGGCAGAGAACATTTTCACACAAAGGGTGGTGGGTGTATGGAACAAACTGCCAGACGAGGTAGTTGAGGCTGGGACTATCCCAACGATTAAGAAACAGTTGGACAGGTACATGGATAGGACAGGTTTGGAGAGATATGGGGCAAGCGCAGGCAAGTGGGACTAGAGTAACTGGGAAATGTTGGCTGGTGTGGGCAAGTTGGGCCGAAGGGCCTGTTTCCAATCTCTATGACTATGATTCTCTATTGTGTGCCGGGGTGATAGATGTAAAAACAAGAAGTGCTGAGGATATTGAGCTGGTCAGGCATAACCTGTGCACAGAGGATCAGTTAGTATTACAAGGACCATTTAGGACCATTTGTCAGAACTGCAAAAGAGATAAAAAAGTAATTTTACGTACGTTGCTGAGAGGGTGGTGGGAAGAATGGACAGGACAGATGGGATTTTGTGTGAAAGGATGAGACCAGGTCAAGTGAGTTGATTGATTTAGGGTAGACAAAAATGCTGAAGAAACTCAGCAAGGGTGAGGCAGCATCTATGGAGCGAAGGAATGGTCGACGTTTCAGGTCGAGACCCTTCTTCAGAATAATGAGGGGATGGAGGGGGAAGAAAGGAAGAGGTGGAGACAGTGGGCTGTGGGAGAGCTGGGAAGGGGAGGGGAAAGAAGGAGAAAACAAGGACTACCTGAAGGTACACAAAATGCTGGAGAAACTCAGCGGGTGCAGCAGCATCTATGGAGCGAAGGAGATAGGTAACGTTTCGGGCCGAAACCCTTCTTCAGACTGACTGAAGGACTACCTGCAATTGGAGGTCAATGTTCATACCGCTGGGGTGTAAACTACCCAAGCGAAATATGAGGTGCTGCTCCTCTAATTTACGGTGGGACTCACTCTGGCTATGGCGGAGGCCCGGGACAGAAGGGTTGGATTCACAATGGGAGTTATTTCGGAATCGGATTTAAAGATGTCAATAGTAAGGAAGGCAAATACAATGCTAGCATTTATTTTGAGAGGACTAGAATACAAAATCAGGGATGCATTGCTGAGGCTCTATAAGGCGCTGGTCAGACAGAATTTGGAGTAGTGTGAGCAATTTTGGGCCCCATATCTGAGGAAGGATGTGCTGGCACTGGAGAGGGTCTAGAGGAGGTTTACGAGAATGACCCCAGGAATGAGTGGGTTAACAAATGATGAGCATTTGACGGCACTGGGCCTGTACTCGCTGGAGATTAGAAGAATGAGGGGGGACCTCATTGAAACTTAACGAATAGTGAAAGGCCTGGATAGAGTGGATGTGGAGAGGATGTTTCTAGTGGGAGAGTCTAGGACTAGAATTAAAGAACGTTCATTTAGGAAGGAGATGAGAATGAATTTCTTTAGTCAGAGGGTGGTGAATCTGTGGAATTCATTGCTGCAGAAAGCTGTGGAAGCCAGGTCAATGGATTTTTTAAGGCAGAGATACTATAGATTCTTGATTAGTTCAGGTGTTAGGGGTTATGGTAAGAAGGTAGAATGGGGTTAAGAGGGTAAGATGGATCAGCCATGATTGAGTGGTGGAGTAGACTTGATGGGCCGAATAGCCTAATTCTGCTCCTATCACTTATGAACTTGTACAGCATGGAAACATGCCCTTTGGCCCGTCGAGTCAACACTGACCATATTATCAAATAACCATTCACATTGGTTCTGTTATCCTACTCCTACCCCCTAGGGGCAATTTACAGAGGCCATCTAACCCCTCGCGTCTTTGGGATAGAAACATAGAAATTAGGTGCAGGAGTAGGCCATTCGGCCCTTCGAGCCTGCACCGCCATTCAATATGATCATGGCTGATGATGTGGGAGGAAACCGTAGGGAGCATCGTAGGAAACCCATGCAGTCATGAGAGAACATGCAAACTTCACACAGACAGCACCCGAGTCTCTGGCTGCTGTGAGGCAGCTTCTCTACCAGCAGAGCCACTGCACCGCCCCTTACTGAAGAACCCGTCAAATGCTAACCACTTTATGTGGAGAAGGGACTCATCAGACGCTTCACTTTGACATCTGAATGTTGCCACTTGGAATAAAGGGGAGGCCATTTAAGACTGAGGTGAGAAAAAACTTTTTCACCCAGAGAATTTGTGGAATTCCCTGCCACAGAGGGCAGTGGAGGCCAAATCACTGGATGGATTTAAGAGAGAGTTAGATAGAGCTCTAGGGGCTAGTGGAATCAAGGGATATGGGGAGAAGGCAGGCAGGGGTTATTGATTGGGGACGATCAGCCATGATCACAATGAATGGCGGTACTGGCTCGAAGGGCCGAATGGCCTCCTCCTGCACCTATTTTCTATGTGATTAAGCTCAATGATCTACAGCCTAATCACATTAGAAACATAGAAAAATAGGTTCCGGAGTAGGCCATGCGGCCCTTCGAGCCAGAACCGCCATTCAATATGATCATGGCTGACGGTCCAAAATCAGTACCCCGTTCCTGCTTTTTTCCCCATATCCCTCGATTCCTTTAGCCCCAAGACCTAAATCTCTCTCTTGAAGAGAGTTCTTGAGGAGAGTTAAGCTTGAAGGCTGTAGATCAGGCCTCTAGCTCAATACATCTACTGATCAACATAATTGATCAATGGTAAAATAGGCAGAGCAACAGCACAAGGAATTTAATCTGACGAATGCGGGTTGAAGCACTTTGGTCAGGTGAATAACTTATTTACTTACTTACTTACTTACTGCCTATTATGTCTCCTGGCATGTAGGGCTGCAACAAAGGTCCTCCACTCCTATCCGTTCTGGGCTAGCTTCTGGACACTACCCCAGGTCAGGTCCAGTAGTGTTGATTCCTTCAGTTGCTGTTTCCGTAACATATTTGTTTTACGAGACAGGGTTGTTAGCCCTGTGATCAACCCCCAACCTGGAGGACCAGTGGATCGCTCTTTGCCTCGCCTCTACCCTTCCACCTGTCCAGCATGAGAGACTCTAACAGGAGACGAATCTCCCGCTGGCATAGCTCTAGGGGTCACTGAGACACACAAGCTCCACGAGCACCACAAGGTTGCAATCCAACAGCGAGTCGGGTGAGTAAGGCTGGACAATATATCATAGATATTATGGCCCTAGGAACAGAGGGGACATGGTGTACATCTAAAGATCCCTGAGACTGCAGCATTAAAGAAGACAGCAGATGGGATACTTACATTCAATAGCTGCGGCACAGAATACAAGAGTGGGGTGGTTATGATACAATTATGCAGAGCATTGGTGAGGCTACATCTGAAGTACTCTGTTGCCACACTGTAGGAAGGATGTGATTGTACTGGAGAGTCCTCAAAGCAAATTCACCAGGAAACTCTTGGGGCTAACGGAATTAAGGGATATGGGGAAAGAAACAGGAACGGGGCACTGATTTTGGATGATCAGCCAGGATAATATTGAATGGCAGTGCTGGCTTGAATGGCCTACTCCTGCACCTATTATCTATGTTATCTGGGATGAGGGTATCAGAGGGTATCGGAAATAGGGAAAGACTTGATTGTTTCGAGGTACAGTGTGGAAACAGGCCCTTTGGCCCTTGAAGTCCACTCCAACCATAGGTCATCTGTATGCCCGTTCTATGTTATCCCGCCTTCACATCCTACACACGAGGATCAATTTTTACAGAAGCCAATTAAATGACAAACCGGCACGTCTTTGGAGTGTGGGAGAAAACCAGAACATCCGGTGAAAACCCTCACGGTCACATGAAGAATGTGTAAACTCCACGCATCCCTACCCACTGTTTGTACCATGCACAGATGTCACCCACATTGTTCAATGTGAGGTTGACCATTGGAGGTGAACTGGTGGAGGTTGTGGTGACGTGTTGTTGAGCAGTGAGATGTTTGGCCTGACCGACACTGGAAAAACTTTGCGTGAAACCTTGTCCATTTTATTGTTACTTAACTAATTCTCTTCAGTATTTGTGACTGGCTCGATGGACCAGGTGAACGAGAAGCTTCAGCATTTGAGTGGAACAATCCAGGCCCACCCCGCTGCTCTGGTGAGTCGGACGACAAGGTGGCCATCTCCTGGGAGGGTGAGGTGTCTGAGGAGATCAGGTTAAGGGCCTGTCCCACTTTCCCGAGTGATTCATGAATTCTCCCGAGTGATTCACAAATTCTCCCGAGTGATTCACAAATTCTCCCGAGTGATTCACAAATTCTCCCGAGTGATTCACAAATTCTCCCGAGTGATTCACAAATTCTCCCGGGTGATTCACGAATTCTCCCGAGTGATTCACAAATTCTCCCGGGTGATTCACAAATTCTCCCGGGTGATTCACAAATTCTCCCGAGTTTTCAAACTCGCACAATGTCCATAACGAGTCCGTAGGAGGCCGTAGGCTATATCGTAGCGGCTCGTTAGGCCAGCCGTAGGTACTCGGGGCATCAGGTATGTCGGGACATTTTTTCCAGCCCGATGAAATATGTCCACGAGTAAAAAAATAGCCCCGAGTATCTACGGCTGGCATAACGAGCCGCTACGATATATCCACGGACTCCTGCGGACTCGTTACGAACATTCTGTGAGTTTGAAAACTCGGGAGAATTCGTGAATAACTCGGGAGAATTCGTGAATAACTCGGGAAAGTGGGACAGGCCCTTTAGGCAGAGGGCAAGTGTGAAGGGGAGAGGGTGGTAGACTGGGGTAATGCGAGGAAGCAGAGTTGTGTGGAGAGGGGGAAAGAGTGGTAGTGTAAGGGGTGTGGAGGCGATCGTGTGGAATGGTGCGGGGTAAAGGATAATAGTGAGGAATGGTGCGAGGGAAAGGGTGGTGGTGGTGCGTGGGGGGAAAGGGTGGTAATAATAATATTAATAATGCATTTTATTCATGGGCGCCTTTCAGGACACTCAAGGACACCTTACAGATTAAAACAAGCAAATTACAAATATATAAATAATATGAAACAAAAACAACATATAGAGAGAGCAGCAGCAGCTAATCGCGCTAGCGTTCACTCGCACTTCCGGCAGCCATCTTAAAAGTAACAGATCACTCAAAAACACATTTTAACATGAACATCCACCACAGTATCACACATCGATGGAAGGCGAGTTCAAGTCCTCCCTTTTGATGTGGGGAAACAGGCCCTTCGGCCAGACTTGCCCACACCAGCCAACAATGTCTCAGCTACACTAGTCCCACCTGCCTTGGTCCATATCCCTCCAAACCTGTCCTATCCATGTGCCTGTCTAATTGATTGGTAAACGTTGGGATAGTCCCAGCCTTAACTACCTCCTCTGGCAGTTTGTTTCATGCACCCAACACCCATTGTGTGAAAAAGTTACCCCTCGGATTCCTATTGAATCTTTTCCCCTTGACCTTGAACCTATGTCCTCTGGCCCTCGATTCCCCTATGTGCATCTACCCGATCTATTCCTCTCATGATTTTGTACACCTCTGTAAGATCAAAGTGACCACCACCTTTCCCCCAACACCAGGTACTGTTGTGTGGAATGGTGTGGGGGGGGGGGGGGAGGGAAGTCGTGTGGGATGGTGTGGGGTTGGGGTGGTAGTCTGGGGATGTGCATGGGGAATATGTGCTGTGGAATGGTGTGGGGGTAAAGGGTAGCGGTGTGGAGGGAACGAATAGTCGTGTGGGAGGGGGATGCGGTGGAAGTGTGGGGATGTATGCAGGGGAAGGGGTAGCAGTGTGATGTGGTGCGTGGGGGGGAGAGGGAGGTCGTGTGAAATGGTCTCCGAGCGGAGGCATGGGTTCCTATCCCACTTCTGACACCATGTTGAGTGATGACCATACAATAACAGAAGCCTTACACCAAGATAAAGATCCAAAGACTTCATTAACTACATAGCAAGCACGACTTCACACCTGCTCGTTCTACTTACACTAAAGGAATCCAGCAAGCAGTGATAACTGAAAAGCTAGTGGGCGTAACTACAGAAGCATAACTACAGTGAGTGACACTAATCTACAGTGTGGCGAAAATGGTAGAGGTGTGAGCAGTGTGGGGGGGGGGGAATGATTGGTGTGTGGGGAGAGAGGATGGTGGGGGTCTGGTGCGTGGGAGGGAAGGGAGGTAGCGTGGGGGGAAATGGTGGTGGTGCGGGTGGAAAGATGGTAGTCATTACGTCATCATAGGTGTAGAATGAGGCCGTTGTACCCATCAAGTCTACTCCGCCATTCAATCATGGCTGATCCATCTCTCCCTCCAAACCCCATTCTCCTGCCTTCTCCCCATAACCTCTCACACCTGTGTGGGGGGAAAGGTGGTAGTGTGGGGGGAAAGAGAGGTAGTGTGGGGTAGTGTGGGAGGTATGCGGCGTGGATGGGTGATAAAGGTGAAGGGGATTCGAAGATGATGGAAACAGCCGGTACGGGCAAGGTCTGGGCGGGATTGTTGAGGAGGGTATTGGGGGTGTTGAGGCGTGCGAGGGGTATTGGTGTTAGGGTTCGCATCAAACTCTTCCGTAAAGACTGGCAGCCTATTTGGCTTTGCTCCTGTGACCATTAATCCTGCCATTAATTGATGCTGTGCCTACGTGATAATCGTTTGTACAAATCTACTGCATCCGCTGCTCTAGGTGTCAGTTGCTCTACATCGGTGAGACCAAGCGTAGGCTTCGCCCAACACCTTCACTCAGTTCGCAATAACCAACCTGATCTCCCCGGTGGCTCAGCACTCCCCCTCCCATTCTGAATCCGACCTTTCTGTCCTGGGCCTCCGCCATGGCCAGAGTGAGGCCCACCATAAATTGGAGGAGCAGCATCACATATTTCGCTTGGGTAGTTTACACCCCAGCGGTATGAACATTGACTTCTCCAATTTCAGGTAGTCCTTGCTTTCTCCCTTCATCCCCTCCCCTTCCCAGTTCTCCCACAGCCCACTGTCTCCGCCTCTTCCTTTCTTCTTCCCGCCCCCACCACCCTCACATCGGTCTGAAGAAAGGTCTCGACCCGAAACGTCGCCTATTCCTTCGCTCCATAGATGCTGCCTCTCCCGCTGAGTTTCTCCAGCACTTTTATCTACCATCGTTTGTACAAGGAGACACAAGTCCCCTGGAGCATCAGTACATTTCTAGCCCTCACCTTTTCAAAAATACTCGACATTTTTTTTCTTTTTACCAAAATGAATGATAGAAAATAGAACAGGATGCCACAAATGGCGCAGCAGGAGAGTTGCTGCCTTATAGCGCCAGAGACCCGGGTTCGATCCTGACCTCAGGTGCTGTATTTACAGAGTTTGTGCATTCTGCCTGTGACCACATGGGTTTTCTCCGGGTGCTTCGGTTTCCTCCTACATTCCAAAGACGTGCAGTTTTGCAGGTCAACTTGGTTTCTGTAAATTGCCCCGAATGTGTAGGATGCTAAACTGGGATAACATGGAAATAGTGTCTGGGTGATCATTGGATGGCGTGGACCGAATGGCTGGTTTCTATGCTGTACCTGTAAACTAGACTAAAGTGAACGAAATAAAACATAGAACAGTACAGCACAGGAACTGCAGTTGCTGGAAAATCGAAGGTAGACAAAAATGCTGGAGAAATTCAGCGGGTGAGGCAGCATCTATGGAGCGAAGGAAATAGGCAACGTTTTGGGTCTGAATAAGGGTTTCGACCCGAAGCATTTTTGTCTAGCTCCCTCTATTCACTGCACTTCCATGTGCCTATCTTCTTCTTCTTGCGTGTGGCGTGCACAGCCTAAAGTTGTAGGACAACTTGTTCTATTTGATCTTCCGTTTGTGCACGTCGAGTTGATTGCATTAGTCGAAACAGGGCGGACCACGTGAAGGTTGCAATCTTCCACCCCATGTGCCTATCTAAAAGCCTCTTGAACGCCACTATCGTATCTGTCCCCACCACACCCCTGACAAGTTTCCAAACCCCAACAACTCTCTGTGTAAAAACTTCCCCGGTACATATCCATTAAACTTTCCCCCACTTACCATATGATTATTCCCTTTAGTCTAGACTCTAGAAACATAGCCCGGAAACAGGCCCTTTGGCCACCGAGTCCATGTTGACGAGCAATCACCTCATACAGTAACACTCATCTTCATCGCCGGTCACACAAAACGAGTATGACTGTCCTCTCCTCTCCATAGGGTCGTCTACTTGTGGGTCTGCAGATGTCTGCAGAGGCCAATCTGTGATCCACACACCTTGGTGCAACGTGGGCAGTGGAGACTGGCGGTGGTCGGTAGTCGTCGAGCCCCCTTCTCTCTCTCCTTACGGCGCTGTCACTTTGTCTCTGCGACACGGCGTGGCTCCGTTTCGTGACGTGCAGCTCCTTCCCGCACGGATTTCCTCCAGGAGCGCCTGTCCAGTGCAACGTGCTCCCAGTTGTTCGATGTGATGTGGAATTTCTTCTGACAGTTCTTGATGTTTTCCTTGAAGTGTTTCTTTGGCCCGCCGGGGGCTCGCCGACCTTCCTTCAATTGAGAACACTAACACTAACATACATATTAGGGACAATTTACAATTTTACTGAAACCAATTAGCCAACAAAAACGCAAGTCTTTGGAGCGTGGGAGGAAACCGGAGCACCTGGAGAAAACCCACCCGGTCACAGGGAGAATGTACAATCTCCGTGCCGACAGCACCCGCAGTCAGGATCGTACCCGGACTCTGACGGTGTAAGGCAGCAACTCTACCGCTGCGCCACCATGCTGCCCTCGTGTGGACATTTCCACCCTTCTTCTTGCGTGTGGCGTGCACAGCCTAAGGTTGTAGGACAACTTGTTTTATTTGATCTTATTTGATTGTGCACGGCAGGTTGATTGCATTCGTCGAAACAGGGCGGACCACGTGAAGGTTGCAATCTTCCACCCTGCGAAAAAGGTTGTGAATCTCTACCCTATCTGTGCCCCTCATAATTTGTATATACTTCGATCAAGTCTTCCCCAACCTCGGACGTTCCTGAGAAAACAATCCAAGTCTATCCAACCTCTCCCAGAAGCTGAATCCCTCTAACCCAGGCAGCATTCTGGTAAACTGGCACATATTCCATCTGTCTTTGCCCCCTCACACCCTGGCTCTTTAACCTCCCCACAGTCCGCACTGTCACCCAGCTGTGTATCATCAGTAACCTTCCATATATCCCTTACACTCACCTCATGCAACATAATTGCTACAGATTGTCAGCAGCGCGGATCGACTGCATTGGCTTCTAGCTGAGCCACGCCTCAGGTTTAAAACTTTTCATGTTTATGCCTGCAAAGACCCTTTCATCTCTGAGAAATCTAAGCTGCTCCAGTTGTAAATTCTGGTACATCAAAGACTCCCTTTGCCCCACCGGTGGTTCCTGTAACATTAAGCGATAAAAGTTTCAGCTCTGTTCTTCTGCTTCTAAAGCTCTTTTTCTTTGCTTTATTTTGCACTATATAACTTACCTTTGGATTCAGGGACAGTTTCTTCCCAGCTGTCATCAGGCAACTGAACCATCCTACCAACAACTAGAAAGCAGTCCTGAATTACTATCTACCTTATTAGAGACCCTTGGATTATCTCTAATTGGATTTTACTGGACTTTATCGTCTTCTACACGTTATTCCCTTAATCCTGTATCTATACACCGTGGGTGGCTTGACTGTAATCATGTATAGTCTTCCCGCTGACTGGATAGCACGCAACAAAAAGTATTATATTATACCCCGGTACACGTGATAATAAACTAAACTGTTTCCCTACTTCCCTTCTCCCCTTTAACACCTTCCTTAAAACATTCTTGTCCCATTAACCATTTGTTCACTTGTATTTGAATCTCCTCGCTATTTAATTTAATTTGATGATGATCCTGTGAATTAGATTGAGATATTTTACAAACTTTAAGGCTGCGATATAAAAGCAAATTTTAATGACTGCTCTTTGTGGCTGAATGTATGCCTTCAGGGAAAAAACAATAATGATTCAGTGATGGTCTGAGTTGGAGGGTGTCAAAGCCCTGTCCCACGGTGCGAGTTCATTCCAAGAGCTCTCCCGAGTTAAAAAAGAAATCAAACTCGTGGTAATCCTTGGTGCCATATTCCTGTACTTACTTCTAATAAAATTAAAAATAAATAAATAAATAAATAAATTAAAATGCACAGAGAATGAACGTAGTGGGTACGTCGGAGCTCAGGGACATCTCTTAGCGGCTCGTAACGCTAACGGCAGGTACTCGGGAAGACTCGCTAATGGCAGGTAAGCACAGGAAGACTTGTAAAGATTTTTCAACATGTTGAACATGACGAGCGGCCATTATCGTAAATCCCCGAGTTCGAATCGGGGCAAACTCGGGAGAACTCTTGGAATTAACACGTACCGTCCAGTAAGCAGTAAGAGTGACATTAGTTAGGTGAAGCAGAGTTTTGTTTAGTTTACTTTAGACATACAGCACAGAAACAGGCCCTTTGGCCCACCGATCATCGATCCCCACACACTAACACTATCTGACACACTAGGGACAATTTACAATTATACCAAGCTAACCTACAAACCTGTGTGTCTTTGGAATGTGGGAGGAATCCGGCGATCCCGGAGAAAACCAAAGCAGGTCACGGGGAGAAAGTAGAAACTCTGTGCAGACAGCACCCGTAGTCAGGATCGAACCCAGGTCTCTGGCGCTGTGAGGCAGCAACTCTTTTTTTAATTTTATTTTAATTTTATTTTTTATTAGAAGTAATGTACAATAATATAAACCAAAAATAACATAATACATTTCTTGTACCACTTCTTGTTTTTAAATGTAATAATAGAAAAGTAAGAGAAGCAAGAAAAAGAAAATTAGGGAAAGTTAGATAAGATAGTGATATTAATAGTACTTGAGAAAGTGGAAAGAGAAAGTCCATAAAGATGTAAAGCCCGAGAGAGAGAAAAAAAGGAAAAAATGGAAAATATAAAGGAAATAAAAGAAAATAAAAGGGATGTACCTGCTTCGTATCTTTACACACCCCTCGCACGGTCCTGAAACTGTTTATTTCCAGAGTTATGTTGCACCTTATGCTTGTAATAAGTCAATAAATGGGGCCAAATCTTTAAGAATTGGTCTGATTTGCCTGCTAGGATGAATCTCATGTCTTTGAGGTGTATTTCAGACATATTTGAAATCCACATTTTTAGCGTTGGTGTCGGTGTATTTTTCCAGAATTTAAGTATAAGTTTTTTTGCCGTTACTAAGCCATAATTAAGGAAACTCTTTTGGAACAAAGTCAGCTCACAGCCGACTTCCATTGTTCCAAAAATAATCAGTTCTACGTTGGGTGTCGGTTTTATTTCAAATCATTTTGTAAAAATGTCAAAAATGTAATTCCAACATTTTTAGGATTTTTATACGAAAAACAAAGGAATGTGTTATAGTTGCATCTTGAGATAAACATTTATCACAAACGGGGGAGATTTGGAAAGATTTGGAAAAAAAGTAATGCAGCAACTCTCCCGCTGCGTCACCGTGACAATGTGCATGAGACCAGTCACAAACGGGAATGAGCAACAGCTCGAGTGACACTTTCCTGTAACAGTTGTATATTTTCTTTGATTTTCTACAGGTGATTGAGACTCGGTTCAGAAGCTGTCCCCCTCCAACCAAGGTTCAAGCAGAGAGTAAGTATGTTTGGGAAGTGGCTAAAAATGCTTTCAGGAGGAAGGAACCTTAAACACATGGTGTGTGTTGATCTGACCAAAAATGGTTTGTAAATTTAAATGTAAACATTTGAATGGTTCTTGTACTGACAGGTTGCCGTGCCACAAATGATCATTTGTGTTGATGCAGACCATAACTGCAACGTCTGTAGTGCCGGTATTAATCGTGGTTAGTGCGGTATTTGCGAGTTATGGTAATGCTAGTTATTATGCCGTTAGCACGATGGCCACTAGCCTCGGCAAAACATCCACCATAATCAAGGTAGACAAAAGTACTGGAGAAACTCAGTGGGTGAGGCAGCATCTATGGAGCGAAGGAAATAGGCAAATTTTCAGGTCGACTCGAAACGTTGCCTATTTCCTTCGCTCCATATATGCTGCCTCACCCGCTGAGTTTCTCCGGTATTTTTGTCTACCTTCGATTTTCCAGCATCTGCAGTTCCTTCTTAAACATCATAATCAAGGACTATTTCTACCCTGGCCATTCTCTCTTCTCCCCTCTCCCGTCAGGCAGAAGATACAAATGTTTGATGAAAGGTACCACCAGATTCAGGAACAACCTTTTCCCCGCATTATCAGACTACTGAATGGTCCTTCCATAAACCAGGGTATAATCCCAATCTTCCAACCTACCGCATTGGACTAGGGACTAGTGGGGTGCCGCAACGCTCGGTGCTGAGACCCCAGTTATTTACAATATATATTAACGATTTAGACGAGGGAATTAAACATAGCATCTCCAAGTTTGCAGATGACACAATGCTGGGTGGCAGTGTGAGCTGCGGGAAGAATGCTATGAGGCTGCAGGGTGACTTGGATAGGTTGGGTGAGTGGGCAGATGCATGGCAGATGCAGTATCATGTGGATAAATGTGAGGCTATCCACTTTGGTAGCAAGAACAGGAAGGCAGATTATTATCTGAACGGTGCCAGATTTTGAAAAGGGGAGGTGCAACGAGACCTTAGCGTCCTTGTACATCAGTCACTGAAAGTAAGCGTGCAGGTGCAGGCGGCAGTGAAGAAAGCAAACAGCATGTTGCCCTTCATAGTGAGAGGTTTTGAGTATAGAAGCAAGGAGGTCCTACTGCAGTTGTACAGGACTCTGGTGAGACCACACCTGGTGCATTGTGTGCAGTTTTGGACTCCTAATTTGAGGAAGGACATTATTGCTATTGAGGGAGTGCAGCAAAGGTTCACGAGGTTAATTCCTGGAATGGTGAGACTGTTATATGATGGGTCAACTGAGCTTGTATTCACTGGAATTTAGGATGAGAGGGGATCTTATAGAAACATTTAAAATTCTTAAAAGGCATGTCCCACGATGCAAGTTCATCCAAGAGCTCTCCCGAGTTTAAAAAAAAATCAAACTCGTGGTAAGTACGTAGAATGTACGTAGCGGGTACGTCAGAGCTCGTGGATGTCTCGTAGCGCCTTATAATGTTAACGGCAGGCACTCGGGAAACGCAGAAACTCGTGACGGTTTTTCAACAGTGTGAAAAATGTCCAAGAGTAGAAAAATACTCATGATGAGGTACCATGAGTTTTTTTTTTAACTCGGGAGAGCTCTTGGGTGAACTCGCATCGTGGGACAGGCTAGATGCAGGAACAATGTTCCCCATGTTAGGGCAGTCCAGAACCTGGGGTTACTGTTTAAGAATAAGGGGTAGGGCATTTAGGACTGAGATGAGGGAAAACCTTTTCACCCGGAGAGTTGTAAATCTGTGGAATTCTCTGCCACAGAAGGCAGTGGAGGCCGATTCACTGTATGTTTCCAAGAGAGAGTGAGATTTAGCTCTTAGGGCTGAAGGAATCAAAGGATATGGGGAAAAAGCAAGAACGGGGTGCTGATTTTGGACAATCAGCCATGATGATATTGAATGGCGGTGCTGGCTTGAAGGTGCCGAAGGCCTACTCCTGCACCTATTTTCTATGTTTCTCCATAACTATGACGCAATTACTGTAACACTATATTCTGCATTCTGGTATTTTTCTCTTTGATCTACCTGTTGGAGTTGTGTATGGCTGGATTGTACTCATGTATGATATGTTTTAATTGATAGCACGCATCAAAGCTTTTCCCCGTAGCTCAGTACACATGAATTAACCAAAGCCAATTTCAAAACTACACTCACACAAGGGTGGTGGGTGTATGGAACAAGTTGCTAGAGGAGGTAGTTGAGGCGGGGAATATCCCAACATTGAAGAAACAGTTCGACAGGTACATGGATAGGGCAGGTTTGGAGGGATATGGACCAAATGCGGGCAGGTGGGACTAACGTAGCTGGGACATGTTGGCCAGTGTGGGTAAGTTGGGCTGAAGGGGCCTGTTTCCACACTGTATCACTCTATGAATGTATGACTCTAAAATCAAGGAGGTTATAACACAATTTTATGAACCATTGCTGGGGTGAAATACTGCGTGCAGCTTTGATCACCACACCATAGGAAGGGCAAGATTGTACAGGAGAGTTAGAAAAGCAAATTCACCAGCATGTCGCCTAAAATAGATTATTTAGATATGAGGAGAGACTAGACAGGCTGGGGTTTTTTTTCCCTTGGGCCAGAAGAACCTGAGGGGGGAACCTAATTAGAACATAATAAATTATGAGAAGCATAGAGTGAGTAAATAGTGGGAAATGTTTCCACAAAGCAGCAGGCTCTTAAAGATAGCGGAGTCAGAGGATATGGGGAGAAGGCAGGAACGGGGTACTGATTGGGGGATGATCAGCCATGATCACATTGAATGGCGGTGCTGGCTCGAAGGGCCGAATGGCCTACTCCTGCACCTATTGTCTATTGTCTATGTTCTAAAATTAGAAGACAAAGTTTTAGTGTAGGGGGTTGGAGGTTGAGATGGTATCTGAGGAGGAATGTTTTCACTCATAGGGTGCTTGGAATATGGAATACACAGCTTTGAGGAGTGGGGAGGTGCAGATCCTCACACATTTATATCCAAACAAGTTCCTGTGGGCTGTGGAGCGGGCACTGGTGAATGGATGTGTACTTGACAGCACGGATATGGTGGAGCAAAAGACCTATTGCTGTGCTGTGTGACCCTAAGGGCCTGTCCCACTGTACGAGGTAAATCAAGAATTCTCCCGAGTTTTCCCGATTCAAACTCGTAGAATGTCCGTAGCGGGTCCGTAGGAGTTCGTGAATGCCCCATAGCGGCTCGTACGAGTAACGGTAGGTACTCGGGGAAATCCGGTAAACTCGTGACATGTTTTCAACACTGTGAAAAATGTCCACGAGTAAAAAATACTTGTGATGAAAAAGATTGTTACTTTTTACTCGTACGAGTTGCTACGAGACATCCACGAATTCCTACGGACCCGCTACGGACATTCTCCGAGTTCGAATCAAGGGAAAACTCGGGAGAACTCTTGAATTACCTCGTACAGTGGGACAAGCCCTTAAGGCTCTCTGACTTTGTGGTGGCATGGTGGCGCAGCGGTAGAGTTGCTGCCTCACAGCGCCAGAGACCCGGGTTCGATCCTGACTACTGGTGCCGTCTCTACGGAGTTCTCCCCGTGACCGCATGGGTTTTCCGGCCATGAGATTACAGATTGTAGACACAAAATGCTGGAGTAACTCAGCGGGTGAGGCAGCATCTCTGGAGAGAAGGAATGGGCGACGTTTTGGATCGAGACCCTTCTTCAGACTGGTATCGGGGGAGGGGGCGGGACAGAGATAGAATGGGGGTGGTGACAGTAAGACTGGTGGGAGAACTGGGGAGGGGATGGAGAGAGAGGGAAAGCAGGGGCTATCTGAAGTGGGAAAAGTCAATGTTCATACCGCTGGGGTGTAAACTACCCAAGCAAAATATGAGGTGCTGTTCCTCCAATTTACGCTGGGCTTCACTGACAATGGAGGAGACCCAGGATTTTGTGTCTACCTTCGATTTATACCAGCATCTGCAGTTCTTTCTTACACGGGTTACAGATTGTGTTTACTTCCGCTGCTGGTGATGATTCACGGTGCCTTGCGGATATCCAGTTTTGAGCTGCGATTTTTATATTGAGTATTTCCCTTTGAACATGTTTGCAGTGCCACAGAACACAAGGGGCCAGAATATAATCGTGGACTCAGATCGGATTGATTTACTTGGGGAGCTGCGAGCTTCAAAGTATTGAGATGCCATCAGCGATGAGCTTTTGAAGCCACCCTAACTCTTGACTGGTTCAAGGGAACCATTGATCGGGGGGGGGGGGGGTCCCAGAGGAGCTAAGAAATTTAAAGTTCATAAACATGGATTGCAAGTGTTACCAACTGCACCTCATGCAAAGTGACTATAAAGAATAAGACGTTTTAGATAAATTGAGATAACTAACCAACAAACACCTCCCAGCCTTTTTCCTGTCAATAAGGAGCAGAAGGCTAGGTTTGTCAATAAGGAGCGATATAGTTGAGGTGGGGGGGGGGGGGGGTTGGAAAGAGGGGAGAGGGGGGGGGGGGGGGATAATTTTCAGATTACCTGGTATCTGACAACGGCCGGAGATGAAAATACAAAAGGCTACGTGATAAGGAGGCAAGAGATGTGACATGTAAAGTCAGAGGAAGGGATATAAGTGGAAGAGGAAGGGTGGGTGAGTGGGGAAGGGGGAAGGGGGATGGTATTGTGGACGAAATGGGTGCACATTCAAGCAGGGCACAGAGGGAAAAAGCAGAGTAGACTCGATGGGCTGAATGGCCTCCTTAGAAACATAGAAACAAAAAATAGGTGCAGGAGGAGGCCATTCGGCCCTTCGTGTCAGCACCGCCATTCATTGTGACCATGGCTGATCGTCCCCAATCAATAACCCGTGCCTGCCTTCTCCCCATATCCCTTGACTCCACTAGCCCCCAGAGCTCTATCTAACTCTCTCTTACATCCCTCCAGTGATTTGGCCTCCACTGCCCTCTGTGGCAGGGAATTCCACAAACATTCACAACTTCTTCAGACCCTATTTCCTTCGCTCCATGAATGCAGCGCCACCTGCTGAGTTTCTCCAGCACTTTTGTCTACCTTCGATTTTCCAGCATCTGCAGTTCCTTCTTAAGCAATTGTTTCATTATCCGTACGGATAAGCAAAAGTACAGCAGGGGAGGAGAACGGGGGGGGGGGGGGGGGGGGGGGGGGGAAACTAATATTCCCCAAGGAAGTAAAGGTAATGATTGCAGTATAGCCGACACAACAAACTAGAACAATGGAAGAACACAATAGCGTCGATGGAGACAAAACTGAGACTTTTCACCGCACCTCGGTACACGTGACAATAAACTAAAAACTCTACAAAAGATGGGCAGATGGAACAGATGGAGGGGGAATGGATAGGATAGGTGACCAAAGGGAGTGGAAACATAAAAGCATGTGTGGGAGCCATACACTCAACCTGAAACGGTAACATTCATTGTCAAACCATTGAGTTGAAGGCCACCCAAGCAGAATATCAGGTGTTCTTCTAATCTGCATTTGGCTCTATGCTGGCGATCTTTCCATTTCCCTCTCAGTCCTGATGCAGAGTCTCAACCTGAAACGTTGACATATACTGTCACTGTATCTCACGTTGTTACTTGTGGGCGGAGCGCCAAAGCAAATTCCTTGTATGTGAATACTTGGCCAATAAACTTACTTACTGTATCTTTTACCTCCGCAGATGCTGCTTGAACCTCTCATTTCTTCCAGCATTTCAGTTGTATTTGTTCGAGATGCCAGCATTTTCAGTCACTTTTGTTTAGTTTAGTGTCACAGCGTGGAAGCAGGCCCTTCAGCCCACCGAGTCCGTGCCGACCAAAGATTTCCCGTACACCTATCTGAAAACCCTGAGACAATTTACAAAGGCTAATTAACCTACAAACCCGCACATCTTTGGAATGTGGGTGGAAACCGGAACCAGGAGAAGGGATGGGAGAGGGGATAGAAGGATGAGAGGGGATCTTATTAAAACATATAAGATTATTAAGGGTTTGGACACGCCAGAGGCAGGAAACATGTTCCCGATGTTGGGGGAGTCCAGAACCAGGAGACACAGTTTAAGAATAAGGGTTAAGCCATTTAGAATGGAGATAAGGAAAAACTTTTTCACACAGAGAGTTGGGAGTGTGTGGAATTCTCTGCCTCAGAGGGCAGTGGAGGCCGGTTCTCTAGAGGTTTTCAAGAGAGAACTAGATAGAGCTCTTAAAGATAGTGGAGTCAAGGGACATGGGGAGAAGGCAGGAATGGGGTATTGATTGTGGATGATCAGCCATGATCACATTGAATGGCGGTGCTGGTTCGAGGGGCCGAATGGCCTACTCCTGCACCTATTGTCTATTGTCTAAAACACACAAGGTCACAGGGAGAACATACTAACTCCATACAGACAGCATCCGTAGTTAGGATCGGACCTGTGCTTCTAGTGCTGAAACGCAGCAACAACTGTTGCGATACTGTGCCATTTGCCTTTGTGTGACTGAAGTACACTTCTTTAGTTTAGTTCAGTTTAGAGATACAGTGTGGAAACAGGCCCTTCGGGCCACCGAGTCCGAGCTGGCCAGTGTTCCCTGCACATTAACGCTACCCTACACAGTCTAGGGACAAATTGAACATTGACACCAAGCCAATTAACCTACAAACCTGTACATCGTTGGAGTGTGGGAGGAAACCCAAGATCTCGGAGTAAACTCACGCGGTCAACTAGCATGTTCCCGATGTTGGGGGAGTCCAAAACCAGGGGCCACAGTTTAAGAATAAGGAGTAAGCCATTTAGAACGGAGACGAGGAAACACTTTTTCTCACAGAGAGTGGTGAGTCTATGGAATCCTCTGCCTCAGAGGGCGGTGGAGGCAGGTTCTCTGGATGCTTTCAAGAGAGAGCTAGATAGGGCTCTTAAAAATAGCGGAGTCAGGGGATATGGGGAGAGGGTAGGAACGGGGTACTGATTGGGGATGATCAGCCATGATCACATTGAATGGCGGTGCTGGCCCGAAGGGCCGAATAGCCTCCTCCTGCACCTATTGTCTATTGTCTGTTGTCAAGGGGAGAACGTACAAACTGTACAGTCAGCACCCGTGGTCAGGATCGAACCGCTGTGCCTCCATGCTATTCTATATATATAGGAAATCAAGGATTACAGTAATCAGGCTTAAAGCTGAGGCAGGGCATGAAGGATGACTCAGCTCTTTCCCTGTGCTCTTTCTCACCTATCTGGAATCGGCACATTCACTGCTGAAACTCACGTTGCCCTTTTTGATTTCTCTTTCCCAGAACTTATGCAAGATATCTTTGAAGTTCAAACAGAGAACAGGCCAAAGAGCAAGGTTGGTATACTTTCACCACATTTACCCACATTTGAAAACATTGAGAACAAACCGGCCACCAGTCCTGTTGTATACATAAGGACAATAGGCAATAGGTGCAGGAGGAGGCCATTCGGCCCTTCAAGCAGCACCGCCATTCAATGTGATCATGGCTGATCATCCACAATCAGTGCCCCGTTCCTGCCTTCTCCCCTGTCGGACTTTATGAAACCTGGCTACCAGCGACGCCCCACCAACCTTTAACTACCTCCCCCTCATCTCTCCCCGGATTCGCACCCATTTCTCCCCCGTCCTCCATCCCCTCCCACCCATATTCTTCCCTCTGGCTTCGCTATTTCCACCTCTTCTACCCTCATCTCACACTGTTTGCCTCTTCATCTCTGGCCTTTGTCCATACATCTACCTATCAAAACATTGAATGCAGGGGTTGGGACGTTATGTTACAGTTGCACAGGACATTGGTGAGGCTGCATTCGGAGTATGGTGTTCAAGTTTGGTCACCTTGCTACAGGAAGCAATCACTTGTATCTCCTTCACTTGTATCCACCTATCTCTTCCCCACCACAAGAATGCCTGAAGAAGGATCCCGACCTGCAACGTCACCTATTCCCTTTCTCCAGAGATGCTGCCTGACCCGCTAACTTATTCCGGCGCTTAGAGTCATAGAATCATACAGCACGGAAACAGGCCCTACTGTGCAACTTCCCATGGCAACCAAGATGCCCCATATACTCTAGCCCCACATCCCCACGTTTGGCCCATATCCCTCAAACCTCTTTCATCCATGTACCTATCCAAATGTCTCCTACGTGTTGTTATGGTACATAGCTCAACCATCTCCTCTGGCAGTTCGCTCCATATACCCACCACTCCTCCTTGCGGAAAGCTTGCCTCTCAAGTTCCAATTAAATCTTCCCCCTCTCATCTTAAACCTCTGTTCCCATTTCTCGATTTCTCTACTCTGGGTACAAGACTGTGCATTTACTTCATCTATTTATCCTCACAGTCCCACACACCTCTATAAGATCACCCCTCATCCTCCTGCACTCCAGCTCCTAGCCTACCCAACCTCTCCCTATAGCTCCGGCCCTCAAGTCCATGCAACACCTTCGCAAAACCCCTCTGCACTCTATCCGGCTTAATGACATGCTTCCTACACCAAAACTTGAACACAACGCTCCAAAGGCGGCCTCACCAATGTAACGTTAACATAACATCCCAACTATATTCACCACCCTGACCAATGAAGGCCCACATGAAGCCTAGTTGACCATCCCATTCACCCGTGACGCCACTTTCAAGGAACTACGTCCCTGCAACCCTACATCCATGTGCACGACAACATTCCCCAGGGGTCTGCCATTCTCCGTGAAGCTCCTGCCCTGGTTTGGCTTCCCATAATGCCGCATCCCTGCATTTATCTGCAATAATCATTCCTCAGCCACCTGCTAAAATGATCAAGATCCTGCTGTAAATTTTTTGATTAATCATCTTGGCTGCCTACGATATCACCCACTTTACTGTCATCTGCAGCTTACTAAAGGCCCTGTCCCACTTTCCCGAGTTACTCACAAACTCTCCCGATTTTTCCCCTTGATTCGAACTCGGGTAATGTCAGGGAATGTCGGTAGCGAGCTCGTAGGAGGCCGCAGGAGTCCGTAGATGTTTCGTAGCGGCTCGTAATGCCAGCCGTAGGAACTTGGGGCATCAGGACATTGGAGAGGGGGCTCTGTCCTGTACGGCTGCCAGTCCTGCAGCTGTCCGTTTTGTTCACTTTTTAATTATTTTAAGTACGTTAAAGTAGTACGTTTAGTAGTTGGGGGTCTAATCTTTTTATGTGTGGGGGAGTCGGGGGTGAAGGGGGGAAACTGCTTTTAAAGTCCTTATCTGGTCGGAGAGGCTACCTTCCACCGAGCAGCACCTTCGATCCGTCTTCGTGGCCTACCAGTGGGCCTGGAGCAGCGTTTCATGAGGGGACCCGGCCAGAATCTCGGCTTCGGCGGTGGCACAGCGTTGGAGCGCTATCGCGGAGCGGGCGATGCCTTGCCGGGGTCGCAGCGTGGTTACGCCGGTATGCTGGGATCTGCCGATTGAACATCGCGGAGCTGCAGGTCTGTGGAGCGGCCAGCAGCGGGCGGCGGCGCTAAACTTTACATCGGTAGCCTGGGATCTCTCGCCAAGATCGCCGTGGTGGAGTTCCGTCCAGCGCGGCCTGTTGGCTTGGAAGCCGAGGTCTCCGGTAAGGAAGCGGCTGTCCAGGCACCCCAAGCCGCTGAGAGGGTTCTCCCGACGCCGGAGCACCATCACCCGGCAAGAGGGCCTGAAACATCGGGCCTCCGTAGCGGCGAGTGTGGAGGCCTCAATAGGCCCGACCGTGGGTGGACAAGAGGATGGGGACTGGACTTTGTTTTTATGTTTTAATGTTAAACTTCTTCTTTAATCCTATGTTGTATTTTTATTAGTGTGCTGCAAGGACATCTGAATTTCCCCTGAAAAGGGGATTAATAAAGTATTTATTATTATTAATATTATTTAGGTAAGTCGGGACGTTTTTTCAACGTTGAAAAATATCCACGAGTTAAAAAAAGTAGCCCCGAGTACCTACGAACGGCCGTTACCGTAATTCCCTGAGTTTGAATCAAGGGGAAAACTCGGGAGAGTTCGTGAGTAACTCGGGAAAGTGGGACAGGGCCTTTATTCATGCCTTCAACATTCTCATCAAAATCATTCATGTAAACCGCAAACAGCAAGGGGCCCTGCACCGATTCCCTGAGGCACACCACACTTTGTGGTGGTTTTTATTGTAAACCAACATCTCTCTAGATTGCGCTCTCATTCCGTGCGACCTCTGATAATTACCACCTCATGCCCACTAAATATTCCCCCTACCATCCGATAATTCCCTCCCATAATCCATGGACATTCTCTCTGCCTGTGGTAACATTCCCACCATCACTGACTGTTCCCTCAATACATCTTCACAGATTGTATTGACCACTACTAATTAGAGTTTCACCAGGGGCAGCTACTGTTTTGTGTCTGCTCTTACTGTTGCTTCCCTCTCACTTTAGGTTGATAAGCCAAAATTGGTAGAGCTTCAACGTTTCCCAGAGTTCAATCCATGGCAGCCCACCCCTCTGCCCAACGAGACAGCACTGGACCAGATCCTGGACAACGTTATGAAGGCCCGTGGTCAGGGGATGAAACAGGTCAGTGGATGTGAGAGTGTTGGCTCCCCTTGTGATCAGTTCACGGTTCATGGCAGTCTGCATGGGCCTGAACCCAGAGAATGGCTTCAGCAGTCTGGTTGTGTCACAGTCATAGAGTAATTGAGACAGGTCCTTCGGCCCAACTTGCCTACACCACCCAGCATGTCCCATCGACACCACAGTGGTGGCACTAATCCACCTGCTTGCATATGGCCCGTATCCCTCCAAACCTGTCCAATCCATGTACCTGTCTAATTGTTTCATAAACATTGGGATAGTCCCTGCCTCAACTACCTTGTTCCATACACCCACCACCCTTTGTGTGAAAAAGTTACCCCTCAGATTCCTATAAATGTCCCCCTTTACCTTAAACTTATGCTCTCTGGTTCTCGATTTTCCCCCACTCTGGGCAAGAAACTCTGGTGTGTCTACCCGATCTATTCCTCTCATGATTTTATACACCTCTATAAGATCCTGCTATGCTCCAAGGAATAAAGTCCCAGCCTGCTCAACCCCTCCCTATAGCTCAGACCCTAGAGTTCTGGCAACATCCTCGTAAATCATCTCTGTACCCTTTTTAACTTGATAATATCTATCCTATAACATGGTGCCCAGAACTGAACGCAATACTCATCAACGTCTTATACAACTGCAACATGACCTCCCAACCTCTATACTCAGTATTTTACCCTGGGTAGGAGAATCAAGAACTAGAGGAGATAGGTTTAAGGTGAGTGGGGAAAAATCTAATAGGAACCTGAAGGGCAACCTTTCCATGCAGAGGATGATGAGTATATGGAACGAGCTGCCAGAGGAGGTAGTTGAGGCAGATTCTATAACAACACTGAAAAGACACTTGGATAGGTGCATACTGTAGATAAAAAAGATTTAGAGGGATATGTAGGCAAAACTCAGGTAAATTGGACTGGCTTAGATGGGGCATCGTGGACGACATGGATGAGTTGGGCCGAAGGGCCAGTTTTCGTGCTTTTTGACTCTATAATTCTGTCCACGGGGCCGACAGTGGTTGTCTCACGGCACCTGCTGCGCGGGTTCGATCCTCACCTCGGATCCTGTCTGTGTGGAGTTTGCACGCACTCCCTGTGACCACGTGGGTTTCCGCCAAGTTCTCCAGTTTCCTCCCACATCGCGAAGATGGGTAGGTCGGTGGGGTCTTTGGCCACTGTAAATTCCCCAGGCGTGTGCAGGTGAGTAGTGGAAGCCAGGGTGAGTAGATGCGAATATAGAGTCATAGGGTCACACAGCACAGAAACAGGCTTGCCCATGCCAACCGACATGCCCCATCTACACTTGTCCCTCCTACCTGCATTTGGCCCATATCCCTCCAAGCCGCTGAGGATGTTCTCCCGTTCTGACGTCGGAGTTCCATCATCCCAGCGAGAGGGCCTGAACATCGGGCCGCCCGTAGCGGCGACTGCGGGCGGCTTCGGGAGGCCCCGACCACGGGTGAACATCAAAGAACATCAAAGAGGAGGATGACTGAACTTTGGGCCTTCCCTCACAGTGGGAAACTTTAATTCCGCTGTGTGGAGATGTTTATGTTGGAGTCTATCGTGTCTGTGTTCTTCTCTTTTTATTCGTATGGCTGTATGGTGACCCCAAATTTCACTGTACCAATTGGTGCATGTGACAATAAATATCTCTTGAATCTTGTCTAAACATTTCCTGTCCATGCACCTGTCCAAATGTCATAACGTTATGAGGAATAGGAGTACAATTTGGCCATTCGGCCCATCAAGTCTACTCCGCCATTCAATCATGGCTGATCTACCTCTCCCTCCAAACCCCATTCTCCTGCCTTCTCCCCATAATCTCTGACACCTGTCTTTTTTCTTACATTTAAATGTATTTGAAATATAGGGAGAATAAGACAGACTAACAGGGCTAATGTATTGGGATGATTGGTGGTCAGCATTGGCCAGGTTGGCCGAAGAGCCTGTTTCTTTCCTGTATCTTTCAATAGCTTACTTACTTACTTACTTACTTACTGCCTATACTGCCTCATGGCATGTAGGGCAGCAACGAAGGTCCTCCACTCCTGTCTGTTCTGGGCTAGCTTCTGGACACTACCCCAGGTCAGGTCCAGTAGTGTTGATTCCTTCACTTGCTGTTTCCGTAATGTTTTACGAGACAGGGTTGTTAGCCCTGTGCTCGACCCCCAACCTGGAGGACCAGTGGATCGCTCTTCGTCTCGCCTCTACCCTTCCACCTGTCCAGCATGGGAGACCCTAACAGGAGACGAATCTCCCGCTGGCATAGCTCTAGGGGTCACTGAGACACACAAGCTCCCCGACCACCACAAGGTTGCAATCGAACAGGGAGATCTTTCAATAGCACTGACTATAAATGGAAGAATTGACTCAAGTGCAGAGTTTGAGTGCTGGCACAGGGAAACAAAGAGCGTAAAGGGAGAGAGAGGTACCAGGTAATAACTAGTCATCAGGTAGTAGGTTTTCATCAGGGAGTGGTCGATTGGACTGATTAATATTGGAGAGGTGATGTGGAGGCTGAAAGATGCAGCCAAGGATTTAAACAGCAGTGAAGTGTGGGAACATTGGAACCCAGCAACAAATGTATAGGAAGGAACTACAGATGCTGGTTTACACCGGGGTTAGACACAAAATGCTGGAGTAACTCAGCGGGACAGGAAGTATCTCTGGATAGAAGGAACTTTTCGGATCAAGACCTTTCTTCAGACTGATGTACATTCAACAAATGCACATGGGGGTCAGTGTTTAAATAAAACGATAGCCTTAAAATTTGGTTTCTCTAGTTATTGACACTAACATTTTATCTATCAAACCATTAACGGTTGTGAAAGTCACCACTGAATCTCCCAGTAAAGTTTTATTCTCCAAGGAGATCACCGCCACCTCTGTCATCTGCAGTGAGTTTCCAGTGTTCTCTCTACAAAGTCTACCATCCTTCTCAAAGTTGGTGCCCAGGATTGTTCAGAATGGTGGACATAAAATGCTGGAGTAACTCATTGGGTCAGACAGCATCTCCAGTGAAAATGCATAGACCACATTTCTGTTTGGGACCCTTCTTCAGATCTGACCCAAAATGTCACCTGTCCATTCTCTCCATTGATGCTGCCTGACCCGCTAGTTACTCCAGCATTTTGTGACTATCTTTGCTATAAGCCAGTACCTGCAGTTCATTTTTATTACATACTAGACCAACTGGGATCCATTGGGTCCCTGTCACACGGGAGGCCTGGTCCCCCAACGCAACCCGTTCCCCAATGCAATATTCCACCCGTTCCCCCGACGCAAGCCGTTTCCCCCAACGCAATATTCCACCACTCACCCATAGCCTCCACGGGCGGCTTGGGCCCCAACGCACGGTTTCCCCAGCACACTATTCCGGCACTCACCCATAGCCCCCAACTGCACAGGGGTGGCCCATTTCCCCTTATTCATCCTCCCTCATTAAACTAAAAAAAATCCTTGCAGCCAGGAATATTTAAAAAAAAGGGATTGCAA
Organism: Okamejei kenojei; assembly: GCA_035221665.1. Taxonomy (NCBI): domain Eukaryota; kingdom Metazoa; phylum Chordata; class Chondrichthyes; order Rajiformes; family Rajidae; genus Okamejei; species Okamejei kenojei. The sequence goes on along the minus strand of CM069167.1, from coordinate 13,747,793 downwards.
CATTGTAGCTTGCAATTGCACTTGCTAGGGCTGGCAGGACTCAGTGTCCTGGGATAGCAAATTGGAGTGAGCAGGGCTGCAATACCATCGCTGCAAGGGCCGAGGAAAGAATGTTTTTCTCTAATTGGGGTTTTGTAAAATAAAAAATGTGAATAACTTGTGATTTATAACATAAATCTGAATGAAACTTGATACAAACCACCACGTGACAATTGTGAGTAAGGTGGTCCAAAAATTGTAGCTGTTGTTTACCGTTTTGCCGTAATTTGACGACATCACCGAATCAGAGATCACACACGCACACACACACACACACACACACACACACACACACACACGCACACACACACGCACACACACACACACACACACACACACACACACACACACACAAATAAACAAGATGAGAGTTTTAGTATAATAGATTGTGCAACATGGTTCTAGGTAGATTTTAAGGATATTTCAAAGGAGGAAGCAAGCGCTGAGAGATTGAAAGAAGAATCCTCAGACTTGGGGACCTCACAGTGAAGGCATGGCCACCAATGAGAGAATGATTAATTCCATACTCACACTTCGCTTGGGCAGCTTGCAACGCAGCGTATGAAGAAGGACCTCGGCCCGAAACGTCACCCATTCCTCCTCTCCAGAGATGCTACCTATCCCGCTGAGTTACTCCAGCATTTTGTGTCTACCTTCGATATGATTATTGATGTCTCTAATTTCAAGTAATCCCTGCATTCCCTCTCTCTCTGCACCTCCCCCACCCCAGTCGACCTGCTAGTTCCACTGTTCGTATCCATATATACCCCCTTTAACACTTCTTCCACAGCCAACAATGGACCATTGTGGGCTCCACCTTTGCTTGGTCATGACTGCCAGTTCTGCTTTGTTCTGAACCTTTGCCTACCTCCAGTTTCCCTCCCCTCTGACTCTCAGTCTGAAGAAGGGTCTCAACCCGAAACGTCACCTATTCCTTTTCTCCAGAGATGCTGCCTGACCGGCTGAGTTACTCCAGCATTTAGTGTCCGTCTCACACTTGGTAACGCTGACTGTTTGCTCCCTCTGCAGACTGGCTACATTGCTGATCTCAAGCAGCTGCTCAACTCCACGCTGATGAAGGACATCCTCTTGGACAGCTTCTGGTGGTTTTTCCTGCACACACAGCAGGTGAGCTTGTGTTATCGGGAGCGGCTGGGTTGGTTTAAAGGCTGTATATGCTGCAACTACACACAGTAAACCTTTGTTATAACGGACCATGGTTGTGGGGGGAGGGGGGATGGTGTCCACTATTGGTGATTGTCCGCTATAACAGAGTTAAAGGGATTAATAATCTTTAACTTGACAGTGCCGGCAGTCCGCTGAAAAATCGCCTAAGTAGGACAGGCCCTTAACAATCAATTGGGAGTTAGGTGTAGAGGTCTTGCAATGGGCTTTAGCTTTTTACTCTCTGAGACCAATAGCCAAACAGAGTGAAGTACTTGGATTGGACATGGGACCAGATCAGGTCACCAACATGGAGCAAAGAGAAACAAAAGGAACAGTCAATCAGGACATACTTAATACAGACACAAAATGCTGGGAGTAACTCAATGGGTCAGGCAGCAACTATGGAGAAAATGAATAGGTGATGTTTCGGGTTAGGATCGTTCTTCAGACTCATTCTACTGTTGGGGGGAGGGGGGGCGATTCCACACAGTCACAGGGAGAACGTGCAAACTCCACACAGACAGCACCTGAGATCGGGATCGAACCCGGGTCCCTGGTGCTGTGGGGCAGCGGCCACCCACTGCACCACTGTGCCGACCCTTCTCTACAACTGATGAGCATAAACTATGTCTGATCATTACACACAGACAACAGTGAGCCTGACTCGCGCGCCATCCACCCACTGTGATTTTGTGATTTGAGGTGATCAGTCACTGAGTATAGTGAGCAGGGGGTGAAGTGAGCTGGGTGTTTGATTTGTCAGCAGTATGTTTGGAATTGATCGCTGCGTGGCGCCCTCATAAATGTTCGTTCCCTTTCAGCGTCAGAGTTCTGTACAGTGCCAGCTGTTTGATCGGGTATCCAAGAATTACGTGCTGCTGATCATGGAGAGTTGGAACTGGGCATTTGGTGACCGTTTTCTGCAGGTTAGCAATACCTTTTTGTCAGTTCTCCACAAGCCAGTGTCCAGTCCATACCCCTAACCTGCCCTCAGCAGCTCCCATTGCCCGCCACTGCTTCCACTGGTGTTTGCAGGCAGTGCTGTGGATGGGGTAGGAAGGAACTGCGGATGCTGCTTTAAATTTGATTTTGATTTGATTTGATTTAATTTATTGTCATTGTCTTCAATGAAGAGACAACAAAATTATTTTTCCCTTAGTCAAACAAAAAAATAGAATAAAAAACCACAAAACACAGAACACAGTAGTCCACAACACAAACATCCCCACAGCAGCACCAAGGTTCCCCACTGTGAGGGAAGGAACCAAAGTCCAGGCAACCTGCTCGCCGATGTTCCCCAATGTTCACCCATGGTCGGGGCCTCCCGAGCACCCCGTAGTCGCCGCTACGGGCGGCCCGATGTTCAGGCCCTCTCGCCGGGAACCTCTCGTCGGCCACATTCCACCGGAGTCCACGGCTCCCGATGTCCACAGGCCGCACTGGATGGAGATTCGCGCTGGCGACCCCGGCAAAGGGTCCAAGGACTCCGCGATGTTAAAGTCAGCGCCGCCCGCGTTGGGAGCTCCGCACCCACAGCTCCACGAAGTTGGAGCAGCGGCCCAGTGGTGATCCCAGGAAGGCCTCGCCCTCTCCCCGATGCTCCTAGCGCCTCGCCGCCGCTGCTGAAGCTCTGGACGCGACTCGGATATTAGCCGCATCCTCGCCAGGAAGCGACTGAAGGACGGATTCCCCCTTACCCTACCCGCTTCCCCCCACATAAAATACCAAAAAAAATACTGAAAAATAAATAAAAGATACACTATAAATAAAAGCGCCACCGGATGTCCAACATAAACAGAAGATAGACACAAAAAGTCGGAGTAACTCAGTCGGTCAGGCAGCATTTGTGGAGAAAATGAATAGGTTGTAGTGGCCTGGATGAGGTCAGGAAAAGGCCAGACGCCAGCAGGTTCAGCAGTCGTTTTTAATTAACCATGGCAAACACACCGAGCGCCCGCGAGCAGGACCCAGGAAACCCCGTGGGCAGACAATCGTCCCTGTCCCTCAAGAGCCGAGGGGGGTGACGCAAGGAGTGGCCTAATCCCCAGGGACCGCCACAGGACCGCAGGAGGCAGGAAACGGACAGGAGGGAGCACGCGGCGACCAGGCCCGGGTGCGCGCCACAGGAACCGACCAACAGGTGCAGGGGACGGAGTAACCAATGGAGGAGGTACCCTAGATGGAGGGCGCCCTCGCTTATGGGGCTGCGCTACCAGCACCAGCCGATCAATGTCAATATGCGCCGGCTTCAGCCGCGCAACCAAAACAGTCTCACGCCGACCCCCCATGTCCGGGACGAAAGTGGACGAGCCATGCTCTCGGACTCATCACGATGCGTGATGAACGTCGGGGTCACCAGTTGTGGTGGCCTGGATGAGGTCAGGAAAAGGCCAGACGCCAGGCAGGTTCAGTAGTCGATTTTAATGAATCATGGCAAACACACCGAACGCCCACGAGCAGGACCCAGGAAACCCCGTGGGCAGACAATCGTCCCTGTCACTCAAGAACCGAGGAGTGGCCTAACCCCCAGGGACCGCCACAAGGTGACATTTCCGGTCATAAGGAATAGGAGTAGAATTAGGCCATTCGGCCCATCGGCCCATCAAGTCTACTCCGCCATGAAACCATGGCTGATCTAACTCTCCTTCCCAACCCCATTCTCCTGCCATCTCCCCATAACCTTTGACACCTATACTAATCAAAAATCTATCAATCTCTGCCTTAAATATATCCACTGGTGTGGCCTCCACAGCCGTCCGTTGCAAAGAATTCCACAGATTGAACACCCTCTGACTAAAGAAGTCGAGAGCCTTCTTCAGACTGAGAGTCAGGGGAAAGGGAAACGAGAGATACATGATGGTGATTTAGAGAGATATAGATCAAATGAACGAAAGATATGCAAAAAAGTAACAATGATAAAGGAAACTGGCCATTGTTAGCTAGCGGCAAGGTGAAATCAAGTTACAGACAATGAGACTCAACAAGACAACTTTGAATCTGGTACAACGACTTGGGTGTGGGAGGGACGGAGAGAGAGCAGATGCAAGGGCTACTTGAAGTTAGAGAAGTCAGTGTTCACACCGCTGGGTTGTAAGCTGCCCAAGCAAAATATGAGGCACTGTTCCTCCAATTTACATTTGGCCTCACTCTCACAATGGAGGAGGCCCAGGATAGAAAGATCAGTGTGGCAATGGGAAGGGGAGTTAAAGTGTTTGGGAGATCAGTTCCGCCCAGGCGGAATGAGCAAAGGTGTTCATCAAAACGATCGGCCAGTCTACGTTTGGTCTTGCCGATGTATAAGAGCCACACCTACATGGGATAGGGTTTGGGTTCCCTCATCATCCACAAGCCCCTTCATCACCTTCCATTAGTTTATTGTCACATGTACCGAGGCGCGATGAAAAGCTTTTTTCTGTTACGTGCTATCCAGTCAGTGGAAAGTCTATACACATGGTTGCAGTCGAGCCATCCACAGGATACAAATACTGTGGGAGACTTGATTGTAATCAAGTTCCAAACAGTTCCAAATCCACAGTGCCACATCTAATTCCAGAGTTCCTCACATTCCCTCCCATACTTCTCCTCTCATCTATCCACCGGCCTGTGTTGGGGCCTAGAATCCTCCCGCTATATAAGTTACTGCTCTCTCTCAACTGGCAATAATTACCGAGACTGAACTAGATGATCCACAGCTGGCTGCAGAGTGTGGTGGGCCGGATGGCCTAATGGTGGGCTGCATGGCCTAATGGTGAGTCCAGTTACCTAATGGTGGGCTGCATGGCCTAATGGTGGGCTGCACGGCGTAATGGTGGGCTGCATGGCCTAATGGTGGGCTGCACGGCGTAATGGTGGGCTGCATGGCCTAATGGTGGGCTGCATGGCCTAATGGTGGATCCAATCACCTAATGGTGGACTGCACAGCCTAATGGTGGGCTGCATGGCCTAATGGTGGACTGCATGGCCCAATGGTGGCTGCATGGCTTAATGGTGGGCCCAACGACCTAATGGTGGGCCCAATTACCTCATGCTGGGCCCAATGGCCTAATGGTGGGCTGAATGGCCTAATGGTGGGCCCAATGGCCTAATGCTGGGCCCAATGGCATAATGCTGGGCCCAATGGCCTAATGGTGGGCTGAATGGCCTAATGGTGGGCCGGATTTCTGCTCCGACAACTGATGAACTTATCCAGGCCTCTTCCACCATCTATCCAGTGTTTCTGTGCACTCCCTATTTGTTCCATATTACTGTCCATTCACCCCAAAACACCATTCACTGCTCCCCATCACCATCTTTAGACTTTAGTGATACAGCGTGGAAACAGGCCCTTCGGCCCACTGAGTCTGCACCGACTAGCGATCGCCCCATACACTAGCACTACCCTACACCCTAGGGACAATTTACAATATACAGAAGCCAATTAACCTACACATCTGTACATCGTAGGAGTGTGGGAGGAATAGGAGCATCCTGAGAAAACCCACCCGGTCCCGGGGAGAACGTACAAACCCCCCACAGACAGTACCCATGGTCAGGATTGAACCCAGTCTCGGGTGCTGTAGGGCAACAGGCTCACACTATCTCACACATCTATCACACTTTGGTGCCATCTATCCCGCTCATGGTTTGGAAACGTCGGCATTGGGTATTACATGCAGAAACAAGGAACTGCAGATGCTGGTTTACCAAGGAAAGAAGTAAAGTGCTGGAGTAACTCAGCGGGTCAGGCAGCCTCGCTGGAGAGGTGACGTTCTGGGTCCCCTGTTTCTCAGTCTGAACAAGGGTCTCGACCCAAAACGTCACCTATTCCCTTTCTCCAGAGATGTTGTCCGACCCGCTGAGTTACTCCAGCTTTTTGTGCCTGTCTTCTGGGTGAGGACCATCTTCAGACAATATACATCCTGGCAACTTGCATTTCTACCTCTCTGTCACCTTCTCAATCCCTGCACAGTCTCTAAATTGACAGCATTGGATGAACGGAAATTTTCTCTAACTATAAACTACGGGCGGTCACGGTGGCGCAGCGGTAGAGTTTCTGCCTTACAGCGAATGCAGCGCCAGGAGACCCGGGTTCCATCCCGACTACGGGTTCTGATGTACGGAGTTTTCACGTTCCCCCCGTGACCTGCGTGGGTTTTCTCTGAGATCTTCGGTTTCCTCCCACACTACAAATACGTACAGGTTTGTAGGTTAATTGGCTTGGTATAAATGTAAAAATTGTCCCTCGTGGGTGTAGGAAAGTGTTAATGTGCGGGGATCGCTGGTCGGCGCGGACCCGGTGGGCCGAAGGGCCTGTATCTCTAAACTAAAAAATAAGGAAGAGAGAAGCCATTGTCCTGGGTCTCCACCACTATCTCAATCTCCAGCCTCTGAAACTGCGGGAAACTGAACCAGACCTATCGTAACCTGTATGTTATTATTCTGCCTGAGTGAAGCCATCACTGAGGTTGCCTGCTTCCACCACTTCACCACTGTCCAGCTCCATCTGCTCCTGAAAGTCTTGTCCTTGCCCTTGTTCTGCACGGGTTTCATTATTTTTGACCCTCCATGAATCTTTGAGTTTAGTTCATTGTCACATACACCGAGGTACAGTGAAAAACCTTTTGTTTCGTTTAGAGGTACAGCGCGGAAACAGGCCCTTCGGCCCACCCAGTCCGCTCCGACCAGTGATCCCCGCACATTAACACTATCCTACACACACCAGGGACAATTTACATTTACACCAAGCCAATTTACCTGCAAACCTGCACGTCTTTGGAGTGTGTGAGGAAACCGAAGATCTCAGAGAAAACCCACGCGGTCACGGGGAGAACCTTCAAACCCCGTACTGACTGCACCCCTAGTCGGGATCGAACCCGTGTCTCTGGCGCTGTAAGCGCTGTAAGGCAGAAACTCTACCGTGCTGCCCCATTGCGTGCTGACCAGTCAGCGGAAAAGCAATGCATGCTAAGCCCTAGTGCGACCACACCTGGAGTATTGTACAGAGCCCTAGTGAAACCACACCTGGAGTATTGTGTGCAGTTTTGGTCCCCTAATTTGAAGAAGGGCATTCTTGCTATTGAGGGAGAGCATCGTAGGTTTACAAGGTTAATTCCCGGGATGGCGGGACTGTCATATGCTGAGAGAATGGAGCAGCTTGGCTTGTTCACTCTGGTGTTTAGAAGGATGAGAGGGAATCTCATTGAAACATATAAGATTGTTAAGGGCTTGGACACGCTAGAGGCAGGAAACATGTTCCCGGTGTTGGGGAAGTCCAGAACCAGGGGCCACAGTTTAAGAATAAGGAGTAAGCCATTTAGAATGGAGACGAGGAAACACTTTTTCTCACAGAGAGTGGAGAGTGTGGAATTCTCTGCCTCAGAGGGCGGTGGAAGCAGGTTCTCTGGATGCTTTCAAGAGAGAGCTAGATAGGACTTAAAAATAGCAGAGTCAGGGGATATGGGGAGAAGGCAGGAACGGGGTACTGATTGGGGATGATCAGCCATGATCACATTGAATGGCGGTGCTGGCTCGAAGGGCTGAATGGCCTACTCCTGCACCTATTGCCTATTGTCTATTGTCTAACATTCAAGCAATCCACAGTGCACAGATACAGGATAAAGGGACTAACATGAATAAGATTTAGTGTACGGTGACGCTTCCAGCCTTCTGTTGCCGAGTTTCTAATTCACACAAAGGCCTGGTTCTAAATTTATCGCTCATCTACACTGACTGTGAATGAAGCATGTTTCTACTTAAGTAATTCTCAATCTTATCTTCAATTGCATCCCTCACCTCCCCATTCTCCCCTCTCAGCCCTCCAGCCCCGTCACCTCCTGCAGCCTCACAAATCTCCAAGGTATCTGCGAATTTCCAGCGTTAATGCCTCCACCTCCGGCAGCTGTGCCATCAGCCTCTGAGGCCCTAAGCTGGGGATTCCTTCCCTAAACCTCGGAACCTTGCTACCTCTCTTCAAAGTGCTCCTGGGAGGCTGCGTGTGTGAGCAAACCTTTGGTCGCCTGCCATAACTCAGTCGCGAGTCAGAAAAATGTGTGTTGAGAGCAACTCTTTGAAGTGCCCAGGGATGATTTAGCTCGCATGTCCAAGTCCTTGAAGAAAGTCGCGGTAAATGATGTCCTGTCATGAGCCGTTCCTATACAGGAATGCTTTGAGGCTAGTTTCCTTCCCCCCAAGCCTATCTGAAGACTGTCCAAGCCTGCCCTCAGTGTGGCAGCTGGGTTGTGTACACTACGCAAAATACTGGAAACACACACCAGATTGGAGACTTGTACCTTTAACTGTTTCACCTTCCACAGATGCTGACTGACCTGCCGAGTGTTTCCAGCATTTCTTGTTTTTTTAATTTCAGATTGCCGGCATCTGCAGGTTTCGTTTTTGTTTACATCAGGGGTGTATCTAGCTGTCCTAGTTGCCAGAGCGCATTTTAAATCAGTCTGGGTAGATGGCAGAGGAAATCGGTGATAGATGCTGCGTCAAAAAGCGTAAATAATTACGACAAAGAACCTCTGTGTTCTTGTAGATGCATGATTGATAGAAATAGGCCCTTCGGTCCACCAAGTCCATGCCGACCATCGATCACCCCTTCACACTGGCTCTGTGTTGTCCCACTTTCGAATTGGTTTCCCTATACATGAGGAGCAATTTGCAGAGGGCCAATTAACCTACAAACCCGCCCGTCTTTGGGATTTGGGATGAAACCCACGGAGCACCCGGAGGAAACCCATGCGGTCACATCGAGAACACGCAAACTCCACACTGTTAGTACCCAAGGTTAGGATCAAACCCGGGTGTGAAAGGCAGCGGGCTGGACCCGAATGAAGATTGGTTGCTTGTGGCAGCTGTGTGTCTCTAGGTATTTGTAGATGGTTTATGCATGCGACCAATAATATAGCTACCTCAGTACCTATAACCCCGCCTTAGTTAACATCAATCATAATGCTTTCCCCTCCCTGGATATAGTTCAGTAGAAGAATGTAACCAGTGCTTGCTGACGTGTGTTATACCCTGTGCTATCATTAAAGGATGCTATACACTCCAAGGGTATGTGAATTGCTTATTTACATGGTGTCGAAGCTGGAAGATACCTGCGTCTCCTGTCTACCGGGTTTTATTTCTTTCTTTTGATTTTGTGCCTCCTTGTGTTTAATTTCTCTGGCCATAGCGTCTTCTTGCAGAAAGCCCGCGCAGCTTGTCTTTGATGCTGATATCTCTGAGCGCTGGGCCACGTTTGAATTTGATTTCATCCACTTTGTCAATGTTGTGCACCACGCCGAACCTGACTCCGTTAAAGCCTCCCTCCCTCCTCAACCTTGTCGGACCAGATGCCATAAGGAGAGCCAGCACTTACACCTACGCTCCAGTGGTCACCTACGCTCCAGCGGTCCTGGAACCGCATTCTAGAGAGAGCAACTTTTTTTACAAGGAAACAGTTGCCCGATTAACCTGTTGAATGTTTTATTGCTGATTTGCGTTATCTTGCCCAGCGGTGCCGTTTCGGTGACATGACAGACCAGCTCACTAGAGACATTTTAGTAACTGGCATGCGTGAACAGAAGTTACGTTCTGAGCTTCTAAGGGATCCGGATCTAACGTTGGTCAAAGCTATGCATGCCTGCAGAATGTCTGAGGTCGTTGAATTGCCAGATGACCACCGTGATTCGGGCACTAAATCTATCAACCTGGCTGGGTTTAAGAGACCACAGCCTCGGATGGAAAACACTGCTTTTCTGCCGCATGCCAACCCAGGTCCTGGCGAAATGCCCCCCAAGAAGTGCCCAAATTGTAACAACATGCACCACAGACTGTCGACGTGCCCCGCCTATGGTAAGGCCTGCAATTTTTGTAAAAAGCTAAACCATTTCTCTGTCGAGCCCGTGGGAAAGCTGTACAGGCTTCAAGACCTAATCTAAACAGGCTGTTACAATCTGATGACTGTTACGGCTCACAGCCCTCCAGAGCAGAATCCTACGATGCGGATCCAATTAGTTCTCCAGAGGAGTCGAGCGTGTTTATACTCCTCCACGCACCTGGCCAGCGTTCCGATCCCACCGTATCTGTAACTGTCAATGGTTTGACCTTCCTTGCTAAGTTAGACACTGGAGCGAAAGTCAACGTTTTGTCAATAAACCTCTTCAACAAGATAAGGAATAATGAGCCCTTGATTTCTGACCGTTCTACTCTGCATGCCTATGGAGGAGAGATTCTCAGGCCGGAAGTAGTTGAGGCTGGGACTATCCCAACAGAGGAGGTGGGGAGGGCCACTTTAACTTGTGTGCTGCAAAACCTGTTTTTTTACATTTTGAATTCAGACGGTGTGACTGCTGGGCAACCGTGCATGCCAGGACCTTGGTCTGGTGTCCTTCGACCGCACAGTCCACAAAGTGCAAATGTCGTTTGACCCAGTAGCAGAATACCCGGACCTGTTCAACGATGACCTGGGAAAGTTAACACTGACTTACCATATTTCCATTGACCCAAAAGTGACGCTCGTGGTTCGCGCACCTCACAGGGTGTCTCACGCCATGAAAGACAAGGTCGAGGCGATGCTCAACAACGTGGTTAAAATGGGGGTGCTGGAAGCGGTTAGCAAGCCCACCGAGTGGGTCTCCACCATGGTTGCCACGCTAAAGAAAGACAAGAATGAAATACGCGTGTGCATCAACCCGAAGGACTTAAACCTTGCCATCAGGCGACCCCACTACCCTATGCGGTCTGTTGAGGATGTGGCGGCTCGGGTCGGGCAGGCCACTGTCTTTTCGGTCCTAGATGCTAAGAACTCGTTTTGGCAGATCCCATTGGACAAAGCGTCCTCTGACCTGACGACCTTCTCCACACCGTTCGGCAGATTCAAGTTTCTGCGAATGCCATTTGGCATCAATTCCGCTAGCGAAGTGTTCCAGCGAACGATGGAGCAGGTGTTCTCAGACCTGCCATGTGCCATCATCGTGGACGATATCCTGGTCTATGGGAAGGACATTGCCGAGCACGACCTGAACCTCCGCCGCGTCCTGGATCGGGCGCGACAGGCCAACCTGAAACTGAACCCCAAGAAGTGCCGGTTTCGAGTCTCAGAAGTCACGTATGTTGGACATGTTTTCACCTCTAACGGACTAAAACCTGATCCCTTGAAGGCTGCTGCCATCTCCGAAATGGTAGCCCCCACCGACGTGCCTGTCCTGCAACGCTTCCTGGGCATGGTGAATTACCTTGGGAAGTTCATACTAAATCTCAGTGAGCTGAGTGCACCCCTGCGGCAGCTGACAAAAAAGGATATCGCTTGGGCCTGGCTCCCACAGCACCAGCAGGCCTTTGACTGTCTCAAGTCCAGATTGATTAACACACCGACTTTGAGGATCTTCGACGTGAGTCGCCCCATCACCGTCACCTGCGACGCTTCCAAGTTCGGTCTAGGTACGGCCTGCCTACAGTCTGTCGATGAATCGTTGCATCCTGTTTCCTATGCCTCCCGCAGCCTCCGGGTCCCTATGCCCCGCCACTCTCATACCAACAGCTGGCTGCCGTCCCAGTTTGTGTTCCCTGCATGCCTCGGTCCCCATCTCGCGTGCCCTGTTCCCCTCTGCACGGGTCACCTGTTGCCGGTCTTGGTTCTGACTCTCCTGCTTCTCCCACCCCACCGCCCTTCTCTGGTTACCCAGCTGTTTCGCGGCCTCCTGTTTCTTCTGATCTTTCGGTGAAAGGGGGAGACATCCGTACGCGCTCGGTCCGGATTAGTAAGCCACCTGTTCGTTATGGTGATTTTGTTTAATTCTGTTGTCATGACTTCTAAGCTGTTTTCATTTTCTAAGGGGAAGGATGTAGATGGTTCATGCATGCAACCAATAATATAGCTACCTCAGTACCAATAACCCCGCCTTAGCTAACATCAATCATAACGCTTTCCCCTCCCTGGGTATAGTTCAGTAGAAGAATATAACCAGTGCTTGCTGACGTGTGTTATACCCTGTGCTATCATTAAAGGATGCTATACACTCCAAGAGTGTGTGAATTGCTTATTTACAGTATTATTGCTGTGTTTCTCACTGTTGCTCTCATTGCCCGTCAGGAGCTGCCCAGCAGCCTCAGCCAGGCCGTGTTCATCAGTTTCTGCTGCAGTTTCCCCCAGTCCTTGATTCAGTTCGACAACAATGAATTCAAAGCTAAAGTGTGCGACGTTGTATACCGTTGGTTTGGAGGTAAGGCACCCTGATTAATACAGTGAGAATGTATCCGCACAGGGTTTCTCACGCGCGCACGCACACATATATACACACACATGTATACACGCATACATATACATACATACACATATGCATGTCTCATAAATACACACACGCATATACATACATACGCATATGCACACATACATATACACACATGCATGCATATACACACATGCATGCATATACACATATACACACATGCATATACATAGATACACATACGTACACGCATAAACATATCACATAAATACACACTCATATACATACGCATACATGCACACACATACATAAACGCACGCATGCGCACACACACTCCAGCACTTTGTGTCAAGATTTAACAGAAACAGCATGGATTTATGTTTGACAAATCGATTGGAGTTTGGTTTAGAGATGCAGCGCGGAAACAGGCCCTTCAGCCCGGGTCTGCGCCGACCAGCAATCCCCGCACATTAACACTATCCTACACACACTAGAGACAATTTACAATTTTTACCAAAGCCAATTAGCCAACAAACCTGTTCATCTTTGTAGTGTTGGAGGAAACCGGAGCTCCCGGAGAAAACCCACGCAGGTCACGGGGAGAATGTACAAACTCCATGCAGACAGCACCCGTGGTCAGGATCGAACCCGGGTCTCTGCCGCTGTAAGGCTGCAACTCTGCCACTGCACCACTCTGCTGCCCCTCTAGCCATGTCTTTCAAAATTCCAGGGTTTATATTATGGTGTTAGATTGCTTGATTGAAAGATACAGCATTATATCAGTCCCTTCTGCCCACTGAGTCCGTGCCGACCATCGATCACCCGTTCACACTAATTTCTATGTTATCCCACTTTCTCATTCCAGCGCCCTGCTCACTAGGGTCAATTTACAGTGGGCCAATTAACTTATAAACCCGCACGCCTTTGAGATTTTGGAGGAAACTGGGGCACTCTGAGGAAACCCACGCGGTCACAGGGAGAACGAGGAAATCCACACCGACAGCGCCCGAGGTCAGGATCGAATCTGGGTCTCTAACGCTGTGAGCCAGTGGCTCTACCCACTGTGCCACCCCTGAAGGGGCTGTCCCACTGTACGAGGTAATTCAAGAGTTCTCCCGAGTTTCCCCTGATTCGAACTCGGAGAATTATGGTACTTGGGGCTATCGTGGACATTTTTCAACATGTTGAAAAAACTTCACGAGTTTACCGCGTTTCCCGAGTACCTGCCGTTAGCGTTAGGAGCCGCTAAGAGACGTCCCGAGCTCGGACGTACATTCTACGTTCTTACCACGAGTTTGATTTTTTTTTAAACTCGGGAGAGCTCTTGGGTAAACTCCTATAGTGGGACAGGGCCCAGAGATACGCTTTCTGTCACAAACTTGTCCAATACTTTTTTTAACTGAAATTAGTTTCCTGAAAACCCTGATTCTCACCAGATTCTTCATGTTCTCATTTTTCTGACAAGTTCTAGTCTCCTTCTATGAAACAGACATAAAGTATGTTTTAAACTTCTCTGCAATTTCTTTATTCCCCATGGAGACGGAATTAGAAATTTGCTCAGCTGAATATCCCCAGCATGTTACATTTTTATTTCAAATACCTCCTGCCTTGGCTAATCTTAAAGACTCTCAGTTTCTTGAATGAATGAATGAATGAGTTTATTGGCCAAGTATTCACATACAAGGAATTTGCCTTGGTGCTCCACCCGCAAGTGACAACATGACATACAGTGACAGTTAAGAATGATACATAAAACATTAAACATTAATTGTAAAACATTATTGATTAAACATGTTAATTAAATAAAACACCAGAGCAAAAGGAGGCTACGGAATTTTGGTTATTGAGTAGAGCCAAAAAAAGCTGAAAACATTATATGTGTTAAAACCTTACATTACAGATCTTGAAAAAGTCTATTATGCTCTATTTTAATTAATATATCTGGAGATTATGTTCCTGATACTAGAATAATAATTCCTGATAATAGAATACTAGAATAATTCTGAATCATAGCACAAGGAACTCTGGAGACCTCCACGGGTTATTCTAGCTACAGAGGTCCAATGGAGGAGATCAGGCCAAAATGTGGTTAGCTATGCCAACGGCTCAGCCCAGATGACTTGTTGATGACATCTGGCAAATTGGAAATATTTCAGGTCCATGTCATTTCCTAATATCCTCAACTTTTTCCAGTTGTGGCTCAACTTGTCCTTATCTGACTTTGCTCCCCAAGTAATACTTCGGACCAGACCCAAACTCAGTATTCCACAAACTCATCCACTCAGGAGATAAAGTAACCATGAAACATTGTATTCTAGATTTACCACACCTACAGAAATTAATTCACTGAGGCACATTGTCCAGACATCTTAACACGTCATTATATTTATTTACAATGCTACAGCTCAGTGAATTGTTGATCTAATTTAAGAGTGAGGAAAATCTAGAGTAACAAGTTTAATATTCAATGACATTGAGGGCAACACAGTAGTACATTGGTAGAGCTACTGCCTTACAGCGCCAGAGTCCCGGGTTCGATCCTGACTACGGGTGCTGTCTGTATAGTTTGTATGTTCTCTCTGTGACCGCGTGGGTTTTCTCCGAGTGCTCCAGTTTGCTCCCACTCTCGAAAGAAGTACAGGTTTGTAGGTTAATTAGCTTTGGTAAATTGTCCCTAATGTGTAGAATGGAACTAGTTTATGGGTGATCATTGGTTGGTGCGGATTCGGTGGGCTAAAGGTTCCCGTTTTCCACGCTGTATTTCGAAACTAAACTAGTAAGATTAAACGAGAGCTTGCCAGTTTGAAGTTTGATCCTTATTTTATGAGGAGTTACGATGAGGGATTTCGTGAAGACCCTGCCAGCACGCATGCGCGACATTCTTCAAAGTAGCGGTGTGAAATCACAGATAGCAGCACTGACTGGAGATAGTAAGATTAAGATAAACCATATACCAGTTGACCTTATGATAGAGGGTTGGGAGCGGAGGGCACGAAATCCTTCATCGTAACTTCTCATAAAATAAGGATCAAACTTCAAACTGGCAAGCTCTCGTTTAATCTTACTATTTTACTTCGGAGTCACGTGAGTGACTTTGTGAAGATTTCAAAGCTCTGTGATTTCATGCCCTGGACCACGTCCATGCTCACACACTGCCGTAATAACTGATGGAGGAAGTGTGTTGACGTATTTCAGACTTGTAACAGAGCTGAAAAACAAGAATGTATTTATTAATACAAACAAAAAAACCCTGAGTTTGGGAACCGTTCAGGGAACAGAAACTTAAAACAGTATCTGTAAACGTCGCAGGAGTGGCCACAGGTTTATTATAAAACCGTTGAAACGTGCCTTCATTGGCCCAGCCTGCTGTTACGAGGACATGGTCCATGGCCCTCGCCGCTGATGCGGATGCAACCCGGGAAGAATTATTTAAAATGTCAATGTCTACCCCTGCTGCATCCAACACCTCCCTGTGCCACCTGGAAAAGTCTGCACAGTTACCCTGTAGTGTGGGCGTTTAAAGCTGATAAATAGACCTGTTTCCATTCCCCTTAAATTTTGAGTGACTTTAATATAATGTCGGAGATGGGTGGCTAAACAGAGGCGTACATCAATGGGATATGCGTGGAATTCCAATTTAAGACCGGTTGTTCCAGATCTATGATGTTTAAGTAACTCGTCTATAAAAAAGGTTACCTTGGTGGGGGTCGAGACCATCATGTCCAATTTCAGTTTGTGGAGGGTCTGGACCCGCTGTGCTA
The DNA here is from genome assembly GCA_035221665.1 of Okamejei kenojei. Lineage (NCBI taxonomy): Eukaryota > Metazoa > Chordata > Chondrichthyes > Rajiformes > Rajidae > Okamejei > Okamejei kenojei. The sequence continues at coordinate 13,731,631 of CM069167.1, read as the reverse complement.
TAATGAGTGCCATCAACATCACCACTTTATAGGTGAGTTTACAAGTGGGAGTGCCGAAACTGGTGACCAACTCCTGAGTAAGGTCAACACTACCCCTGTATCCCAGGTCACAGTGTATCGTGGTCTCAGAAGGATTGTAATTAAAAAATACCCCTCATAAGTTTCGACACCATTGGATGGGATCCCACTCCAAGTCTGAGGTAGTACGATAATGCACTCCTAGCACTATTGATGGCACTGTAGCTGAGGCCCTCATCATTGTGAAGGCCCGCGAGGAATTCCAGCACATCTGTGATGGTGGCAGAGTCGTAGGTGATATTAGTCCTGGAACAGAAGACCTCCCATTTCCTTACATGGGTAAGGTATAGCTCCCTAGTGGACTCTATGCATGTCGCCGTGATGATGTCCATGGTCCTGTTTGACAGTCCGAGTTCCAGCAAAGGTCTCTTCAGAATCTGCAAGCCAACAGGTTCAGATGACCATGGCACGGATGACTCTCCCCTGATATGGGATGTGTCAGGAGGTTCGGGCATTTAGGAATCTGCACCCATGGTTCCTGCACCATGCCGAGGAATCTGATGGTTCAATCTGGACACAACGAGGTCGATATCTGGTGTGCCATCCATTCAGTGTTGTCATTGAATTTTGGAACCAGACCCCGTTACCTCCATGGTTACCGGTGGGTCTTATCCTTCCGTACTTGGTTGTTGGGATGTTGTGGCGCCGTGGTGTGAGGTTGATGCATTTTCCAAGCGGGTCGCTCTAAAAAAGACCTCTGTGGGTGAGGCGCGACCTTTGGGTTTGCACCCGTCACCGTATCAGGGTGAAACCGGGGCCTGTTGGGTGTTGCATATGGATGCTGCCATCGATATGCTGGTGGCCTGCTGGAGGAAGGTGGTTTTAGCTTCCTCTCTAGGTCTTTGACCTGTTTGGGCAGGTCATCCCCAAACAACAAGCTTGGTGATGGCGTAGCTCTAGTTTTACACAACCCCGCAAATTTGGGGTTGAGCGTGGGCCGGATAGAGCTTTTCCTGATGCAATTGATTTTGTATTGGTTACAGAGCAGGGCTAAGGCATCCTGCTGCTCTTCCGTCATGTCCACACTATCGATTGACCTGTTCCTGAAGCTGGTGTGTGGTCAGGTAATTGATACTGGCCGCTAGCCGTGGTTGAAGAGGTTGCCCTTTCTGGGATGGATGTGTGAATTTTGACACCATCCCCAGAAGTTCCTCTTCCTGTATCCCATGCAACTTAGGGTCTTCGGTCAACCTCTCTTCCAGGTTAAGCAGTCCCTGATTCTGGCGCTCCCTTCTGAGCGGGGAGAGATGTTGGACATCCCTAGAAAGGGCCTGTCGTGGACCTGAATGATCCACGGGACGCAAGAGGTTCCTCTGGAGCAGCTGCTTCATCATCCGCTCCATGCGGGCTATGCGATCGCCATTGCATCTGCAACCGGCAGGTCGTCTTCCCCAGATTCTGCAGAATCAATGGGGTCATTACCGCCAGTCCGCACCCCGTCGGAGTGATGTCTATGGGACTGATGCGGTAGAGAGTCGGTGCCAGCCGCTCCAGCGGGGCTACACGACTTCCTTGTAGATCTGCCGCCAGTCCGTAGGCTTCCGGACTGAGGCGGTGTGGAGTCGGTGCCAGCCGCTCCTGCGGGGCTACACGACTTCCTTGTAGATCTGCCGCCAGTCCGTAGTCTTCCGGACTGAGGCGGTGTGGAGTCGGTGCCAGCCGCTCCAGCGGGGCTACACGACTTGTGTGTTGTTTTGCCACCGGTCCGCAATCTAGCGAACTGAAGCGGTGGAGAGTCGGTGCCAGCCGCTCCAGCGGGGCTACACGACATCCTCGCGGGCCTGCCGCTAGTCTGAGGTCTTCCGGACTGATGCGGCGGAAAGACGGTGCCAGCCACTCCAGCGGGGCTACTCGACTTGTGTGCGGATTTGCCACCTGTCCGTGGTCTTCCGGACTGAGGCGGTGAGCCGGAGCTTGCCGTTAGAACAGGGCTCTCTGATTTGTGCGGACTGAAGCGGTGGGGAGTCGGGGTCTTGGCTACCCTGCTCCCGCGCAGTCCTCCCGCCAGTTCTCAGGGTCCTGGACTGTGGCGGTGGAGAGTCGGGTCCCGACTGAGCGGGGCTCCCCGACTTCCGCGCTGTCTTCCCGGCCTGAGGTATGGGTGCTGCCGGAAAATCTACGGTCATGCTCCGGTGATGTTGGCCGCTGACTTCGCTCCGAAGTCCCGCGGTTTTCAATGCCATGCTTGAAAGCAGCCTTCTTTTTGCTCCTTTTCTCCATTACGAAGTTTCTGTAAGGGATTTAAACAATACAGAAACCCAACTAACTCAAGGTTAGTAAAACTTACCTGTTGGTCCTTTTTTAAGCTTCCGGCAGAGGAGCGTGCTGAAGCCGCTGGCTCCACCGCCAGCGACTCGAAAAAGCGAGCTCGACCGCCGCCCGCTACGCGCATTCCGTGGTCTCTGTAGCGGGTTCCCTGCGGTCCGTGGGCGGGATTCTCCGAGGTCGTGACCGGGATTCCCTGTGGTCCGTGACTGGGGTTCCCTGTGGTCCATAAAGGGTCTTCCATGGCCCGTCCGGACTTCGCCCAAATTTAGCAGGACCTCTGTAAGGCTTACAGAGATTCCTGCAAACATAACCTGGGAAAAAGTTGTTTTTTTTTTAAACTTACCTTCAGCTTTGGCCCCTGGTGGAGCAGCGCTCACCCCCAGTAAGACGTTGCGTAATGCGATTCCCTTCTTCAGAGTCAGCCTAGACCTGACTCCTTATGCTCCCCTGCAAAGAGGGTGAGTATTTGGCAGCCCTGTAAAGGGTACTGCCGTGGGTCTGCTCGGAGACCCATGGTGACCAGACTCCTGCTGGAGTGTGCCATGTAGGAGATAGTGCTCCCCACCTGCTCATGCAGGAATGTAGACTGCCCCAAGCGGCAAGTCTGTGAGCCCGGACCCCGCCTGGTCAACGGGCTTGCCCACTTCCGACAGTGGTGCTTAGAACATTTTAGGTAGTCACATGGCAGCCCAGCTTTTGAGTCGGGGCCCCACTCTGTCTTTGCTACCTCTACCGGGTAACGTTGCCGTCAGTCCGTGGTATTCCTGCGGGCTGCGGCGTTGAGTCGGAGCTCCTGCTCTGCCTTCGCTACCCGCGAATGGCAGTCTTCGAGCCCGGACCCTTCTGGGTCTACGGGCATGCCCGACTTCCGGGTAGCGTTGTCGTCAGTCCGCGGTGATCCTGCGGGCTGCGGTGTTGAGTCGGGGCAGCCGTTCTGCCGTCGCTACCTGCGAACGGCGAGTCTGTGAGCCCGGACCCTGCCGGGTCAACGGGCTGCCCGACTTCCCGGCGTGTAGTGATGCCGCCAGTCCGCGGTGATCCTGCGGGCTGCGGTCTGTTTCCGCCGCCGCTGACCGCCCGCGTACCGCGTTCCGCAGTCCGTCTCTCGAGGCGGCCCGTTGGTGGGGTACTCTGTCCCACAGAGTCCCTGAAAGAAAAAACGACCTCAGGTTAGTTCACCTTACCTGCAGGTCCGTTCCGGTGGAGGAGCGACCCTCCTCCCTGCCTGTCGCTTCGCATGCGGTCGCCGATATGTCGCGCATGCATGCTGGCGGGGTCTTCACGAAGTCACTCACGTGACTCCGAAGTAAAATTCTTATCGAGTCCACATCACAAGATTGGAAATTGTTCAGCCAGAGATGAATACAATAGCCTCTTGCGCTTCTTGTGCTCCTTATGCGTAGTGGTGGAATCCGGGCCGCGACGTGATCGCTCGTTCCTTGACCCCGAAACTAAACTAAACATTAATATTCATAATCCCTTCATAGTCAGAATGGATTCCACCAAATGGAGTCTATACCCTTCAATCTCAAGGGCCTGTCCCACTTGGGCGACCTAATCCACGAGTTCTGGTGAGCTTGTCCTCGACTCATACTCGCAGCATGGTCGACACGAGGTCGTAGGAGGTCTTCGTAACTCTTCTTCATGCTCGAGAGTGGTCTCTGCGTACTCGAGGCCTCAGCTAGGTCGCGGCGTTTTTTTCAATATGTTAAAAAATGTCCGTGAGTAAAAAAAAGGTTGCCATGGAAAAAATCAATACTTTTTTTACTCGTAGGTTTAGTCGTAGTAGGACACCATGTTAGTGGTAGAGTAGTCAAAGGTCAGGCACGTGTCGTGAGTAATTACTCAAGGTAGGCAGTCAGTCGGCTTTTTAAAACAATCTTAAACCGCGCATGCGCAGATTGTTCTCTCCGTAAAAATTAAAATAAAAAAAAAGTAACAATTCAATTTGCCCAAGGCTTCTAAATCTCCTTCATTTTTTAATTACTGAATGGGTGGGGAACGGAGAAGGAAGGCAGGTAGATAGATGGTGGTAAAAACGGGAGCACGTTGAATCAGTTGTTCACTTATTGAATGACAATACTAATTCAAGGGACCAATTGGAGGGAGAGTTCCTTTCACAGCGTGTGGAGAGTCAGTGCCAGGGGTTAAAGATGCAGGGAGCGCAGGAGTGATGAGAAGGAGGGGGTCGGAGATCATGTCAGACTCACTCACCGCTGCCGTAGTGCTCCGGGCATGGACAGCAGAACTGGCTGCCACTTCCGAGGAGGGAAGCAGCTCGGGTGACTACGAGTGGCCGCCGGGACCCGACAGCAGAACCGGCTGCCACCTCAACACCTTCTGCCGGCCCGCTCACCTCTGGCAGTGCTCTCCGTCTGAACACCTCTCACCTGCCGCTCGCCGGCTTCGCTCATGTCAGCCGCTTCCCGCAAATCCTTGAATTCCCACAGCCGAGCAACCTCAATTGGTCCCTTGATTGCGCTGTCAGAATTTAAGGATTTGCGGGAAGCGGCTGACATGAGTGAGGCCGGCGAGCGGCAGGAGAGGTTTTCAGAGAGCACTGCCAGAGGTGAGTGGGGGCTGTCCGGTCACGGCGGCTGCTCGCAGCCATCCGAGCTAATTCACTCCCCGGCCACAATGCGGTAGCTCCGTGCCCGGAGCGTCACAAGTGGGTCACTGGCCCCGATCCCCTCCTTCACAATGCTCCTGCCCTCCCCGCAACTTTACCCCGGGCCAGACTCCCCAAACACTGTGAAAGGTGCTCTCCCCCCCCCCCCCCCCATCCCTCCCACTCCGGGAAATATGGTATTTAAAAACATAAAACACCAAGAATTTCAGCTGCCTTCAGACCCGCCTGTCATTGACGGCTTCAGGCAGCGCTGGCAGCACGTGGGCTGCACAGACCTTCGTGTGTTACATGTGCTGCGGTTGAAAGACACGGAGAAATATGCCTACCTAAGAGATCGATCTCTGAGAATGGCATAATTCTCCCATGCCTTTACTATTTATATTTCATAATTGCCATTTCATAATTTTAGTCAGGGTAGGCAACGCGTTACCGTTAGCGCGACCTAACGTGGTCGCTTGAGCGGCCGGCGTCGCGGGGCCGGTCCCACTTCGATCGCCGGAGCCGTGCGGAATTGTGCGGAGTTCGTCCCGACATCGCACGGGGCTCCGAAAAACTGACCATGTTCAAAAATTCCACGCGGCAACGGCATGTCGGCTCGCAGTCGCCTCGACGTCGTGCCTCCGTGACCCTCTCTGTAGGTGCCTCCGTGACCCTCTCTGTAGGTGCCTCCATGACCCTTTCTGTGTGTGCCTCTGTGCCCGCCCCTCTCTGTGTGTCCGTCTCTGTCCTGCGAACTTACCTTTAAGTCTTCGCTCCAAGTTCGCCTCACTTAGCGCCGCGTTGCGCCACTCACCCGACCTCCGCGCGGCCCCCGCTGCCGGTTTGGTCGCGCTCTTCGCATGGAGTCGGATGCTGGTAGGACAGGCCCTTTAGTCGTAGCTAATCGTAGCTAGTCTTCAACATAGTCGAAGGAGGTCGAAGGAGGTCTTCTACATAGTTGAAGGAGGTCTTCAACATGTCATTTTTTAAAACCCTTCTAAACTCACCAATTAGGTCGCCCAAGTGGGACAGCCCCTTTACTCCACTAATTCTGACTAGTCATAAAGTTATCTCCCGCTGCAAATTTAACAGGTGAATATCGTGTAAAGAGCTAGGTGACATCTCAAATTAGAAATAGTCTCTGTTCTTGTGAAGCACTTCTTCTACATCCTTATCGGGTCTCAATGCCTTGTGGTGACATTATACTGTTACTTTGGTCAAAGGTCAACAACCGAGGTTCATAGCAAAACTGTAACACATTTGTTGAAACAAAATGATATCGCGGGCTCGGGCTGACGCGTGCATGGTCGTGAGTAGTCGCCCAAAGAGTCATACCTTTTTCTGGTCGGCGCTGGATTTTCAACATGTTGAAAATTTTCGGCGACCTGCTGCGACCATGACGGGTGCCGGCAAGTCACCGAAAAAATCGCATAAGTGGGACAGGCCCTTCAACCTGTTCCTTCCAGTTTTAGATACCTCAGCACAGGGGAAAGCTTTTTCGACATCAGTCCTCCCTGTGCCATTCACCATTTACTGAACCTCAGGTCATCCCTCCAGCTGCATAACTCGAAGGAGAACAAACCTGGCCTGTCCAGTCTGTCCACATCACTGACAGGCTTTATCCCAGGCAACATCTTGGATCCTCTCCTGAGCAATCAATAACCGGCTTCAGGTGTAGCTCCCAGAAATGCCCACAGTCCTCTAGCTGTGACCTGATCAGTTTTTAATACAATTGTACGATAATCAATCTGCTCTTAAATTTCATGCCTTGGATAAGAAAGGTAAGTATTCCATATTCTTTCCTTCCCACTTTATTTACCTTTGCTTCTGGGAATATGTGGACTTGTATGCTGGGGTCCCGCTGTGTGAAAACACAGATTCAGGGACAGTTTATTCCCAGCAGCATAACCAAGAGATGTGTCGCACCCTGTCCACTCCCTCTTCTCACCTCTCCCATCCGGCGCAAAAGGTACAGAGGTGTGAAAACGCACACCTTCAGATTCAGGGACAGTTTCTTCCCAGCTGTTATCAGGCAACTGAACCATCCTACCACAGCTGGATATCAGTCCTGAACTACTATCTACCAAAGATCCTATACTAGCAAGATGGACTACTCCCATGAAAAATGCATAGTACGGTCATGGGCAGATTTATGGGTAATTATAGGACCCATTTCAGCAACCAGCCTCCGCCATCTTGCTTCCGCCATCTTACTTCCGTCTCCGTCTTCCGGGTTGAGGCGGCGGCCCGACTCGGGGCTGAGGCTGAAGCGGTTTTCCGGCGGAGCGGCCTGACTCGGGGCTGAGGCTGTGGCACGGCAGAGCGGCCCGACTCGGGGCTGAGGCTGTGGCACGGCAGAGCGGCCCGACTCGGGGCTGAGGCTGTGGCACGGCAGAGCGGCCCAACCCGGGGCTGGGGCTGAGGCTGTGGCACGGCAGAGCGGCCCAACCCGGGGCTGAGGCCGTGGCACGGCAGAGCGGCCCAACCCGGGGCTGAGGCTGTGTCCCGGCGGGGAGTCTGGCCCGGATCAGCACGGCCGAGACACCAAAGTGAAGTTGCGGGGAGGTTTACAATGTTTTTTTATTTAATGTTGTCCCTTGTCTAGTCTGAAATAAAGTTCATCATTGGATATAAAATCGGAAGAAATGTAAATGTGTGTGATATATTATTATATACATCTATATCACATTCATGTATGCGTGTTCTTTCCAGCACAATCTAATCAGTTGTATGCTCGCTGAATAAAACCATCCTTAAGTTATACATCATTTGTAAATCTTGCTTAAACACATTTAATTTTGTGAAATACTTAATTTAGATAACCCCTGCAATTACTGCAGTTGTGAACAGTGTGATTAGATGAATGGAATACAGAGTGCGTGTCAACTCAACAAAATCAACTCAAACACAGCATATGAGCAATTTAAAAAGAAATCATTTAAAAAACATTAAAAAAGAAAATTACCAGAATCAAAATTTATAAACATTTTATTCTTTAACAAGAATTAACAGAATTATGAATCTAACCCTGTATCACACACACACACAAACTGTCCCCCCCGCAACGTTGATGACACTGCGAGTCGGGTCGGGTAGGTTCCGGTTACTGAACTGGACGAAAAAAATGCCCATGTTCCGCTCCGTTGCGTACTACACGTCAGCAGGAGTGGCCTATCTTGCTCCGCTGTCTTTGATCGGACATTGCTGGCTTTAGCTTGCTCTAAATGTTATTCCCTTATCATGTAGCCATACACTGTAAACGGCTCGATTGCCATCGTGTATTGTCTTTCCACTGACGCGAGAGAGAGAGAGTGTGTGTGTGTGTGTGTGTGAGAGAGTGAGTGAGTGAGTGAGTGTGTCCTAGCCTGCCCAACGCCCTCCTATAATTCAGTCTTTGAAGTCCTGGGAAGATCCTCGAAAATATTTTATGCACTTTGTCCATCTTAATGGCATTTTTCCCACAGCAAGGTGACCAAAACTGAGCACCATACTCCAAGTGTAGCATCACCAAAGCCTTGTACAACTGTGGCATAAAGTCCCAACTTTAATGCTCAAAGTGTTGGAGTAACTCAGGGGGTCAGGCAGCATCTCTGGACAACATGGGAATTATCCATGGTCTCTGGTGTTGTTGCCTGACTCACTGAGATACTCCAGCACATTGTGTCTTTATTTGCATACCAGTATTTGCAGTTCCTCGTATCTCCTTCAATATTCAGAGCCCTGATTGATAATAGTCAGTGTGCCAAAAACCTTCTTTATCTCCCTCTCTCCCTCTCTGCCACTTTCAGGGAATTACGTTCTTGTTCTTCCAGGCCCCGCTGTTCTAAAGCAGTTTTGGATCTAATTTGAAAACTTTCCTTGGGTTCCTTGCATTCTAATCTCTTGGAGTAGTCTCTCACCTGGGAACCAGTTCAAGACCTCAGATATTGTGTGGCACGGTGGTGCAGCGGTAGAGTTGCTGCCTTACACCAACAGAGACCCAGGTTTGATCCTGACTATGGGTGCTGTCTGCACGGAGTTTGTACGTTCTCCCCGTGCCCGCGTTGGGTTTTCCCCGTGTGCTCCGGTTTCCTCCCACACTCCAAAGACGTACAGGTTTTCGCCTGCTAATTGGTTTCGGTAAAGATTGTAACTTGCCCCTAGTGTGTGTAGGATAGCACTAGTGTACGGGGAACGCTGGTCATGATGGACCCGGTGGGCCGAAGGGCCTGTTTCCGCGCTGTATCACCAAACTATACTCAAATAAGATGCATCCGCTCCCACCATATTCCAACCCAGAACGCTATTTCTGGAGAGAGACAGAGAAAGGCAGCGGGTTGCGTGCTTTCCCTGGCGAACCGCTCCCTTCCCTTCTCTGCCAGCGCGGTGGTCACCCATTCCTCCTCCTTCCTTCCGTTACGGAGCGACCACTACTAAACAAGTGCTTGGAATTGTCACGTCCAGCCTTATGCATGCACGGTTGTGGCCTCAGCCCATACTCTGAAATCGTTGCATGAGTCCGTGACGCCCACCCTCTCATTCACCGCAGCATTCAGAGAACTGCCGTGAAGAGAAACATAAAAACATAGAAAATAGGTGCAGGAGGAGGCCATTCGGCCCTTCGAGCCAGCACCGCCATTCATTGTGATCATGGCTGATCGTCCCCAATCAATAACCCATGCCTGCCTTCTCCCCATATCCCTTGATTCCACTAGCCCCTAGAGCTCTATCCAACTCTCTCTTAAATCCATCCAGTGATTTGGCCTCCACTGCCCTCTGTGGCAGGGAATTCCACAAATTCACAGCTCTCTGGGTGAAAAAGTTTTTTCTCACCTCAGTCTTAAATGGCCTCCCCTTTATTCTAAGACTGAGGCCCCCTGGTTCTGGACTCGCCCAACATTGTGGACATTTTTCCTGCATCTAGCTTGTTCAGTCATTTTATAATTTTATATGTTTCGATAAGATTTATGAAGTACTTACCCCGGTTCCATTTGTGTGTCAGAGAGTATCGCTAAGCAGCGTGGTAAAGGCCCTTCAGCCCAACTTGCCCACGGTGACCATCATGTCCCATCTACTCTAGTCCCACGTCCGCATTTGGCCCGTACTCCTCCAAACCTATCCTATCCTTGTACTTTTGCTTCTACCCTCGTAATCCTCGCCTGTTGTGTGTCAGACCCACACTGAGCCGCCTTTGTTTTCTCCAGGGATTCGCCCGACTCCAAGGATATATAAAAACTGGAACTGTGATGTCTTGCTGCCGCAGGAGGTCAAAGAGATGGAACTGCGGACCACGCAGGACGGAGACCGAAATAAGAGAGGTAAAACGACACGGGATATTCACTGCATGCAAAGACCCAGCCTAGCAGCTCTGACAATGTTAAGCAAGGACCTGATCCCAGGAATGAGTGGATTAGACAATAGACAATAGGTGCAGGAGTAGGCCATTCGGCCATTCAAGCCAGCACTGCCATTCAATGTTATCATGGCTGATCAGCCACAATCAGTACCCCGTTCTTGCCTTCTCCCCATATCCCTTGACTCCGCTATCTTTAAGAGCTCTGTCTAGCTCTTAGAAAGATGAGGGGGAACCTCATTGAAACTTACCGAATAGTGAAAGACCTGGATAGAGTGGATGTGGAGAGGATGTTTCCACTAGTGGGAGAGTCTTGGACCAGAGGTCACAGCCTCAGAATTAAAGGTCGTTCCTTTAGGAAGGAGATGAGGATGAATTTCTTTAGTCAGAGGGTGGTGAATCTGTGGAATTCATTGCCACAGAAGGCTGTGGAGGCCAAGTCAATGGATATTTTTAAGGCAGAGATAGATTCTTAACTAGTACAGGTGTCAGGGGTTATGGGGAAAAGGCAGGAGAATGGGGTTAGGAGGGAGAGATAGATCAGCTATGATTGAATGGTGGAGTAAACTTGATGGGCCGAATGGCATAATTCTGCCTCTCTCACGTATGAATATGACCTGCTTAATTTTCCCCTTAGATTCTAGATTATTAACTGACCGAAAAGAGGAGCAGTTAACAGAAGAGGCAACAAGTTGCTAGAGGGGTCAAAGGAGAGAAGGGGGGTGCTGATGAAGGAAAGGTTTGGTAAGAAACATATAAAATTATAAAAGGACTAGACAAGCTAGATGTAAGAAAAATGTTCCCAATGTTGGGCGAGTCCAGAACCAGGGGCCACAGTCTTAGAATAAAGGGGAGGCCATTTAAGACTGAGGTGATAAAAAACTTTTTTACCCAGAGAGTTGTGAATGTATGAATTCCCTGCCACAGAGGGCAGTGGAGGCCAAATCACTGGATGGATTTAAGAGAGAGTTGGATAGAGCTCTAGGGGCTAGTGGAGTCAAGGGATATGGGGAGAAGGCAGGCACGGGTTATTGATAGCAGACGATCAGCCATGATCACAATGAATGGCGGTGCTGGCTCGAAGGGCCGAATAGCCTCCTCCTGCACCTAGTTTCTATGTTTCTATGTAAGGTGAAAGAGTAGAGTGAAAGGGAGAGTGAAAGTTATGAGAAGGAGAAGGAGTGGGATGAGGTGGAGAGCATAAGGAGGAAAGGGTGGCAGGGGAGCAGTAGTAGACATGTTGATGTGGGAATATAGCGATGAGCAGCAGGTTATGACAGAGAAAATGAAAGGTGGAAGAAATCCTGAGATAGAATAATTTTGCACAAAATTTCAGTTGCTTTGTATCCCTGCAAGGGCGGCATGGTGGCGCAGTTGCTGCCTTACAGCCCCAGAGACTTGTGTTCGATCCTGACCACGGGTGCTTGTCTTTACAGACTTTGTACATTCTCTCCGTGACCGTATGGTTTTCTCCGAGATGCTCGATTTCCTCCCATACTCCAAAGATGTACGGGGGTTGGGGGTTAATTGGCTTGATATGAATGTAAAATTGTCCCCAGTGTATGTACAGTAGTGTCAATGTGCGGGGATGGCTGGTCGGCGCGGACTCGGTGGGCCGATGGGCCTGTTTCTGCGCTGTTTCTGAGCTCTAAACTAAACCTTAAGTGCGGGGGCGACCATCGACTCCACCGTCAAAAAGGCCCAACAGAGGATGTACTTCCTACGGCAGCTGAGGAAGCACAATCTGCCACAGGCAATGATGGTCCAATTCTACACGGCCATCGTAGAGTCTGTCCTCACCTTCTCCATCATGGTCTGGTTTGGCTCAGCCACCAAGCACGACATCCGGAGGCTGCAGCGAATCGTCCGATCAGCAGAGAAGGTTATTGGCTGCAACCTTCCCTCCATTGATGAACTGTACACTGCAAGGGCCAGGAAGCGAGCGGGCAAGATCATCTCTGACCCCTCTCACCCTGGCCACAAACTCTTTGAATCACTTCCCTCTGGAAGGCGACTCCGGACTGTCAAAGCTGCCACAGCCAGACATAAAAACAGTTTTTATCCACGAGTAGCCGCCCTTTGATCTGGTATTTTGTTGGTTCACGTGCTTGATCAATGGTGTTTTATCATTAATGTTTTATTATTATTAATGTTTAGTGTTTTCTGAGTCATTCGTAACTGTCACTGTATGTCATGTTGTTACTTGTGGGCGGAGCACCAAGGCAAATTCCTTGTATGTGAATACTTGGCCAATAAACTTACTTACTTACTTAAAGCCTCGTTCTTTAATACCGGTTATGTCTGCACTATTTCACCATCCCTGTGAACGAGTGTAGATGCGAGTTGGTAATTTGCGGCAACGTGCAATGGTTTCAATCGTGGGATTTGTCTATTTTATAGGAAGAAAAGAATGGGTCTTTGACTTGGATAAATCCATGAAGCTGATTCCAACAACACCTGCAAGGTCCAGGGCAACTTCCCCATCGAGATCCATCTTGTCGAGAACCAGCAAGGTGAGTAAAGAGCAGAGAACAACACTGAAATATGTGACTTGCTAAAACACTGCAACGTTGCAGACATGGGGAAAATCTGTGGTCATTCAATATGGTGGAATAAATAAGAACATAGAACCTAACAACTGTACAACGGGAATAGGCCCTTCAAATCACAATGCCTGCACCCAGCATGATGCCAAGGTCAATTAATCTCATTTAGTTTAGTTTAGTTTTGAGATAGAACTTGGAAACAGGCCCTTCGGCCCAAGGCAACCAGCAATCCCCGCACATTAACACTATCCTACACACACTAGGGACAATTTACATTTACCCAAGCCAATCGACCTACAAACCTGTACGTCTTTAGAGTGGGAGGGAACCGAAGATCCCAGAGAAAACCAGCGCAGGTCACATGACGGTCACGGTGGTGCAGCGGTAGAGTTGCTGCCTTACACCGAATGTTGCGCCGGAGACCCGGGTTCCATCCCGACTACGGGTGCTCGTCTGTACGGAGTTTGTACGTTCTCCCTGTGACCTGCGTAGGTTTTCCTCCGAGATCTTCAGTTTCCTCCCACACCCCAAAGACGTGCAGGTTTGTAGTTTAATTGGCTTGGTAGATGGAAAAAACGGTCCCTAGTGGGTGTAGGATCATGTTAATATGCGGGGATCGCTGGTGGGCGCGGACCCGGTGGGCCGAAGGGCCTGTTTCCGTGCAGTATCTCTAAACTCTAAAAATAAAGTACAAACTCTGTACAGACAGCACCCGTTGTCAGGATCAAATCCCAGGTCTCTGGCAGCAACTCTACTGCTGTGTCACTGTGCCGCCCCTGTGTAGGAGATAAAAGGCAGCAAAGGACAAACCCCGGTCTCTGGCGCTGCAAGCTCTGTAAGGCAGCAACTCTACCGCTGCCCTACCGTGCCGCCTGTTTGCCTGCACATAATTCATATTCCTTCATTTCCTACATCTCCATGTGCCTATCTTCAAGCCTTAAAATGTCACTTTTGTATCTGCTTCACCATCTCCTTGGTAGGGAGCTTTTGCATTTTGCATTTTTCAGCTTGAAATTGTGCAATCTGGTGCATTCTGCAGCGAGTCTTTTAACCTACACTTGAATGCAACATTTATGCTTTAAATTGGATTAGTTATGAATAAGGTTAGGCTAAATTACATTCCAAATTACACTCCACAATAGAGCCAGGCTCTGATCAACAGGTCCAGCACATGAATGACTATATTCATGTATGGAAATCAGATTATATTCATGTTGTTATGCATATATATAGAGAAAAACGCACAGAAACAAAGCAAAAGTCCATCACTGTTCTGCACAAATAAATTAATCAACCTTGTGCAAGAGGGAACTGCAGATGCTGGAGAATCGAAGGTAGACAAAAGTGCTGGAGAAACTCAGCGGGTGCGGCAGCATCTATGGAGCGAAGGAAATAGGCAACGTTTCGGGCCGAAACCCTTCTTCAGACGGTTTCAACCTTACCCTTTGAATATAGAAACAAGACGAAAATAATGCCACATATTCAATCATATATGGTTCAATGAAATTAAGATATATATGTAAAAATATATATGGAAACAGGCCCTTCCGCCCACCAGGTCCACACCGACCAGCAATCTATCATACACCAGTTCCATCCATCACGCCAGGGACAATTTACAGAAGCCAATTAACCTACAAACCTGCACTTCTTTCGGATATGGGAGAAACCGGAATATCCAGAGAAAGCCCATGTGGTAGTAAGGCAGCAACCCTACCATTAAATTATTTTTTCTGTAATATATTTATTATGGTGTCACGTGAATAAAGATGAACACATGATTTTGATTTCTGCCCTTAATTGGATAGCACACATGTCCAGTCATTGTGTTTCATGGCTGGTTTTCAACCTCTTCAGGCTGAAGGTCTCGACTCGAAACATCACCCATTCTTTCTCTCCAGAGATGCTGCCTGTCCTGCTGAGTTTTTCTAGTTTTTAGTGTCTATCTTCAGTTTAAACCAGCATCTGCAATTCCTTCCTGCACTATTTGTTAAGCAAAACAGGTGCTATTCTCATGATATAATTTTGTGAACAGTGTGAGAGCATGAGAATTTTGTGAAATGCGCGAGTCTCACGCTCAATGCGTGAGAGTTGGCAGCCCTGCTAATAATGCAAACATTTTATGCAAGTTCCAATTGTTTGGACTAAAATCACTTATTACTGCTTTATAACAGTTAAGTTACTTTAAGACCATTTCAGAAATTATGGCAGTCAACAATAAATCAACTAACAGATTAAAGCAAACTAAAAAAAAATAACATGTTCCCTTTCCTGACTCTATCTCATACGTACTTTAACCCTGTTAACAGAGCAAAGATATATTAATCTCAAGAATCAAAATGGGGAAAGTGAGGGTAATTTTGCTTAAATGGTCATTATAGGCCTATTGAGATCTGCATAGAGTCAGAGTTATACAACAAGTACAATTTGTCCATAATGGTCAAGTTGGCATTCTGCGTGCCCAGAGACTGGCTGCTATTCCCAGATCAGCTCGTGTCCCAGGGACTGGCTGTAGTTCTCAGGTCGGCTCGCCTGCCCGACCCCGCAAAAAAAATTTTTTTTTTAAAGTGTTTTTTTGGGTTACGGGCCGGATTCGGCCCGTGTGCCGTAGGTTGCCTAACCCTGTCCTAGATGTTTGGCCTCATTGTGGTTCCCCCCATGTTTTACAACCGATTCACCTGGTTAGTTCTATCTCCGGCTGTTTCATGTTGTCGGCGGCTGCACATCCAACCAAGAAAGAAGAGAAGAGATGCGACGTCACTCACAGCCGCCAACTGACGCACTTCCCCAGACTGCACAGATTGCGTGATGTGGCGCAAAGAGACAAACTGTGCAGGGACTTAAGACAGCGTGAGAATTCTGTCATCAGCGTCAGAATTGGCTGAAATGCGTGACTCTCACGCTCAGAGTGAGAGTTGGCAGCCCTGTCTAAGGCCAGGATGTGACAACAGACACACAGGGAGACACGTACACAAAGTAAGACAGACAGACACACACACACACACATACACACACACAGAAACACACACACACATACACACACACAGGGAGACACACACACACACACACACACAGGGAGACACACACACACACACACACACACACACACACACACACACACACACACAGGGAGACACACACACAGGGAGACACACACACAGGGAGACACACACACACAGGGAGACACACACACAGGGAGACACACACACACGGGGAGACACACACACACAGGCACACACACACACACGGAGACACACACACACACAGGGAGACACACACATACACACACACACACACACACACACACACACAGGGAGACACGCACACACAGGGAGACACACACACACACACACAGGGAGACACACACACACAGCGAGACACACACAAACACACACACACACACACACACACACACACACACACACACACACACACACACACACACACACACACACACACACACACACACACACACACACACACACACACACACACACACAGGGAGACACACACATGGAGACACACACAGGGAGACAGACACACAAGCACACACCTTTCCTTTCCCATCCCTCCATCCTCCCCTTCCTCCCTCCTGCCCCCATCACTCCCTCTTTCTCCCCTTCTTATTTCATCCCCTTTCTACATTTCCTCCCCTTGTCTCTTTGCCTCCATCCCTCCCTTTTTTTAAATTCACATATCACTGTACCTTAATTGGTACACGTGACAATAAAAGACCTTTGCAACAATACAATACAATACAATTATTTATTGTCATTTGAACCTCAACTGAAGTTCAAACAAAATTTGGTTTCTGCAGTCATACAACAAGAACCAAGACACACACCAACACAATTTACACAAACATCCAACACAGTGAATCTCCTCCTCACTGTGATGGAAGGCAAGGTCTTGTCTCTCCCCTGTGTTCCATTCTTCTCCCGATGTTAAAGCCCCCGGCGGGCAATGGCAAGCCCCGCGGCCGTTAAAGCCGTGCCGGGCGATGTAAGGCCCCGCTCCGGGTCACTTTCAACCCCACAACTTGGGCGGGAGAAGCTGCCGTTGCGGGAGCACCGAAAAGCGGTCTCCCACCTTTGAACCTATAACACTGCGACTATATTCTGCACTCTGTATTTTTTATTTCACTCTCCCTGTTGTACTGGAGGTTGGTTTGATTGTATTGTGTATAGTATTATCTGATTTGATTGAATAACATGCAAAACCAACCACTTCACTGCACCTTGGTACACGTGACAATATAAACCTAAAAGGGCAAGTTATA
The DNA here is from genome assembly GCA_035221665.1 of Okamejei kenojei. NCBI lineage: Eukaryota > Metazoa > Chordata > Chondrichthyes > Rajiformes > Rajidae > Okamejei > Okamejei kenojei. The sequence goes on along the minus strand of CM069167.1, from coordinate 13,714,520 downwards.
ATAAAAATGTTAAAAAATGCTGCTTTGTACCAAAGATAGACACAAAATACTGGAGTAACTCAGTTGACAAAAATGCTGGAGAAACTCAGCGGGTGAGGCAGCATCTATGGAGCGAAGGAATAGGTGACGTTTCAGGTCGAGACCCTTCTTCAGACTCAGTTGGTCAAACAGCATGTCTGGAGAAAAGGGACAGGTAACATTTCAGGTTGGGACCCTTCCATCTGAAGAAGGGTCCCGACCAGAAACATCAGCTATCCATTTTCCCCACAGATGCTGCCTGACATGCTGAGTTACTCCAGTATTTTGTGTCTATCTAAAATGGCAAGCGCTGCATCTTCTGTGATTGTGTGGAAGGTACTCCGAGATGGGAAGTGTTAGTTGCGGGTGGAAGAGGTGACTAGGGAGTTGCAAAGGGAATGGTCTCTGTCCTATGAATCCATACTGATATCCTCTTGCCTGGGTATGACCGTGATCTCCAGGTTCAAGAACAACTTCTTCCCAAACACCATCAGGGCATTGAACGCTACAACCACCAACTAAACCTTGAACTACAAACTGTCTTGGTTGCACTTGGGAGTTCAGGCTTTTGCTTCATTTTGCCCTATTGGGTGTTTATATTTATCTAATTTTTTTTGTTAGTTTTATTATGTTATCTATTGAGTACCGTGTTTACAGACCTGTTATAAGGTAAGAATTTCATTGTTCCATTCCAAAACAGCTAGACAGGTACATGGATAGGACGGGTTTGGAGGGATATGGACTAAACGCGACCAGGTGGGACTCGGGTAGCTGGGACATGTTGTATCACTCTTTGACATATGATAATTTAACACTCTTGAATCTTGATACAGGCTGGTTTGACATCTCCACCTCTAAATGAATGAATGAATGAATGAATGATACTTTATTGTCTCATGTGCCTAGTGCTGTGAAACGCCTTGTTTTGCATCCAACCTGAACAGTACTCAAGTGCCGCCACATCTTGGCACCGACAAAGGTACAAAAGTACCCAGACAGTCATATCCGCTGCCTGCTGCCACTTGGTCAGCCCAGTTTAGAGATACAGCGCAAAAACCGACCCTTCGGCCCACTGAGTCCGCACTAACCATCGATCCCCGCACATTAACACTATCCTACACACACTAGGGACAATTTTCACTTATACCAAGCCAATTAACCTGTATGTCTTTCGAGTGTGGGAGGAAACCGAAGATCTCGGAGAAAACCCACACAGGTCACGGGGAGAACGTGCAAACTCCGTACAGACAGCACCCGTAGTCGGGATGGAACCCGGGTCTCTGCCGCTGCAAGCGCTGTAAGGCAGCAACCCTACCGCCCCACGATAGAACCCGTTCACTTTGTCTGATGTCTTAGTGTGAAATGAAGGACCCCGGACAAAGCTAATATTGATTTTAATTCCACTTGATAACTAACAATGTTCTTCTGGGTTTAGCTTTCTCCGAGAAGATTGTGGAAAGCGACGAAACTCTCGATAAGTTCCATAACATGGCTGAAAGGTTTAGTGAGCTCAGGCGAATCCTCTTCAGAGCGTCAGGAGGACGAGACCTGCACAAAGGAGGAACATCTACTCGGGTTGAATGGTAGGAATGGAGTCACCATGTGTAAATATAGACCATGTGTACAGCACAGGAACAAGCCCCTTCGGCCCACAATGTCTGTGCTGAACGCAATGCCAATTCAAACCAATTACCTCTGCCTGCACATGAGCCATGAAAGAGGAATTTATTTAGTCAGAGGGTGGTGAATCTGTGGAATTCTTTGCCACAGCGGGCTGTGGAGGCCAAGTCCGTGGATATATATAAGGCAGAGATAGATAGGTTCTTGATTAGTATGGGTGTCAGAGGTTATGGGGAGAAGGCATGAGAATGAACGGGGTTAGTGGGGAGAGATAGATCAGCCATGATTTAATGGCCAAGTAGACATGCTCGGCCGAATGGTCTAATTCTGCTCCTGTGACTTATGATATCACTCCATTCCTTGCATTAACACAAACCTATATCAAAAGTCTCTGAAACGGCACTGCCACACCTGCTTCCATCACCAACCCTGGCAGTCTGCTCCAGGCACACACTGCACTCTGTGTAAAAAAAAACTTGCCCTGCATATCTCCTTTAAACCTTGAAACCTTGAAGTTATGCCCTCCAGTCTTTGACATTTCCACCCAGGGGGAAAGGTTCTGACTGCCTGCTCTATCAATGCCTCCCATTGTTTTATATACCTCCATCAGGTCTTCCCTCAGCCCTGACGCTCCAGTAATCCCGTGCTACCTGCTCCATGGTCGGGTAGTCAGCGACTAAACTGTCTCCCCACACCTGGTTTGCCAGGTGAGGAGGGGGCTGCGGATCCCCAGCAGGACCAAAAACAAGACCTGTCAAAGGGCGGATGAGCTCCTAGCGAGCCGACAGTCATCCAAGTTGCGATCACTGTCGCACATAGCATTGTAAGGAATTATGATAAAGCATACTCACCAAAATCCTATACTTCCAGCAGCAGAGGACAAGAGATGTGTGGTGCGTCCGTCACCGTTTCTGCTGGAAACCAGCACCACTGCGTCACTAATGTTTCCAGCAATGATGAATTAACGAAGTAAGGCTCCCAACACAGTTCCCAGGAATACTGCACCCCTGCCCCCCCCTTCCCCCCCCCCCCCCCCCCCGCTTCATTGTCACCCTTTCCTTCTCTGAATACCATTCCCGAGAGGATCTACTCGCATCCACTCCAATCATTCCACTCTTTTAAATCTATTTAGATGAAGGGATTCAAAGTAACATTAGCAAATTTGCAGATGACACAAAGCAGGGTGGCAGTGTGAACTGTGAGGAGGATGCTATGAGAATGCAGGGTGACTTGGACAGGTTGGGGGAGTGGGCAGATGCAGTTTAATGCGGATAAATGTGAGGTTATCCACTTTGGTATCAAAAACAGGAAGGCAGATGATTATCTAAATCAGTGATGTGCGGTGAGGTCAATGGCTGGGGAGGCACTGGCTTCTATCCCATCCTAACTTAGTCGCGTGTGTGTGTTAGTTGTCTGTGCATGATGTGTCTGGGAGGAAAGGAGAGAAGGGAGGGAGGGAGAGAAGGGAGGAAGGAGAGAAGGGAGGGAGGGAAGTAGAGAAAGAAGGGAGGGAAGAAGAGAAGGGAAAGAGAGAGAGGAAGGAGGGAGGGAAGGAGAGAAGGGAGGGAGGGAAGAAGGGAGGGAGAAGGAGAGAAGGGAGGGAGGGGGCCAGCGGTGGGAGTGGATGCCGGGGTCCAAAGCCGAGAGTAGATTACTCCAGCGTGGGGCCCAATTGGAAGCTCTCAGCGGCCCAGAGCCTCCGAATCGGCCGCTACAAATCAACAAATCAACCTACCAGTCAGCGCTGCCCGCGGTGGAACCCAGTGCTGCGCCGCCGCTGCTGAAGCTAGTTAACGTGGAGAGAGAGCGAGGCAGCGTCAATTACGTGAGCCTACGGAATTGACGCTCTCTCTTCCTCCACTGGGCTCAAGACACACCCCCTTGTGAGGCAGACGTGATCACTGCCTCCCCTGCTGCTTTTTCATTGCAGTTTTGTGAAGAGACCAGCGAGCCTAAATTTAATATATTTATATGTGAATTAAGCTACCTGGACTATGAAAGGTAAGGACATGTAATGAAGTGATCTACAAACATTACATTGGTGACATACATAGAGCTAGTAACAGGCACACACTTATTGCCCGCGCTCCATGCAGTTTCGGAGGGGTTGCGCAATCAGAGGGGAGGCTCAGCTTGTCGCTGCCTCACCTCTCATCTCTCCCTGTATTTGCAGCAGAGCTGCGAATATTTGGGATTTGTGACTATAAAAAATTATTAGATTCATATAGAAATTACATTTATAACACAGATCAGTGGAAAAATGTATATTTATTTTATTTTATTATTTTTCTTTACTTTTCTTAACAGCTATTTTCATTGGGAGTATGGCAGGTGAGGCTCAGCCCCCCCCCCGCCTTCCCTGACCGCATGTCCCTGATCTAAATGGTGTCAAGTTGGGAAAACGGGAAGTACAACGGGATCTGAGGGTCCTTGTTCATCAGTCTATGAAAGTAAGCATGCAGGTACAGCAGGCAGTGAAGAAGGCGAATGGCATGTTAGCATTCATAACAAGAGGAGTTGAGTATAGGAGCAAAGAGGTCATTCTGCAGTTGTGTAGGGCCATAGTGAGACCACACCTGGAGTATTGTGTGCAGTTTTGGTCCCCTAATTTGAGGAAGGACATTCTTGCTATCGAGGGAGTGCAGCGTAGGTTTACAAGCTTAATTCCCGGGATGGCAGGACTGTCATATGCTGAGAGAATGGAGCGTCTGCGCATGTACACTCTGGAGTTTAGGATGAGAGGGGATCTTATTGAAATATAAGATTATAAAGGATTGGACACGCTTGAGGCAGGAAACATGTTCCCGATGTTGGGGGAGTCCAGAACCAGGGGCCACAGTTTAAGAATAAGGGGTAAGCCATTTAGAACGGAGACGAGGAAACAGAGTTGTGAGTCTGTGGAATTCTCTGCCTCAGATGGCGGTGGAGGCCGGTTCTCTGGATACTTTCAAGAGAGAGCTAGATAGGGCTCTTAAAGATAGTGGAGTCAGGAGATATGGGGAGAAGGCAGGAACGGGGTACTGATTGGGGATGATCAGCCATGATCGCATTGAATGGCGGTGCTGGCTCGAAGGGCCGAATGGCCTACTCCTGCACCTATTGTCTATTATCTATTTGCACTACTTTACTTTTTTTAGTTTAAAGATACAGTGCGCAACGGGACAATTTACATTTACACCAAGCCAATAAACCTACAAACCAGTACATCTTTGGAGATTGGGGGGAAACCGAAGATCTCGGAGAAAGCCCACACGGTCATGGGGGAACGTACAAACTCCATACAGAAAGCACCCGTAGTCAGGATCGCACCCGGGTCTCTGGCGCTGTGAGCACTCTAAGGCACCAAATCTACCGCTGCGCCACCTTGTACTCATGTCTGGCTTGATAGTACTCATAGAGTCATAGTCGTACAGCATAGAAACAGCCCCCCTGCTCCAATTCATCCACACTATCCAAGATGCCCCATCTCAGCTCGTCCCATTCACATGCATTTGGCCCATATCCCTTAAATTATTTCCTAACCGTGCACCAGTCAAAAAGTGTTTTAAATGTTGTTATTGTGCCTGCTTCAACTACTTCCTCTAACATCGACGACTGCTTTGGTGTCACCTCCTGCACCCACACACAACTGACTGACTTCATCCGTTTCACCACCAACTTCCATCCGGCACTCACATACACCTGGACCATTTCCGACACATTCCTTGACCTCACTATCTCCATCGCAGGTGATAGACTCCTGACCGACATCCACTATAAACCCACTGACTCCCACGGCTATCTGGACTACTCTTCCTCCCACCCTGCTTCCTGTAAGGACTCCATCCCCTATTCCCAATTCCTCCGTCTACGCCGCATCTGCTCCCAGGATGAGGTGTTCCACACCAGGGCATCACAAATGTCCTCATTCTTCAGGGAACGGGGGATTCCCCTCCCCCACCATAGATGAGGCTCGCACCAGGGTCTCCTGCATACCCCGTAACACTGCCCTCTCTCCCCATCCCCCACTCGCAACAAGGGCAGAGTCCCCCTGGTCCTCACCTTTCACCCCACCAGCCGGCACATACCACACATAGTCCTCCGCCAGTTTCGCCACCTCCAATGTGACCCCACCACTCGCCACATCTTCCCATCTCCCCCCCTGTCTGCCTTCTGCAAAGACCGCTCCCTCCGCAACTCACTGGTCAATTCTTCCCTTCCCTCCCGCTTCACCCCTTCCCCGGGCACTTTCCCTTGCAACCGCAAGAGATGCTACACTTGTCGCTTTACCTCCCCCCTCCACTCCATTCAAGGACCCAAGCAGTCATTCCAGGTCCGACAGAGGTTCACCTGCACCTCCTCCAACCTCATCTATTGCATCCGCTGCTCTAGATGCCAGTTGATCCATATCGGTGAGACCAAGCGGAGGCTTGGCGATCGTTTCGCCGAACACCTCCGCTCGGTCCGCAATAACCAACCCGACCTCCCGGTGGCTCAGCACTTCAACTCCCCCTCCCATTCCGTATCAGACCTCTCTGTCTTGTGCCTCCTCCACGGCCAGAGTGAGCAACACCGCAAATTGGTGGAACAGCACCTCATATTCCGCTTGGGGAGTCTGCACCCTCTCGGCATGAACATCGAATTCTCCTAATTCTGTTAACCCTTGCTGTCTCCTCCCCTTCCCACCTCTCCTCCAGCCCTCGAGCTCCTCCTTCTCCTTTTTTCTTTCTTCTCCCCGCCTTCCCCCACCCCCCATCAGTCTGAAGAAGGGTTTCGGCCTGAAACGTTGCCTATCTCCTTCGTTCCATAGATGCTTGCTGCACCCACTGAGTTTCTCCAGCATTTTGTGTACCCTCAACTTTCCAGCATCTGCAGTTCCTTCTTTAATACTACCTCTGGCAGCTCGGTCCTAGCCTGCCCAACTACCTCTGGACCTTCAGTCCTGGCAACAGCCTCATGAATCTTCTCTGCAACCTTTCCAGCTTAATGGCATCTTTCACCATTAAGAAAGGTGACCAAAACTGACCACAAAACTCCAGGTGCGGCCTCACCAACGTCTTGTACAACTGTAAGAAAACCTCCCAACTTCTGTGGCTCAGCACTTCAACTACCCGTCCCATTCCAAATCTGATCTTTCTGTCCTGGGCCTCCTCCATTGTCAGAGTGAGCACCACCAGAAATTGGAGGAGCACCACCTCATATTCCGCTTGGGCAGTCTGCACCCCAGTGGCTTTAACATTGACTTCTCCAATTTCAGGTAGTCCTTGTTGTCTCCTCCCCTTCTCAGCTCTCCCTCAGCCCTCGGGCTTCTCCTCTTCCTTTCTTCTTCCCGCCCCCCCCTCCCCCCCTCCACCCTGCATCAGTCTGAAGAAGGGTTTCGGCCCCGAAACGTTGCCTATTTCCTTCACTCCATAGATGCTGCCACACCCGCTGAGTTTCTCCAGCACTTTTGTCTACCTTCGATTTTCCAGCAACTGCAGTTCCTTCTTGAACATTCTAAACTCAATTCCCTGACTGATGAAGACCAACGTGCCAAAAGCCTCGTTCACCACACTACATACCTGATTGGACTGAATAGCATGCAAACAAAGTTTTACACTGTGTCTTGGTACATGTGATAATAATGAACCAAGTGCCGTCTAAATCTCTCGTTTCCCTTTCCCCTGACTCTCAGTCTGAAGAAGGGTCTAGATCCGGAAACGTCACCTATTCCTTTTCTCCAGAGATGCTGCCTGACCCGCTGAGTTACTCCAGCTTTTTGTGTCCACCTTCGATTATGCCAGCATCTGCAGTTTGTTCTTATGCCAGCGGTTCCTTCCTACTCACCAAGTTGCAGGGTGACCACTTTGTGCAACTTCCAGACCTGCTGATGCACCATGGTGCCTCCAGGTGGAGCTCCATCCCAAGACCCAGCGCTGAAGCTGGCCGGACTGGAGGCACGGTCCACAGATACGGCCTCGCAGAGTCTGGCGGACTACACGTGTGCTGAATGGGATTGGTCATGAACACAAAAGGCCGCTCCAAATGAGACACCTCTGTGGGCCGTCAACCACAGCAGGTGTACTAGAACAGACATAGTACAGTAGAGACACAAGGATCTGCAGAGGCTGTTTTACCAAAACAAACATAGACTACTAAACATAGTCCCAAGTCCTGAAGATGGGTCCCGACTCGAAATATCACCTTTCCATGTCCTCCACAGATGCTGCCTGACCCGCTGACTTACTCCAGCACCTAGTGTTCTTTTTTATGGAGCAGTACAGCACATGAACGCACCCTGCAGCCCACATTTAACAAGCCAAACAAGTTAAACAAATCTCCTCTGGCTGCACGTGACCCACATCCAAAGACTCTTCAATTCCACAAACCTATCTGCCTCCTCCACCACCATTGGCAGTCCGTGCCAAGTACTCATTCTCTGTGTAAACAACTTGCCTGCCCTGCATATCTCCTTTATACGTTGCCCCGCCCCTCTCAACGTAAGTCCATGCCCTCGAGTTTTTGACATTTTCACCCTGGGAGTAAGGTTATGAATGTCTGGATGGATTTAAGAGAGAGTTAGATAGAGCTCTAGGGGCTAGTGGAATCAAAAGATATGGGGAGAAGGCAGGCACGGGTTATTTATTGGGGACGATCAGGCATGATCACAATGAATGGCGGTGCTGGCTCGAAAGGCCGAATGGCCTCCTCTTGCACCTATTTTCCATGTTTCTATGTTTACCTTATCTATGCCTCTCATCATTTTGTACACTTCTCCCAGGACTCACCTCAGCCACTGACGTTCCACAAAAAACAAACCAAGTTTGTCCAATCTCTCCTTATAACTAATACCTTCTAATCCAGGCAGTGTTCTGGTGAACTTCTCTTTCCCCCATCTCCAAAGCCCCTCCCCCATCCTTCCTGTAATGGAGTGACTAGAACTGCACACAATGCTTCACATGTGGCCTAACCGAAGCCCTGTAAAGCTTTCTGAATTTTTTTTTTATAGTTAACTTTTATTAGAGGCATGTACATATCCTGGTCCAAACCATTACAAACTTTGATAAATGGTTACATATTAAATATTCAGGATTCCAAAGACTCCACTACCAATGTAACAGGAGTCTACATTTATCGGTTACATATTAACATTGACTCTAATTATTATTATTTTTTTAGATAGAAAAAATAAAGAGAAAGAAAAAAAAGACACTTGAAAACATAAAATAAACTATCCATAATACAACTTAGGAAACAAAACTATTCGTCTAGTCCTGGGTTCAAGCTTCCTTCAGGCCTCAGCGCTGGCCCATTCTACCCCTTCAAATAATCTATGAACAGCGACCATATTCTAATAAATAATTCAGGTTTGTCAATTAAGACAAATCTAATTTTTTCCAGATTTAAGGTCTCCGACATCTCCATAATCCACATTTCAATTGTAGGGGATGCAGGGTTTTTCATAAAATTTTAATATTAGTATTTTCCCAGTTATTATACTTTAATCCAGGGAATTTCTTTGGTTCTTTCTGATTCTGATACTCAATGGCCCCAAATGATGAAAGCAAACATGCCACATACCTTCTTAACCACTCTGTCCACATGTGTTGTCACTTTCATGGAGCTGTAGACTTGGACTCCAAGATCCTTCTGTACATCAATGCTTTTAAGGGTCTTGCCATTAACTACATAGTTTCCCCTTACATTTGACCTCTCAAAGTTGACACTTGTCGGATTAAATTCATTCTGTGGTTTCTCTGCCGTGCACTCTGCCACAATCTGTAACCTCATGGGCTGGCATGCCCTTCACTCTATCACTGACACCAAACTAGGATCCATTAGCCCCACACAAGTGCGTACCAAGAGCAGGTAACTAGAAAATTGGGCTTTAAGTCTACTCAAGCTGAAATCAGGATTACAAGCATGCCGATTAAATTGAACAGAGCAAAGTGATCTTGCAACTAATAGATCCACTCAAAGTTCTGCAGCTGCACCTCATCTGCTCAGAATGGTGGTGGACAATTAAACAATTGGTGCGAGTAGAAGCCCCGAGAACACCAAACTCTTCCTCAATGCCATGTAGCAATGTTACAAAATTTTGACACCTAATTCATTTTCATATCTTCAGTATTAAAAAAGTTATGGTCATTTTCATACTCTGAAATTAGCATCTTGTTCCCTATTGCTTTTCCATTGACTTAACTTAAAGGTTGTGATCGAGGACAGTCAAAAGCCCATAACTTTCTTAAAAATTAAGAGAACTGAATGAAACTTTCAATTATTATAGATTGAAGCATTCTGAAACAAATATGAAACAATCTTACCTGGATGACCTGAAATTAAAGCATATAATTATAGACAAGGCATCTACCAGATGTTGGACTGAAGACTTGCCCAAATGTTTTTTAAATGTTGTATTTCCTATCTGCCTCTGGCAGCTCATTCCATATAGCCACCACCCTCTGTGTGAAAAGGTTGCCCCTCAGGTTCCTATTAAATCCTTCCCCACTTATCTTAACCCTATGTCCCCTGGTTCTTGATTCCCCTACTCTAGGTTAAAAAAAAAATGCATTCATCCTCTACAATCCCCTCATGGTTTTATATACTTCTGTAAGATCCCCCCCCCCCCCCCCGCCCCCTGCGCTCCATGAAATAAAGTCCTAGCCTGCCCAACCTGCCCCTATGGCTCTGTCCCTCAAGTCCTGATAACATACCACTCATAAATCTTTTCTGCATTCTTTCCAGCTTGATAACATTCTCTTTATAGGATGAAGAATCTACAGAAGACTAAACTAAGTGGGACCCGTTGGGTCCCAGCTTCACACGGGAGGGTTGGTCCCTCAACTCAACATTCCACCTCTCCACCAATTCCAATATTGCTGGCCAGTGGAGGGGGAGGGGGCTTTCAGGAACGCTAGTATGTTGGTTTTGGGCCAAAGGGACTGGTTTCTAGACCACATAAAAGCACATAAAAGCACATAAAGGACACTAACAGTTCAGTAGACACTCAGTGTTGTGTAGATTCCCAGCTCAGACTGAGAGTCATGGCCTCTCCCTCGCCATCTTGCAGCGACTGAGCTACGTCTAGACTTCTGGATTTTACAGTTCCTCCCCCCTAGGAAGGGGCGTGGCCTTCATCATGGTGATTGACAGGAGAGAGAATCTCAAGATTTATTAAATGCTAATAACTCTTTTATTTTTCATCAATGGGAAAAATCCTCAGGGTCTGATCATCGGAGGAGGACTGAGCAAGATGACCAAAAAATCACAGCCATATATGGTAGCGTTTTTTTCTAAAATCAAACTGCAACGCAAACAGGAAGTGGTCAAGATGAGACTTTTAATTAAATAGATTTTAATTACTTACAGCCTGATCACTGTGCTGACAATCATCAGCAGTGAGGAAGGTAATATTGAGAGTACTCAAGATGCTAGCTGATGCTCAATGGAGCTTGTCCACCTCCACACCTCATTACAGCCTTGGTCCAAGCATGGGCCATGGAGCTGAATCCAGACTCCAGGTTCAAGTATGAAATTCCATACTCGGCCTACGCGATCTCCCACTTGCCAAACATTTTAACTCCCCTTCGCATTCCCACACACTGAACTTTCTGACCAGGGCCTCCTCAAGTGTCAGAGTGCTCGAGAGTGGTCTACGCGTACTCGAGGCCTCAGCTAGGTCGCAGCGGCTATTTCAATATGTTAAAAAATGCCCGCGAGTAAAAAAAGGTCGCCATGGAAAAAATCGATACTTTTTTTACTCGTAGGTTTAAGCGTAGTAGGTCGGCATGTTAGTCGTAGGTAATCGAGGGTAGTCGTAGCTAGTCGAAGCTGGTCTTCAATATAGTCGAAGGAGGTCGAAGGAGGTCTTCAACATGTCATTTTTTCAAACTCTTCTAAACTCGCTAATTAGGTCGCCCAAGTGGGACAGCCCCTTTAGCACATCAGTCCTGATTACATATATCATTTCATTGTATTTATATTACCTTATTCATGTCTAAGTTCCACTTTAAAGGAGCATCCATTATTCAGCAGTCTCCCATGTTATACCACTGAGGTGTTAATTCCCTGCTCCAACCAGTGTGGTACTGAGAGAGCATTCAGGCATGGACTAATAACTGGCAAGGACAATTCATGGTACCAAGAAGTGACCATCTCCAACGGGAGAATCCAGCCATCGACCTGCCCCACCTACATTCCACTCTCCTTCACCATTTACAACTATCCTGTCTTTATCTCACACCTTTAGTCTTTCGTCTTTTCATCTCTGGCCTTTATCCAGACATCTGTCTATGAAACCCCTGTATCGTGGCTAGCTAGTATAATGGTTTACATTTAATATATTGCTGATTATCATATATTATCTGTCATTTATTATGTTTATGGGCCTACTAAGGTGGAGCCAAGTGAAATCTCTTTGTCGGTACATATGACAATGAAACACTCTTGACTCTTGTAGAAACAGGGAACGGCAGATGCTGGTGTACAAAAAAACAGACACATAATGCTGGAGTAACTCAGTGGGTCAGGCAGCATCTGAGAACATGCTGTTGAGTTTTCGGTCGGGACTCTTCACTTTGTGTCGACTCTTGACGAGGCTACTCCAATGGCCCATCCCCAACCTACACCTGCTATCACCAAGACTGACAAGAGACGAGACAAGACAAGAGACATTTATTGTCACATGCACCAATTGGTACAGTGACATTTGTGGTCGCCATACGAATAAAAATAAAGAACACAGAACACGATAGTCTTTAACATAGACATCCCCACACAGCGGTATCAAAGTTTCCCACTGTGAGGGAAGGCACCAAAGTTCAGTCCTTCTCCTCTATCGTCCTCTGGTGAATGCAGGTGAATGAGAACACCTCCTCTTCTGGCACTCCCTCAGTTCCTGTCCCAGGAATATATCACTTGTCCCTCATCATCGCTGGGTTTAAATCCTGGAGCTTCCTCACCAACAGGGTTGTGGGAGCACCTTCATGAGAAGGACCACAGTGATTCAAGAAACTGGCTCACCACAATCTTCTTGAGATGGGCGCTGCCTTTGTCCCTAAGAAATAAATGACAGAGTAGAATGCACCATCACAACTGTGCTCATGCTAATCAGATTGTCCTTCAGCGCATCAATCGCAGGTACTGTATGTACTACATTCCGTTTTTATCGTAATTCCCTTATTCATGTCTAGGGCCCACTTCTATTACTAGTAGCATCTATAACACGTCAGTGTTCCATGGCATTCCACTTAGATGCCATTGAATTGGTGTTGGGCCCATTGCTCAATGAATGACCTGAAGGTAGGTTTTGCAAGACACACATTCTAAAACCTGACTGGGTTGTGAACTGTGAAGAACCAGCTCCAGCTCCAGCTCCAGCTGCGGCCCGACTCCGGAGCTCCAGCTCCAGCTTACTACCGGTGGACATTCCAGCGCCCACCGGGGGCTCCAACTTTGTGACTTATGGGCCTAGAGCGAGGCCGTACATCGCCCGGCGTGGCCTCAATGGCCATGGGACTTAACACCGCCCGCCTGGGGCTTCGACATCGGGAGAGAAATGGTGCGGGGAGAGAGAAGAACTTTGCCTTCCATCACAGTGAGGAGGAGATTCACTGTGATGGATGTTTGTGTGAATTGAATTGTTTGTGTGTTTTTTTATGAATTGTTCTGTTTGTATGGCTTGTAGAAACGGAATTTTGTTCGAGCCTCTCTGAGGTTCGAATGACAAGTAATAAAATCTAATCTAATCTAATCTAATAGTGATCAATTGCAGCAGGATATAGACAGGCTGGTGGAACGGGCAGATGCTAGGCAGATTAAGTTTAATGGCAAGAAATGGCATAGTGGCATAGCGGTAGAGCTACTGCCTTAAGGGCCCGTCCCACTTTCACGACCTAATTCACGACCTTTTGTACTCGTGGACATTTTTCAACATGCTAGAAAAACGCCCCGACCTACTTGATGCCACGAGTACCTACGACTAGCATCACGACCTCCTACGACCTACCCACGGCCTCGTGACGACCATGCTGCGAGTATGAGTCAAGGGCAAACTCGGCAGAGGTCCTGAATTAGGTCGTGAAAGTAGGACAGGCCCTTCACAGCGCCAGAGATCCGGGTTCGATCCTGACTGCGGGCGCTTGTCCTGTACGGAGTTTGAGCGTTCTCCCCGTGACCTGCGTGGGTTTTCTCCGAAATATTCGGGTTTCCTCCCACACTCTAAAGACGTACAGGTTTGTAAGTTGATTGTACGAATGTAAAATTGTTCCTAATGCGTGCAGGGTAGTGTTAATGTGCGGGGATCGCTGGTCGGCGCGGATTCGGTAGGCCGAAGGGCCTGTATCCATGCTGTATCTCTAAGCTAAACTAAACTAAAATGTAGCCCTGATGCATTTTGGTGGGAAGAATGAGGATTGGCAGTATGGGCCAAAAGACGTTGTTCAAATAGAGCTGCAGGAACTGGGGGGCATGGATGTACAGGTCAATGAACAAGGCAGTACATTTGGGAAAGTGAATGTGATTCTGAGGCTTATCAACGAGTATAAAAATCGTGGTGTGTTTCAACTGGAGTTCTCAGTTCTGGTCGCCACTTTATTGAAAGGATGTGAAGCCATTTGAGAGGTTCAGAAAAGAGTGACGAGAATGAGTAGGCAAAAATGCTGGAGAAACTCAGTGGGTGAGGCAGCATCTATGGAGTAAAGGAATAGGTGACGTTTCAGGTCGAGACCCGAGATGCTGCCTCACCCGCTGAGTTTCTCCAGCATTTTTGTCTACCTTCGATTTTTCCTGCAGTTCCTTTGCCAAGAATGAGTAGCTGAGTGGCGCAGCTGGTAGAGCTGTTGCCTCACCACTCCAAAGACACCCGGGTTCGACCCTGACCCCGGTTGCTGTTTGTGTGGAGTTTGCACCTTTTTGACATTGCCACTTAAATGCCACTTAAGGGCGTCATTTGCGCGTCACGTAGATGGCGCGCGAAGACGTTGTACGTCCCAAATTCCTGGGGCGGCACTCGCAACCGCGCGTCACTGCCATGCGCGCGTAATGCGCACCATGCATGCATGACATGTAAATGATGTCGCGTAAATTACGCTCAAATGACGCCCAGGTGGGACAGGCCCTTTAGGTTTCGCTTGGGTGCTCCCGTTTCCTCCCACATCCCAAAGACGTGCGGGTTTGCAGTTAAATTGACCTTTGTAGATTGCTCCTAGTGTGCAGGGTGTGAATATGAAAGAGGTTATCAGTGTGAATGGGTGATCAACAGTCAGCATGGCCTTGGCGGGTTGAAGGGCCTGTTTCCATGCTGCATTTTTCAATCCACAAATAATTCCTGGGATGAATGACTACAGTTTCAGGATAAATGGATAGGCTGAAGGTTCTTTGGAGGCTGGGGGAGAACTGATAGAAGTGCATAACACGAGGAATAGTCTAGACAGTGAACAGTGGAGAGTCCGAGAAGAGGAGGATATTGAAGAGTACAAAGGGCCTGTTCCCATTTACGCGACCTTTACAGGCGACTGCCGGGACTCGATATAGTTCAGCAACATTTTCAACGTCGAAAATTCAGCGTTCGACCAAAAAGACGCTACGACTCTTTGGAGATCTCTCAAGACCAGAGGGGACCGCTCACGACCATACAGGCGACACGTGGCGACATGTCGCGGGTGACCTCTCGCAACCATAGGAGACCTCTCACGACTGTGCTCGTGAGAGGTCTCCAAAGTGTCGTGGCGTCTTTCTGGTCGCCGTTGAATTTTTCGGCGACCTATCACGGGTGCTGGCAGTCGCCTGTAAAGGTCTCGTAAGTGGGACAGGCCTGTAATACTTTTGATGGGAGTATGTTGCCACCAGATACCCTGCCTGCAGGTTCTATCACGGACAGGAGAGAGATAGAGATTTAGAGACGCAACGTGGAATCAGGTCCTTCAGCTAACCAAGTGTATAACGACTGTCGCTCACCCATTCACATTAGCTTTCTGCTATCCCTCTTTACGTTCATTAGCCTCTGCGGGGAATTTGACAGTAATGAATGTAAAAACCCGCACGTCTTTGGAACGATGGAGGAAGGCGGAGCGCCTGGTGGAAACCTGCGTGGTCACAGGGAGAAAGTGCAAACTCCGCGCAGGCAGCACCTGAGGTCAGGATCCGACCTGGGTCGCTGGTGCCGTGAGGCAGCGCCCCCACCGGCCGCGCCACTGAGCCGCCGTCTCTGGTGAGGAAACATTTGCACGGCTCTGGAGCCGCTCTGTGCGCTGCGGTAGAGAAGCTGTTGAGGGTCTGACGTCCGTGCTCTAACCATTCCACTATCCTGTGCTTCATTCCCTTGCAGCCGGCCTCCCAACAGCGAGCGGCAGGACAGAGAAGAAGAACTACGGAATCAGCAGCGCTTCCTCGCTGACAGAGGTGAGGCCACAGGAGCACACTCCGCACCGCAACGCCCTCCACATGTGCTCTCAGACAAGGGCGTAAAACCCGGGGGGGACAGAGGGGACACGTCCCACCCATCTTTTGAGAGGTGGGGGACATCCCACCCAAGTTTTTGTCATCCGGATTTTAAAATCTCCGCTTTCCGCGAGACAGTGGAGGTGGGACTGCTGATCGAGGGCGCCGATTGGACTTTGGTCAGCAGGCAATGGGGGCGGGACATGATGATTCAGCGCAATGATTAGAGGAGGGTGGAGTGGGGGGGATGGGACTGAGGATAGAGTGCGGTGATTGGAGGAGGGAGACGTGCACCTCATCCACAGCCAGGATCGATCCCGGCCGGGTCACCGGCGCTATCCCGTCCCCACCCGAGTGCCCCCCCCCTCCCCCCACGGGTGGCCAGAGAGGTCGGGAGTCAGACGCGAGCTGTACCCCCAGGCCCACAGCCAGCGCAGAGAAGCAGCGCTAAACCCAGCTCAACTCTGCCTGGTTAACCTGCCTGGGCTTGCGGGAAATATGGGCAGCGCGGAGAAGCAACGCTGGTGTCCCGTCAGTCCAGGCAGGGCTGTAGGTTAACCCGGCGAGACAGGCAGAGTTGAGCTGCATTTAGCGCTGGATTGAGCCTCCGAAGCCTCGCGCGCGTGTGTGTGTGTGTGTGTGTGTGAGTGAGTGTGCGCATTGTATGTCCCCCACTGTCCCCCGGTCCCCTCCATGTTTTGATAGCGAGTTCCGTTCCTGCTCTCAGATATTGCTATTGAGGACCTGTGGCATCCTGGTACCATCATCACGCTTCCTCCTCCTCGTTACCAGTCCAACCAGCATTCCTCTTCCAGCCAGAACAGAAGTACAGGGCCTGACCCACTTTCACGACTTACGAGTTTAAAGGACCTATAAAAAAAATCAAGATCGTGGTAATCTACGAACTCCTACGACCTCCACGACTATGTTCACCAACTCCTATGATCTCCTACGAGTATGTCTACGAATTCCCAGGACTATTTCGATGCCCTCCTTATGAGTAAAAAGTTGCCATTTCTTTCATCCCGACCATTTTGTTACTCGTGGACATTTTTTATTAGGCTGGAAAAAACGTCCCGACTTACCTGATGCCACGAGTACCTACGGTTGGCATAACGAGCCACTACGATATATCTACAGACCCCTACGACCTCCTACGCACTAGTTACGAACATTCTGCGAGTTTGAATCAAGGGGGAAACTCGGGAGAATTTGTGAATAACTCGGGAAAGTGGGACTGGCCCTTAAAATAGAAACGTTTTCGTAAATAACCAACAAGCCATTTTTGTTAGAGACACAAGGAACCTCAAAAAACAAAAGGAGGAACTCAGCGGCTCAGGCAGCATCTGTGGAGGGAATGACTTTAGCCCATGCCGTCCAGCGATCAACTCCGCACCCTTTTGCCCAACTTGCCCACACTGGCCAACATGTCACATATACTCTAGTACCACCTGCCTGCGTTTGGCCCATATTCCTCAAAACCCGTCCTATCCAAGTACCTGTCTAAATGTTTCTTAAACGTTGCGATAATCCCTGCCTCAACTACCTCCTCTGTCAGCTCGTTCCATACACTCACCGCACTCTGTGAAAATGTTACGGGCCTGTCCCAGCAGCATGCAACTCCATGCAATGAGCGCGACCTAACGTGGTCGCTTGAGCAGTCCGGCGTCGCGGGGCCGGTCCCACTTCGATCGCCGGAGCCGTGCGGAATTCGTCCCGACATCGCCCGGGGCTCCGAAAAACTGACCATGTTCAAAAATTCCGCACGGCAACGGCTTGTCGGCTCGCAGTCGCCTCGACGCATTACACACCGCCTCAACGTCGTGTCTCCGTGACCCTCTCTGTAGGTGCCTCCGTGACCCTCTCTGTAGGTGCCTCCGTGACCCTCTCTGTGAGTGCCTCCGTGACCCTCTCTGTGTGTCCCTCTCTGTCCTGGCGAACTTACCTTTAAGACTTCGCTCAAAGTTCGCCTCCCTTTGCGCCGCGATGCGCCACTCACCCGACCTCCGCGCGTCCCCCGCTGCCGGTCTGGTCGCGCTCTTCGCATGCAGGCGCATGCTGGTGGGAACGGCCCTGTACAGGGATCACCCGACCTCCGCGCGGCCCCCGCTTCTAGTTTGATTGCGCCCACCGCATGGAGTCGGATGCTGGTAGGACAGGCCCTTTACCCCTCAGATTCCTATTAAATCATTCCCTCTTCATCTTTTAAACCTATGCCCTCTGGTTCTCGATTTCCCTGCTCTGGGCAAGAGACTACTTGAACTAATCCTCTCATGATTTTATACACCTCTAAAAGATCACCCCTCATCCTCCTATGCTCCAGGGAATAAGTCCCAGCCTGCTGAACCTCTCCCTATAGAGCAGACTCGAGTTGCGGCAACATCTTTGTAAATCCTCTCTGCACCCTTTACAACTTAACAACATCTGTCCTTTAACATTGTGCCCAAAACTGAACACAATACTTTAATTGCGGACTCACCAACGTCTTATGTAACTGCAACACGACCTCCCAACTTCTGTACTCAATACTCTGACTGATGAAGGCCAATGTGCCAAAAGCCTTTTTGACCACCCCATCTACCTGTGATGCCACCTACAAGGAACTATGTACCTACACTCCTAGATCTTCAGATCTCAGAGTAGCTCTTAGGCCCCCTTCGGTCGTGGCTGACCATGGGTGTCTCCAGGGTGCTATTTCCTATATGGAGGACGCCTGTGCGTGACTTTGTTTAACGTGGGGAGACTGGTGCACAGACAGCCACCCCACGGTCCTTGACAGATCTGGGTCAGGATCCAGTGGCATGGAGTCCAAGACGACCGGAGATCCTTTCCTGCTGCAGCCTTCATCTGCCTCCCCCAGCCGTTGTGATGCTCCACTAAGGTCAGCCATCATCCTCCGCCTGTTCCACCGTTGAGGTCTTGGTTGGATTGCTTTTTGTCAGAGTCCTCCCCCTCGACCTTACCGCCATGGGTGGCCCTACCAGGAGCACAGCTCTAGACGGCATCGCTCTCAGGGTCTCAGGTCCACACAAGCTTCTCCACCACGACAAGGTGACAATCCACGGAGAAGAACACAAACACATTGTCGGTACCTTGTCATTCAGCTCATCGTCCTTCTCAGCAGCCTCAAGAGTGTTTTTCAAGAGTGAGAACACGCCTGGAGTATTGTGTGCAGTTTTGGTCCGCTAATTTGAGGAAGGACACACCTGCTATTGAGGGAGTGCAGCGTAGGTGTACAAGGTTAATTCCCGGGATGGCAGGACTGTCATATGCTGAGAGAATGGAGCAGCTGGGCTTGTACACTCTGGAGTTTAGAAGGATGAGAGGGGATCTCATTGAAACATATAAGATTGTTAAGGGTTTGGACACGCTAGAGGCAGGAAACATGTTCCCGATGTTGGGGGAGTCCAGAACCAGGGGCCACAGTTTAAGAATAAGGAGTAAGCCTTTTAGAACGGAGATGAGGAAAACACTTTTTCACACAGAGTTGTGAGTCTGTGGAATTCTCTGCCTCAGAGGGCAGTGGAGACCGGTTCTCCGGATACTTTCAAATGAGAGCAAGATAGGGCTCTTAAAGATAGCGGAGTCAGGGGATATGGGGGGAAGGCAGGAACGGGGTACTGATTGGGGATGATCAGCCATGATCACATTGAATGGCGGTGCTGCCTCGAAGGGACGAATGGCCTACTCCTGCACCTATTGTCTATTCACCGCAAGTCCCGCAGCTCCAGAGCAATGGTATGAGTATCCCAGGGATTGGGAGTGGAGTGTACTAGCAGTTCCAGAGGTGGGGCGAGAGGGTACTGACAGACACCCCCACGTGTTTGGATAACCTCTTCTTTCCCACAGCCGCCTGTAGCCAGACGAGGGCCTGATTTCATGAGGAACTTGTACAATTTGTTTGGCTTCAGTCCTCTCGTTCTCAACTTCCTTCAAGGACAGAAATTGGAGCCACATGCTGGAGAAAACATCTTTGTAACCAGAACAGAGATCCGGCGTCTTCCACCATATCCTTTTATTGGTTCCTTTCCCAGTGGGATTGTGCTCTTCACTGCAAAACACTGATCACCTGCAGGACGCTAGGTTTCAGCAAGGCAGCCTTCTGCTCGATACCATATGATAGAACTTTCTTTATCCCGGGGGTCTGCCAACAGTCATAAAACACAACAAGATCCACAAAGTGACGAGTGGAAAGTCCAGGATTGTGGATGTGCAAAGATTTTGGGGGAGAGGGGGGCTAGTCAGTCTCAGTCTACCCCACGACAGAAGGGGGAGGAGTTGTACAGTTTGGGAGCCACAGGGAAGCAGGATCTCCTGTGGCGTTCTGTGCTGCATCTTGGTGGAACCTGTCTGTTGCTGAAGGTGCTCCTCAGTTTGACCAGTGTGTCTTGGAGGGGGTGAGCTGTATTGTCCAGGATGCTCCGCAGTTTGAGGAGCATCCAACCCTCCAAGACCATCTCCCATGAATCCAACTCCACCCCTAGGACGGAGCCAGCCTTCCTGATGAGTTGTTGGCCTTTTGCCGTCCGCGGCCTTCGCCGCAGGCTCTTAGTATTAGTTCAGCTTAGAGACACAGCGTGGAAACAGGCCCTTCAGCCCATCGTGTCTGCGGCGACCTGCGATCCCCGCACACTAACACTATCCTACACACACGAGGGACAATTTACAATTTTACCAAGCCACTTAACCTACAAACCTGGATGTCTTTGGAGTGTGGGAGGAAACCGGAGCACCCGGAGAGAACAGCCTATCCTCGTAAACGGAGCTGCAGTAGACAGTATATTTGATAGGAATGCGCAATAGAAATTATTCTGATGGGATGCACCTGAGCCTGGTGTGGCAACTCCTCTCCTTACCTTACCCATCTGTGCTTCAAGTGGCTGATTTAATTTGTCCCGGTCCACTGCCTGTTTTAAGGAACGCTGTCTGGTGGAAGATACACCAGCTCCATGCAAAGGGCGGGTCGGGAGCAATCCAGGTCTATGGGTGCGCTGGGACATTGTCAGCAGGAGGGCAAGCCTTGCTCTCTCCAGGAGGGATCATTTAAAACGTCACCTTTCCTGCACTTTCTCTTGACGCTGGATTTACAGATGATGCTCCCACGTACCGCGACGTGATTAACGCAGGACGTCAGAACCTGCTGAAACTGAAGAAGATGAAGATGAATCTGCTGCAACCTTAGTGCAGTCGCCCCGCTCAGCACAGGGGGTCATCTCAGCACAACTATGGCACCTACTGTACCTGATACTGGCAGAGTAAAGTACCTGTGAAAACACCTGCCTCTTCCACTGGTGTCACACAGCATCTCCTCACTCACACTCACTCACACACACATACGCACACACACACGCACTCACTCACACACCTACACATACACACACACACACTTGCTCATACACACATCTACACACACACACACACACTCACTCACACACCAACACACACACACACAAATGCAAGCACGCACACACACCTACACACATACACACACGCACACAACATCTCCTCACTCACACATCTACACACCTACACAAACTAACCTACACACACATGCACCCACACACACACACGCACTCACTCGCACACCTACACACACACACACTCACTCACACACCTACACACACACACATACACAGACACACGCACAAACACCTACGCACATACACACACGCTCGCACGATGCACATACACACACGCACGCCTACACACGCTCGCACACTTACACGCACATATACACACACTCGCACGCGCACACAGGGAAGCACGCATATAGATACACGCACACATACACACGGGCGCACACACACGCACACATATTCACATACACATATATACATACACTCATGCACACACACTCACCCACACCTACTCACACGCGCGCGCGCATACACACACACTCACACGCATTGAAACACATGCACTCACTCTCATACACGCACTCACATTTTCACACTCACACTCTCACACACACACACACAATCTACCTTGGGCTACCACAGCTAACAGGGACCTTTTCAAA
The DNA here is from genome assembly GCA_035221665.1 of Okamejei kenojei. Taxonomy (NCBI): domain Eukaryota; kingdom Metazoa; phylum Chordata; class Chondrichthyes; order Rajiformes; family Rajidae; genus Okamejei; species Okamejei kenojei. Next base: position 13,692,466 of record CM069167.1, on the reverse strand, counting down.
TGTTTTGCTTGTTCTTCTCATTGGTATAATCTTTAATTAATATAATTGATCATCAACTAACTCCCCCCCCCCCCGTACTCCCAGCTCCAGGGCTTCCCCTGAGCAGGATCCGGGCAGATTGCTCACAGGACAGAGGAACTGCTGTCACAGCCACAATCGTACAGCACCAAACAGACCCTCTGGTCCACTGAGACCACTCTGCCCATCAATCACTAATCCCTTCCCTATTTTCCTATCAATCCCCCCCCCCCCCCCCCCCCCCCCCCCCCCCCCCGCAGGATCCATCAGCCACATATACCCTCAAGCAATTTACAGTGGATCTAATTAACCCACTTGTGTCTACACCTCTGGGGTGTGGGAAGAAACTGCAGCGTCCAGTGGACATCTACCTAGTCACGGCAGGAACATGGAGACACCATGCAAGTTTATGAAGTCATCGGAACAGTATCTGGGCATTCGGCCCATCGAGTCTCCTCCGTCATTCTACCATGGCTGATCTATCTTTCTCAACCCCATTCTCCGGCCTTCTCCCCGTAACATTTGACACCTGTACTAATCAAGAATTTGTCAATCTCCACTTTAAAAATCCCCAATGACTTGGCCTGCACAGCTGCCTGTGGCAACAAATATCACAGATTCACCGCCCACTGACACGGGAAACCTCCTCATCTCCTGTCTAAAGTACGTTCTTTTATTCTGAGGCTGTGGCCTCTGGTCCTAGACTCTCCCTCAAGTGGAAACATCCTCTCCACATCCAGTCTTTCTTTATGTCGTAAGTTTCAATGAAGTCCCCGCTCATCCTTCTAAACTCCACAAGTACAGGGCCAGTGCCATCAAACGCTCGTACATCAATCCAATCACTCTTGGTCATTCTTGTAAACCTCCCCTGGACCCTCTGCCATGCAGTCACGTTGGCGCAGCGGTAGAGTTGCTGCCTCACAGCGAATGCATCACCTGAGACCCGGGTTCGACCCCGACCATGGGTGCTGTCTGTAGGGAGTTTGTACGCCCTCCCCGTGACCTGCATGGGTATTTCTCCGAGATCTTCGGTTTCCTCCCACACTCCAAAGACGTACAGGTTTGTAGGTTAATTGGCTTGGTAAATGTAAAAATTGTCCCGAGTGGGTGTAGGATAGTGTTAATGTGCGGGGATCGCGGGTCAGCACGGACCCGGTGGGCCGAAGGGCCTGTTTCCGTGCTGTATCTCTAAACTAAACTAAAAATGCCAGCACATCCATCCTAGATATGGAGCCGGCACAGGAGCTCAGGATCAAACTCGGTTTATTGGTGCTTTGAAGCAGCAACTCTTCCAGATTCTCAATTGTACATTTCGCACTACGTCAGTTCTCCTTATTTCAATTATCAAAATAAAACTGTGTGGGAAGGAACTGCAGATGCTGGTTTAAACCAAAGATAGACACAAAAAGCTGGAGTTTACTCAGCGGGACACGCAGCATCTCTGCAGAGAAGGAATGGGTGACATTTCGGGTCGAGACCCTTTGGCCCGAAACGTCACCCATTCCTTCTCACCAGAGATGCTGCCTGTCCCGCTGAGTTACTCCAGCTTTTTGTGACTATCAAAATAAAACTATAAGGACTGGCTGCTGGTGCAATGGGCAAGACCTGTGCGTGTATCCAGTCCAGGTTTGAGACGGAAGCCTTCGTGTTTTCCGATTCTCTCTGGGTCAATATCCTGGAGAACCCAGAATGAGCTGGAGCATGGAGCTATAAAAAGCCACGTGATAAAGTACCGTGCAGACCTGATCTTTGGTGCAGACTTCCAGGGTTTGCATCAGTGGCTGACTCTCATGTCCCTCCTGGAAGAACAGCAGCATATAACGATGAGCATTTCTGCAGCTCCCTGTAATGTCCTTGCCAGGACGTTGTGTAGCCCTTTACTGTCAATGAAGGGACTCATTCAAGTGTGGGTTTACTCAGCAGGTCAACAGCATCTGTGGAAAAAGAAACGGAATTAGGGCTCCAGATTGTTTAAGAAGGAACTGCAGATGCTAGAAAATCGTGTGAGATACGCTTTGTGCTCACAATCACTGCTCAAAGACCAAATCGTGGAAGCAAGAGATTCTTTATTTTACGAGTCTGCAGAACCGGGTGCCTCTCCAAGGCGAGACACGCCAAAGTCAGAGAAGTCATCCCCCTTTATACACACAATTTTACATTCAACCTCCCCTCCGGACCCTTCTCCAATCAGGGTCGGAGGTGCACAATCTGTAGGTACATCCCCCCAGTACCTCCCATATCATACATCGCATGTCCAGACATGTTCATGGTAATGAGCAGTTTCTTGACCAGGGGTGTGTTGTAATATTCATTTATTCTATTAAGCATGCTCAGTTGCTCATGACCTACCCTAGTTTTACTCACCTCCAAGTGAACCCTCTCAGTTCTCCTATATCAGTACTAAAGCTAAGCTATAGTGACAAGGGTCCCATCTATCACTCCATTCTACTGATAGGGATCTCTCTACATCACTCCCTTCTACCGCTATACAATGCTATTGCTTCTTACTCAAGGATGGGTCTGGTAACTTTTATACACAGCTGTGTCAGAACCCTCTCCCTGGCCCCTATCAGTTTGAATCCTCTTTAAAGCTCCTTACTATAATGGGGTTTAATCACTTTATCCCTCACAATCGTAGGTAGACAAAAGTGCTGGAGAAACTCAGCGGGTGCGGCAGCATCTATTGAGCGAAGGAAATAGGCAACGTTTCGGGCCGAAACCCTTCTTCAGACCCGGTGGGCCATAGGACCCGTTTCCACGCTGTAACGCTAAACTTAAAAACTAAAGAACAAATGTGCACTTGTCCGTGAAAGTTGGCCGAGCATTGATAAGATGGTTCATGGAATTTGGGGAGACTTGGTTGCGTAAATGCAGCTGAATGCAATAACAAGAGTATCAGGAAGAACTGCAGATGCTGGAAAAATCGAAGGTAGACAATGATGCTGGAGAAACTCAGCGGGTGAGGCAGCATCTATGGTGCGAAGGAATAGGTGACGTTTCGGGTTGAGACACTTCTTCAGACTGAAGAAGGGTCTCGACACAATAACAAGAGTATACATTTAAAAGGAGATACAAGAGACTGCAGATGCTGGAATCTTGAATCTGAAAGAGGGTTCAGCCTGAAACGGCTGTCCATTTCCCTCTGCAGGATCCCATTGAGTTCCACCAGCATATTGTTTGTTGCTAAACTTCATTTGAACTTTCACAAATCGCTGGTTGGGCCTTAACTGGTGCATCGTGTCCACATCTGGATACCGCCAGCTGGAAATGCAGCGGTACTGGGAGAGGCACGTGGGGAGATCATGGCCCCAGGGCAGCAGAATCTTTCTCCTGACGAAGGCTGCATGTCAACAACACGTTCAGCCATGACATCTAAAACCAAACTCACATCAATGCTGCAAATGCAGTTCAACGCCGCCAATTCCTGTCATGTTTCCAGAATGGCGGAGCTTCAAACCAGAAATGGTTCCAGTTTAGTTCAGTTTAGAAATACAGGGCGAAAACAGGCCCTTCAGCCCACCGAGTCTACACCGACCAGCGATCACTCCTTACACGAACACTATCCTACACACGAGGGACAATTTACAATTCTTAGGAGTTTGCAATCTTGTGCAGAGAGAGGCCATAATTATTGTTCTTGGACCCTAGGTGACGTAGGTCCAAGACCCACCAGAAATAGCAGTGAATTGTTGATGTAGCCCAGTACATCACGCAGACCAGACTTCCCACCATTGACTCCATCTACACTTCACACTGTCTCAGGAAAGCAACCATCACCATCAACGATTTGTTCCATCCCAATCATTCCCCGCTGCTCTCGTCTGGCAGAAGGTTCAGAGGCTTGACAGTGCGCACCACCAGACTCAGGAACAGCTTCTTGCCCTCTGTTATCAGGCTTCTGAACAGTCCTTCCATACGTAAGGTTGCCAACTATATCCCGTATATTGGGCTAAATTGGTTTGTCCCGTACGGGACCGCCCTTGTCCCGTATTTGACTGCTACTCCTCGGGTCGAGGGGACTGTCGGGTCGGAACGCCGTGTCCGGCCCCGCCTCACCCGTCCCGACGTAGTGCAGCCCATGGAGTGCAGCAGCAGCAGCGCCTCGCCCGTGGCCCCGTCGGTCGGCAGCCCGGCCAGCTGTCCGACCTTCGGACCTTCGCTTACCGCCGACACCACCACCCCTCCTTCTCACGGCCGATCATCGGTTCATGAGTTGGATGGGGCGCCGGACTTTGCGTGCGATGTAACGCGGCCCGGGCCAAAACTCCTCAGCTGGCCCGCCGGCTGGGCCCTGTGTGCAGTCCAGCACCCGGGCCGACTCATCATTCACCCAGCCACGGCCGAGTCGGTCAACGAATTGCCGTCGGGAATTTGTCTCGTATTTTGACCTTTTGTCCCATTATTTGGGAGCGAGAAAGTTGGCAACCCTGTCCATAATCTAGACTCCCTACCTCATTGAGGACATTGGACTTTGTCTCCGGAACTGATGTGCTACAATGCTGAGTATTATATGCCACACTCTGTATCTCCCCCTTTGCTCTACCTGTTGTACTTGAGTTGACTAGATCTATGTGTAGTATATCTCATCTGTTGGGTATAGCTTACAAAGCAAAGCTTTTAGCTGGACCTCGGTACACGTGACAACAATGAACGAAAATCAAAGGAGAGAAATGTCCTGCAAGGGAGATCGGAACAAATAGGCAGACACTTGTTCCACTTGTAGTAAATATAGAAATCTAAAATTAATGGCCAAAAATCCAAGAAGGAAACTAATGGCCCTGTCTCACGGTGCGAGTCCACCCACGAGTGATCCCAAGTGAACGGAAAAATCAAACTCGACGTTGTCTACGAGATTCCAAGTTTATGTTCACGAGTTTAAACTAGTTCCCACGTGAAGAAATTCTCTCACAGCTTTTATGTCATGGGCTGGAAGCATCATCTGGGAGGTTGGTGGATCATATTTCATAGCAGGTTTCAAAAGGCGTTTGGATGTAAATGAGAACTCAATGTTTCAAGTTCCTATCCGTGTACTTGTCTAAATGTCTTTGAATGTCTCCTGTGGGAGCCGCTGTCACCGTTATACTCCCCTCCCCGTTATTCCACCTGGAGGGTAGAAGGCTCCTGGGATGTCACAGACCTGGTAGCCAGACGAAGCAAGACCCAGTGGGCCGCTGCGTGCAGGGGATGATCGGAAGCTCGGCCCCGAAGACCGGAGAACCCAGGGGGAGGGAGTCGCTGGCGACAACGGACGTGGAGAGTGCGCCGGTAGGAGAGGGACCGGGGTATTGCCGCCATCACGTTCAAGTTCGGCTGCAGAATGTGTCCACCAGATACAAATTCAGTAGGGCAAGGAGAGGGACATGGATTCATGGGCCGAGCTGGTCGAGGGCGATGGAGGAGGCCCTGCAGCAGCCTGGGGCTCGCCTGGATCGGGAGCCGCTCCACTACATTGAGCACGTGGGCCAGGCTTTGCACTCTTCATAATTTCACAAGATATAGCAGTAGAATTAGGACATTCAGCCCATCGAGTCTACTCTGCCATTCTATCATGGCTGATTTCTGCCTCCTAATCCCATTTTCCTGCCTTCTCCCCATAATCCGTGACACCCATTCTAATTAAGAATTTGTCACTTGCTGCCTTAAAAATCATAATCATAATCGTACTTTACAGGCCAAGTTTGTTTTGCAACATATGAGGAATTTGATTTGCCATACAGTCACACCATTAAAAAGCAACAGAGCACACAAAATACATTTTACATAAACATCCACCACAGTGACGGCCTCCACATTCCTCACTGTGGTGGAAGGCGAAAAAAAGTTCAATCTCTTCCCTTCTTTGTTCTCCGCGGTCGGGGGCCTCGAGCCTTCCGTTGACGGGACGATCTTGGCTCCCGTAGCCGGCGGAGTTCGGGCCCTCCGCATCGGGGCGATCAAGCCCCCGCATCGGGGGTGAATCTCAGCTCCCCCGCGCCGGGCGATCTGACCCCGGGTTGGGGCTGGTCGAACTTTCTGCGTCATTTGTAGCTTCCCGACATCGGCCTCTACCCAAGACTGCGAGCTCCACTGTCTTGGCCTCCACAGCCCTCGGTGCCAATAAGTTCCACAGATTAACTATCCTTTGACGAAAGAAGTTCCTCCTCATCTCCTTTCTAGAATAGCACCCTTTAATTCTGAGGCTATGACTTTTCTGGTCCTAGACTTTCCCACCAGTGGAAACATCCTCTCCACATCCGCTCTATGCCTTTCATTATTCTGTAAGTTTCAGTGAGGCTCCCTCTAACCTTCTTGGCAAATGGCACCACAATATGATGACTCGTGCATGTGTGATCAATGCAAAAATAATTTCACACGTAATAATAAAACGCCATTGGACCAATGGTAGTGTCACTTGCAAATTTACCAAAGATGTTAACTACATTGTCATACAAGTCATTAATGGACATGACAAACAGTGGACGCACATGTCTCTGTGGGAGTGAGTTAGATACTATAACTCTCTCTGAGACAGTTGGGAGTTAGCTCTTGGGCCTAACGGGATCAAGGGATATGGGGAGGAAGCAGGAACGGGGTACTGATTTTGGATGATCAGCCATGATCATATTGAAAGGCGGTGCTGGCTCGAAGGGTCAAATTTAGTTTAGTTTAGAGATACAGCGTGGAAACAGGCCCTTCGGCCCACCGAGTCCACACCGACCAGCGATCCCTGCACATTCACATTATCCTGCACACACTGGGGCCAATTTACATTTAATACTAAGCCGATTACCCTACAAACCTGTAGGTCTTTGGAGTGTGGGAGGAAGCCAAAGATCTCTTAAGGGGTTGGACAGGCTAGATGCAGGAAGATTGTTCCCGATGTTGGGGAAGTCCAGGACAAGGGGTCACAGCTTAAGGATAAGGGGGAAATCCTTTAAGACCGAGATGAGAAAGACTTTTTTCACACAGAGAGTGGTGAGTCTCTGGAACTCTCTGCCACAGAGGGTAGTTGAGGCCAGTTCATTGGCTATATTTAAGAGTGAGTTGGATGTGGCCCTTGTGGCTAAGGGGATCAGAGGGTATGGAGAGAAGGCAGGTACGGGATACTGAGTTGGATGATCAGCCATGATCATATTGAATGGCGGTGCAGGCTCGAAGGGCTGAATGGCCTACTCCTGCACCTAATTTCTATGTTTCTATGTTTCTATGTTTCTATCTCGGGGAAAACCCACGCAGGTCACGGGGAGAAAGCACAAACTCCGTACAGACAGCACCAGTAGTCGGGATTGAACCCGGGTCTCTGGTAGTGTAAGGCAGTAGCTCTGGATTATGATGTTGCCAGACAAGATGCTTTCTACAGCCCCAGAGTAGAAGCACTGAAGGATCCTCAGAGAGAAAATCCTTCAATGCTTCCGCTCTGGTGCTGTAGGAAGCATCTTGTCCGGCAACACCACGATCTGGTTTGGGAACTGCTCTGCCCAGGACAGGAAGGCTCTGCAGAGAGTAGTGCATTCGGCCGAACGCACTATGGGAACTACACTCGCCCCCCTGCAGGAACCATACATCAGAAGGTGCAGATCCCGAGCCAGCAACATTATGGGGGACCCCTTCCACCCCAGCAACGGACTGTTCCAGCTGCTACGGTCAGGCAAACGCCTCCGCTGTCACGCTGTGAAAACAGAGAGGATGAGACAGAGTTTCTTCCCACAGGCCATTAGGACTGTAAACTCTTATCTCACCAGGGACTAATTTAGTTGTGTTGTGTCTTTTTAAAATTGTTGTTTTTTTTCTAGTATGTAAATACCGATTCTGTTCTGTTCCGTTGTTTTTGCACGATTGGCAGGCATTGCCACTTTCATTCCACTGCACATCTTGCATGTGTATGGGACAAATAAAGTTGACTCGACTACCGCTGCTCCACCATGCCGCAAATGGCCTACTCCTGCACCTACTTTCTATGTTTCTATGAACATCCCTGGTGTCAAGCTGCCAACCAGATACACATCTCTCCACTTGCGCAGTTAATGGTGGAGCCCTGGAGCGTGCGGTGCAGAGACTGAGGGGTTCAGGTACACACCTTCCCCCGTGATGATGACACGTAGACAGGGTGGTTAAATAGATGTTATAAGAGCTCGAGGTTTTGAATCATAGGGAACGGCTGAATAGACTGGAACTTTTCAGTGTCGGGGGCCGAGGGGTCTGGCGGGGAGGTTCGTTTTTGTCATTGGAAGCTTGTGACCTTGTAGAGGTACGCAAAATCATGAGAGACGCAGGTAAAGCAAATGGTCACTGTCTTTTTCCCAGGGTAGAGGAATGCAGCGTTTGTCTGCATGGGTTAAGGGTGAGAGGGGGGGAGGTTTTTACAAAAGACCTGAGAAGGCAGTTATTTCATGCCGAGGGTGTTGTGTGTATGGAATGAGCTGCCAAAGGAATCGTGGAAGCGGTTACAATGGTGACGTTTAATGAGCATCTAGAAAACGGCATGGATAGGAAATATTTTGCTGATTTATGGGCTAAACACTAGGAAATGAAAGTGCTGAAACAAGGAATCTGAAGAAGGGTCTCGACCCGAAACGTTGCCTATTTCCTTCGCTCCACAGGTGCTGCCTGACCCGCTGAGTTTCTCCAGCATTTTTGTCTACCAAGGAATTGCAGAAGCTGGTTTACGCAAAAGGACACAAAGTGCTGGAGTAACTCAGGCAGCATCTCTCGAGAACATGGATAGGTGACTTTTCGGGCTGTCCATGTTCTCCAGACATGCCGTCTGACCCGCTGAGTTCCTCCAGCACTTTATGTCCTTTGCAGGCAAATGAGACTAGTTCAGCTATAAAACCTAGTTGGCAAGGATGAGTTGGGTCAAAGGGCCTGTTTCCATCCCACATGACTAACTAAAAGGTCCTTTTCCTCAGTGAATAGAGATGGGCCCTATTCTGTCCCTGCTTACCCTCTTACCCCGAATACTTGCAAATTACTTTTGTATTTTCCTTAACTCATGCCCACCGGTGATAGGTTGTCCCCCTTTTTACCCGTAACATTTGTTTTTACGTACGCCCCCTCCCCCCCACTTCTGTTTTCCATCTTCCCTAGAGTTCTAGCTGCCCACACCTGTTATGCACAAATCAGGTGTGTGGAGGAGTGGTCTCCATTAGTAATGCTGAGTGCAGCCCCCATTGACATTGTGGGCCAAAGGGTCCGGTCAGGGCTGACTTTAGGAGGTGCGGGGCCCAATTGGGAACAATTTTGGTGACCCCCAGGTTCCCAACCAAGGTCTGTCAGCCCTGTTATTTAGTATATATTATGAAATTGTACACCAAGGTGCTATGGATTATACACTGTCTTAATCTCTCCTGCTCCCGTCTGACTGTCACTCCCGCCGTTGGCTTCCAACCTTTACCGTAGCAGCTAATTAACATTAAACTGCATTATGTGATTTGACACAATGCCCTTAGAGAAAGCGGCTGATTGGACGGAAGGAGACCGATTTGTTGATTGGACAGGAATTTTAAGGCAAGCTGGTCGGTGATTGGACGCAACGGCCTTAAAGTTGATTGGCCGCCAAATAACCGGGCACAAAAAAATTGACAAATAGGAAAACAAAAAAATGGGATTTAAAAAAATAATCTAACCCCATTAATTCACTCAAGGTGTATTATGATGTGTTCTACAGTATGAAGTGTACAGCTAAACTTGCACTTCCAGAGTAGTCTATCATGTTGTCTCTTCAGCGGACCACGGATTTATTTTAAAGGTAGACACTAAATTCTGGAGTAAAGAAAGCTGCATTCTGGAGAGTTGCAGTTGATGAGGTGAACTAACCCGACGAGATTGAGACATGCTATTGTGACATGCATTCTGATTTTGCAAGAGGAAGACAGGCCGAATACTTGAATATATTTGAAAAGCAAACATCACAAACAATAGTGAGCCAGTTGTGCACTCCAGGAAGTGAGGAGTGAGTTTTAAGAAATTCTCAATGTGTCATCATTACATTGATCTCCATTCCTCAGCAAATGTAATTGTGTTTTGACCCAGTATTAATGACTCCGCGTTCACGGGAGTCCCGTGACTTTTATTCAAAGGAACGCGGCGTCATTAATACTGGGTCAAAACACAATTACCTTTACTGAGGAATGTGGATTGTTGCATTGGTGACACATTGTATCTATTTAACATTTTAACTACTGACTGTTAACAAGTGCTAACAGTGGTAGTTAACAAATCGTTTTTGTCTGATGGCCGGTGCAGAGGTTTTTATCCATGTTCGTTTTGAACAAGGCGAACGTTTATTTTTTAAATCTGTATTTAACAACGCAAATTCGTATTTCCGTACGAAATACGGAAAATTAGCGCAGGGCCCCCTTAGGCGCAGGGCCCAATTGGGAGCAATCGGTCCAATTGGCTTAAGGCCAGCCCTGGGTCTGGTCATATGCTATAGTTTAGTTCGGTCCGCACCAATCAGCGATCCCCGCACACTAACACTATACTACACCCACTAGGGACAATTTTTACATTAACCAAGTTGTGCTGTACTGTTCTAACTTGTGGGCAGCCACAGTAGCACAGCGGTAGAGTTGCTGCCTTACGATGCTTGCAGCGCCGTAGACCCCGATCCCGACTACGGGCGCTGTCAGTACGGAGTTCGTACGTTCTCCCTGTGACCGCGTGGGTTTTCTCCGAGATCTTTGGTTTCCTCAAACGTGCAGGTTTGTACGTTAATTGACTTGGTGTATGTGTAAATTGTCCCTAGTGTGTGTAGGATAGTGTCAGTGTGCGGGGATCACTGGTCAGTGTGGACTCGGTGGGCTGAATGGCCTGTTTCCGTGCTGTATCTCTAAACTAAACTAAACTAAACTAAACTCAATAGAAACTTGGTACCATCCAGGACAAATCAGACTTAAACGGCAGGCAAAAATGCGGGATTTAGACCCTTCTTCACTCTGAAAAGGGTTTCTGACCCGAAACATCACCACTTCCTTTTCTCCAGAGATGCTGCCTGACCCACTGAGTTACTCCAGCATTGTGTGTCAATCGTCGGTATAAACCATCATCTGCAGTTGCTTCCTACACATTATGAACATTGAATTATACAATTTTATTTCGGAGTCACTCCAGCTACAATTTGAAAGTGGGGCTGACAGGTAAGTTTTACCGTGGCCATATGTATTTTCTCTGTGGTCCGCTTTGTGTTCCAGAAAGAATGAGCAAGACCAGAGGAAAGAAATCTGTAGCTCGCCCACGTTCGTCTCCCGTTGAGGAGCGCTCTTTGGAGGGTGGGCGTGAGGCGGCAGGATTGACTACCGAGCCGAGCCCAGCACCGCTAGTGCAGCCTGAGCAGCGGGCTGGAGGTACCTGCAGCCAGAACCGGGCGGTAGTATCCAACAATTCGGATGAAGATGCCTCACCGCTCGAGAGCGGCAAACGCAGCCGCCTAAGCTGAATGGAACGGCTTATGGAGCAATTGCTCCAGTGAGATCTGCTGAGAGAGCAGCAGCAGACTCGCCAAGGGAGCTTCCCGCTCCCGCAGTGCCCATTACGGCACTGACCATTGCTTCACCTTCTATTGAAGGTAGCATTGGTGACCAGGTCTGGGCTGGTCAAGAAGAGGGGTTGCTGGCTGAAGATGTCCGGAGTACGCAGGGTGTACAGGATCAGGAAGAGCTGCTGGGTGTGGTCAACCGCTACGTGGTCATTCCACGAGCGGGTCGGCCGTTAGAGCCGAAACTTGCAGCAAGCATTAACCACCTGTCCTCAAAACCCCTACAAGAACGGGTGGTCAATGAGGCTCTTGAATTATATTCAGCCCCAGAAAATTGTACATCACTGAATGTACCAGCTGTAAACAGCCAAATTTGGGGACATTTGGGGCAGAATATCAGGAACCTGGAGTTGAAGCTCCAGAAAACCCTAAAACTCCTGACAGCAGGAATAACTTCATATGCTCGGTCCATAGATGATGTGGACATCACCACAAATCAGCAAGATACATTAGCTCTGCTGTGCACCACTTCATTCGACATTAACAATTTACGGAAATAAATCATCAAGCCTGCCCTCAACCCTAAGTTTGCAGGACTTTGCAAAACACCGTGTTCAGAACCTCCAATTCTGCTCTTCGGAAAGGACCTTCCAAAAAAGGTGAAAGACCTGAAGGAAGAGTTCCAAGACCTTTGGTCTCATGAGGGTAGGTTTGGGACCGAGCAGACCTAACAAACCCAGGCAGCAGTACCCCATGGCGTCCACCAGTCGCCGACTACCATATGGGACTGGTGAAAGCTCGGGGTCCGCAACCATTCCCCATAAGCCTTTTATAGGCCAGGACCCAGACGGACCCCATGGAAAATGCACCACCTCCAACAACATCAACATCAACAGCAGCCCTCTACAGCCCAGCAGACACCTCATCGTCCAGCGAAGAGACAGAAGAAGCACCAGTAACCATAGAGGTAGGTGGGTCTGGTTCCTCTCAGCATATGAGCAGTGGGGGCTCTATACCAACAATGGGGAGATTGCACTTGTTTTTGGATGCATGGGAGTCTATCACTAATGACAAATATATACTCAGCAGCATTCATGGCTATAAAATAGTAAGATTAAACGAGAACTTACCAGTTTGAAGTTTGATCGTTATTTTATGAGGAGTTACGATGAGGGATTATGTGAAGAAGCCCCGCCTGACGCATGCTCGGCATACTTCAAAGCAGCGGCGTGAAAAACACAGAACCAATAGCCGGAGTAAGATAGTAAGGCATACATAGACAAGAACTACCAGATGATCATTTATTTTATGAGGGTTGGGAGTGGAGGGCACGTAATCCTCATCGTAACTCCTCATAAAATAATGATCAAACTTCAAACTGCTAAGTTCTTGTTTAATCTTACTATTTTACTTCGGAGTCACGTGAGTGACTGCGTGAAGATTTTGTAGCTCTGTGATTTTCATGCCGTAGATCATTCCATACGACACACTGCTTGAGTTTACACAGTAGTGAGTAAATAATATATATTGCTTGAAATTATGCAATTAATATTTTAATATTTTAATAATAATAATAAAAAGAAAAATAATAATCCCTCTATCACAGGGGAAATTACAACAAATGATATGCAACAAAGCAAACAATTTGAACAGAACCCAACACAGCATGTGCAACCCTGGCACTGTGACAACAGGTTTATCATAAAATCTAGAAAAGTTCCTCTTTAGACCATCCTGTGGTCTCCAGAATTTGGTCAAGCGGCATGTCCTGCACCTTTGCCGCGGACATTGATACCGCCCTTGTGGAGTGAGATTTAAACACATCAGTGTCTACTCCAGTTAATCCAGAACCTGTTTATCCATCTAGAAATAGTTTGTACTGTCACTTTTTTATATGTTTCTTGTGGGTAATGAACATTGGTGTCTCACAATCTCGGAGACTCTTAATTCAAAATATATTAAATCAGATGCTTAACCACACACAATGTTTAGTTAACAGAGTATGTCTTAAAGATTACATTGGTTCCAGCCTTTCTTGGCTTGCTTTGCGTGCTTAGACCATTGACATAAAACGTCATTTTATCTACAGACAACTGCATACAATGTAACCGTAACATTTGTAATGTTTGTACTCATTGTGCTGATATTAATGTCATCAGCATAACCACTTTAAATATTAACTTCTGAAAAGACAGTGACGTAATTGGAGTCCATTGCCGAAGCAATGTGAGAACTATACTGACATCCCAGATTTCTGTATATCTGGGTTTGGTAGGATTTTATTAAAATTCCTCTCATAAATCGGGATATTAACGGATGAGACTCGATAAATTATCGTTCTGAAAATTGTCCTAAATAGGAGGACAAAGCACTCTGAGCTCCATTAATGGTACTATAACTCAGGTGAAACATAGCAAGGAACTCCAATACATCCGATATGTTTGCAGTATGATAAAATATATCTGACTGTATACAAAAGATTTCCCATTCCTTATATGAAACATATATTGTTTCTTAGTGCTATATCACCAAGCTGCAGTTATGACATCCTTGGTCCTATCCGACATTCCATCAGAACCTGCAGATTAACAATTAATACGGTCATGTAATGGATGACTTCTGCTGTTACTGGATGTACCAACAATTACTGCACCTGGGATTTGTCATGAATGTCTGAATCATCATTCTGAGCACCAATGGGAACAATGGCTGTGTAGTAATGGCCCCTAGATAAGGGACGTATCAGATATTAAACTGATAAGAACAGATACTGCACTTGATCTTAGTCAAAAGGTCGAGAAGCAATATCAGTTTGGAACCACCAAACGCCTGCGGCGGAGACTTGTTCTATTTTGGTGACACATTGCTTAATCAGGCAAAATGGCGAAAACATAAAAGACTATATTTCCCCAATGCAGCGAGAATGCATCCACCGCTAATGCTCCTGGGTCTGGCTCCCATGAGACACATTTAGACCACTGGAGATTTAATCCAGACACAACAGATCAACATTTGGTACTCATACTGTCTGACAATCTTTTTTAAACTTTTTGAATTTTAATATTCATTCTGTATTGTCATTGAACTTTCATGTTCTGTTGTCTTACCATAATATTGTCTTCTCCCACAGCTGTGGTATTGTCTACTCGTAGTTTAACATGTATTTGGAGAATTAAATTATCTTGGACAGTCCATCGACCACCACAACTGGTGTCGCTGTCCTTGGCTCCCCATCCGAGAGCACTCCCATCAGTCTGTAATACCACTCAAGACTACTGAACAAGCACATTTTTACTTCTAGTAACTTGTGCAACATTGAGAATCCATCATTGCAATTCAGCTCAACCTTTTTAGTTGGTAACTGCATGGACCTAATCAATGACCTGCACGCTTTTTACGCTTATTCTCTGATCTTTGCAGACTTTGATCAATTTACTTTACCACTATCACTTTACCAGTAACCGTAGATACTTCTTGGATGGTGGGATCATGTTTTTTGTTTTTTTGGGGTTTTTTTTACCAACACAAGTACAGGCATTTGTAACCAACACAAGTACAGGCATCCTCAACCTTAATTGTTGGTAAAGTTACTGACATATCAACTGTATTAATGACAAACCCTAAATAATCAATTGTTTGGGATGCCTGTAACTTACATATTGTTTGGATGTACAGAACCTTAGCCTTTCAATAGGCTTATGGTTGCTGAACCCAGTTCTTCAGCTGTCTCCCATTTACAATGAACATATCGTCTAGATAAGTCATTACAATGTGACTCTGAGCCCTCATTAACACCAGTGCTGGTTTCAATAATTGTGTGAGCAATCTGAGGGCTGAATTTAACCCATTAGGTCATTCCTTCAGCCCTCAATTAATCCAATTAATTTAAGTACCTGAATAATAAGGCATATTTTTTAGGTCTAATAATAGCCATATAGCAGCCTTGTGATAACATCTTCATTACAGTGTTGAAGTGTACTTTTTAAAAAATGCCTATACTGAACTATAAATTTAAGTTTGTGAATCCCAGAATGACTCTGCAACCCCCATACTTGTGTCTGGGATATATTATCTCTACCTGACGAGTTCCTGGTACATTCAAACACCAAGCCGATCAGATTTAATGCAGAATTACAAAACGATTGTAATCTTACAACCAACCAGAGGTTGTTTCCCAGAAATTCCATGTGTGATGGAATGACGTTTCTGTACTTCCGTAAATGAACCAGAAGATCTCCTTCTCTTAATATAGGGGTTCGTATTCAACCTGTTTGTTTTCTCAAAGCAGGGATGAGAAGTTTTATAAGGCAAATATCCTTAATTGTTTGGGCAGTTTTTCATCAATCATAAATCTGGTTATAGCTTGCCCACATAATACAGCATTTTTTGGGTATAATGTTAGCCAAATGGCAATTTTCATCATACAATTGGGTTCGAATATGCATTGCAGAGTAACGCAAGTATGTCTTAAAAGTATTGGACATTATCGACCCATGTATGTCTTCCCCAAATGCAGTGATGCCAACTGAATATCAGTTAGAGGACATGCTGGAACACATTTCCTGTCCTTGCATCTTTACACTCACGGGTGCCCAATTACTGAGTTACTGTTGGCACCCTGAGCGAGGCACAATAGACGGGTGTTTTATATATTTTTTACTGTTTCAGTCATAACAGTTTCTTGGAGTAGGTGAGAAACCAAATAATGTTGGCCGCCAGGTTCATCCATAGCCTCACCAGTCCATACCGATATAGCAAAACTTGGTGCTACATCGGGAACACCCGGAGTGTTTCTATTGTGCTCTGGTGTATACACATAAGTAGGGACCCCAGCTTCAGGGTCAGTTTCATCCTGCCCTGGTACTCCCGAGTCTTTGCTTTAGGAGACTTCATCCAGACCTAAACAAGCACTGGTGAATGAGATTCCCATTTTTCATAGGCACCATAGTCAGTGTATGGAAACTCCTTTCGGAGTCTGCCTTAGAATCTCATGGGCCTTAAAACCCTTAATTGTTTAGAATTTTGAGCATTTTATCTTGCTCTAAATACTTCATCCAGACCTATGTAAGGCACTGGTGAATGAGATTCTCATTTTTTATAGGCACCATACTCAGTGTATGGAAACTCCTTTGGAGCCTGCCTTAGAATCTCATGGGTCTTTAGAACCCTTGGCTGATTAGAGTTTGAAGCATTTTATCTTGCTCTAGGGATCTCATCCAGACCTAACCAAGGTACTAGAGAATCAGAATCCCATTTTCATAGGCACCATACTCAGCGTATGGAAACTCCTTTGGAGCCTGCCTTACAGGAAGACATACATGGGTCAAGAACCCTTGACTAAGTCAAGTGTGGAACATTTTCTCCATTTCCAGCCTCCCCCACATTCTTGTCCTCCCTTGGAGGAGAGTTACTTCTTTACTGTTTTGTATTTATGCATAAACCATATATGTTTAAAATTGTAATTCTGACAGGCACATTCTGCTTGCAGAATATTTGTATTAACCTCAGTATCACACAGGGTTATATACATTTCCATAAAGAAAACTGCATCTGGTAACATATACTCAGAGCAGACTTTATTTTACACTTTCTGGGTATTTGGAGCCGGCATTTAGCACAGCTGTTATCTCCAAACCCGATCTAAATAGCAGGAGCCGGCTTTTAAAGCAGCCCTTATCTCCCGATCCGATCTAAATCGGAAACTGCGGTTCCAGCGCGTTCTATTCAATTACCGCAGTTTAAAAATACATTCACTCTAGCTGGCTCCGTATTTCGAGCCAGAGTTACAGAGTTTTAAAAAAAATTTCAAAATACATCAGCACTCTAGCTGGCTCTGCAGACTTACAGAGTTTAAACCCACTAGCAAGAAAGTTCAACAGCGACTTACATGCAGATTAAACTTATGCTGGTGGGAGCTGCGCTCTCCACCCTGTCGGAACTTCACATGCGTCGACGTAATGCCGAGCATGCGCCAGGCGGGGTCTTCACGTAGTCACTCACGTGACTCCGAAGTAAAATTGACTTTGTTCATGAAAACATGCCGCCAGTTCAGCATATACCCCAAAGGATATTCACCCTCTCAGTCAAAGAGAAACAAGAGGGTCAAGCTGAACTGATGAGGCTACCAGCAAAAGGTGTCATTGAAAGAACAAAACATGAACCTTTGGAATTTGTGTCTAATATTTTCACTAAAACTAAAAAAGATGGTGGATGTCGCATCAGTATTGACTTAACTTCTTTAAACGAATCTGTTAAGTATATACATTTCAAGATGGAAACTTTTGAAACAGCCAGTCAATTGATTTCTAGAGGGTACTTTCTGGCAAGCATTAATTTAAAAGATGCCTACTACTCAGTACCCATACACAAGGAGCATCGGAAATACCTAACGTTTATCTGGATGAAGCAGCTATGGCAATTAAAAAGCCTTACCAAATGGGCTAACCTGAGCTCCAAGGTTGTTCACAAAAATCTTAAAACCTGCCTTGGCATTATTGAGGAAACAAAAGCATATAGTCATGGCGTATGTAGACGACATTTTAATAGTAGGGAAAACCTTGGAGACAGCCATTTCGGCAGTAGCAGCCACCAAACATTTGTTTGAAACTTTGGGGTTCGTCATAGATCCAGATAAATCCAATTTGACACCGTCCACAACCATGGATTATCTTGAATTTACAATTGATACTATTCGCATTTCTGCCGAAGGAGAAAGCATCAGAGTTGGCACAATCATGCAACGAACTAATGGTTAATCATCAGCCAACCATATGGCAGGTAGCTAGGGTCATTGGGAAAATGGTAGCAGCGTTTCCAGCTGTACAGTTTGGGCCTCTGCACTATCAAAATTTACTAAGAGCAAAAGTGCACGCGCTAAAGAAAAACTCAGGTCACTTTGACCGAGTTATTAATTTAACTGCTGAATCCATTCCGGAGTTACAAGTGGACAAGCAACATTAGGCTTAGCTCCAGTCCCATAATAATCACCAACCCAGTATTAACCATTCAAACGGATGCCAGTGCTTTGGGCTGGGGAGCAACTAACATGCAATCCAGCACAGGGGGCAGATGGACTAATTTTGAATCATCTTGCCTACAGACACGGGGTATTAACTACTTAGAAATGTTGGGTGCGTTTTATGGTTTAAAAGCATATTCATCTAATACGCATCACGCACATGTCCGGTTGCAATTAGATAATACCACGGTGGCGCCGTCCTGTACGGGTATGGCTGCCCAGCCTGCAGCTATCCGTTTTTCACTTCTTTTTTTTATTTTTATAGTTAGTTGAGTTTTTGTTTTTCGGAGCTCTAGTCTTTTTTATGTGGGGGGTGGAGGGGGGGAAGGGGGAAATTACTTTTTCAGGGTCCCTAACTGGTCGGAGAGGCAGCTTTCCTTCGGGCTGCATCTTCAACCCGTCCTCGCGGCCTACCAGCGGGCCTGGAGCGGCATTTCCCGAGGGGACCGCCCAGAACTTCGGCTTTGGTGGTGGTGCAGCGCTATCGCGGAGCGGAGCGGAGCGGGCGATGCCTTGCCTGGGTCGCCGCGCTGGGGCTCCGGTGAGCTGAAGACTGCTGACAAAAACATCGCGGAGCCACGGGACTGTGGAACGGTCGAGCTGCGGGCGGCGGCGCTGAACTTTCTATCGGGAGCCTCCAGCCCAGTGGTGGAGCTCCATCCGGCGCAGCCTTGTTGGCTTCGGAAGCCGCGGACCCCAGTAAGAGGCGGCCGTTCCAGGTGTCCCAAGCCGCTGAGAGGGTTCTCCCGACGCCGGAGCACCATCACCCAGCGAGAACGGCCTTGAACATCGGGCCCCGTAGCAGCGACTGTGGAGGCCTCAATAGGCCCGACTATGGGTGAACTGGGGATGGGACTGGACTTTGCTGCCTTCCCCCACAGTGGGAACCATTGTGGGGGGGGTGTTTTTATGTCCACTGTTAATTCTATGATGTTGTGTATTATTTTTATTTGTGTGCTGCATGGCAAGTCAAATTTCACTACACCAACTGGTGTACGTGACAATAAATGTCCTTTGTCCTTTGGTGAAATATCAACCACATGGGTGGTGTAAAGTCGATATCATGTGACAATTTGGTCAACCTAATCTGGCAATGGCATGTCGAAAGACATATTTGGTTATCTAGGCTGAATCACCAAGTACCAACGTATGTCGCTTGGGAACCAGACCCTGAGGCAGCAGCAGTTGAAGCATTCACGCTGTATTTGGGGAAAATGTTCTTCTATGCTTTTCCTCCCTCCTGCCTCATCAATCGGGTATTATGCAAGATTCAATTGGATTCCGCTTCAGGAATCTTGATAATACCCGACTGGCCTGCACAGCTATGGTTCCCAGTGGCCCTCGACATGGCTGTCGAAACACCATTGGAATTCCCCAGCAGTCCAGAATTATTAATCCACCCAGTGTCAGGCATTAGTCACCCGTGCCATGACAGAGTCAATCACCTGGCTTGCAGATTCTAAAAAGACCTCTACTGGGCCTGGGACTGTCTGAGGACGTCATCAACATGATGACCGCATCCCATTTGGGGTCCACCAGGAGACAATACCTGACCAACATAAGGAAATGGGAACGGTATTGCTCCAAAACATGAACTACCTACTCAACAGCAACAGCTACCAGTGTTGTGGAGTTCCTGGTTGGATTACAACGGGATGGACTCAGCTACAGCTCCATCAATACAGCCAGGGGTGCGTTGTCAGCTTATTGGTTCCAGCAGCAGGACAACAGGCTTTGGGGTCCCATCCACTGGTGGTCAAACTCATGAGGGGTATTTTTAACACTAATTCCCCCAGACCAAGGTACACTCAGATCTGGGATGTCAGCACTGTGCTGACGTACCTTAGGGGATGGCCACAACCCAGGTCACTCACGCTGGAACAACCTATCCTGAAATCAGTCATGCTCATGGCACTAGTGTCAGCACAAAGTGTACAGTCCCTCCACCTTCTGAGGCTGGATAGCATGGCAGAGTCATTGGACTATCATATTCAGGGTCTGGCCAAACAAACTAGACCAGGAACCATGCCTCCAGTTATGGAGTTCCGGACATATTCATCTGACCCACGGCTGTGTGCCAAGAACCATCTCGCCATTTACATAGACACAACATACAAATTAAGAGGGAGAGAAAAAGCCTTATGGATAAGCCACAAGAAGCCCCATGGTCAGGTGATGAGCCAAACCATTTCAAGGTGGCTCAAGCAGGTGCATAAGTCCACGGGAATCAACACTAATGTTTACAAATCTCACTCCACCAGGGCTGCATCCACGTCGGCGGCTAGGCGAATGGACGTGCCTATGGACCATATTCTGGCCAGAGCAGGATGGTCCTCGGAAAGGGTACACAAAAAGCTGGAGAAACTCAGCGGGTGCAGCAGCATCTAAGGAGCGAAGGAGATAGGCGACGTTTCGGGTCGAGACCCTTCTTGAAGAAGTGGTCCTCGGAAAGAACTTTCCAAAGGTTTTATAATAAGCCGCTGGCGGAACCTGCTCCATTTGCAGACAGAATTTTAGAGTCTGCTGATAATATTTAATTTAAGCCCGGGGTAGCTCTCTGTTTTTTGTTGTTATTAATAAATCTTTTTTGTTCACAAACAGGTTATTGTTGATTGTGTTAACATACTTCCTCCCTCAAAGGTCTTCAGACAGTGAGTGAAGCATTAGCTGGTACACGGTTCGGAATCACAGAGCCTTGAAGTCTTCATGTAGTCACTCACGTGACTCCGAAATAAAATAGTAAGATTAAATGAGAACTCACCAGTTCTCTCCATCTCTGAAGAAGGGTTTCGGCCCGAAACGTCGCCTATCTCCTTTGCTTCTTAGATGCTGCTGCACCCGCTGAGTTTCTCCAGCCTTTTGTGTACCCTCCATCTCTCTATCCTTATAACAAATGTAAAGCACTTTGGCCAACGAGAGTTGTTTTTTAAATATGTAATATAAATAAATGTGACTGACTTGACTCCCCAGGTTCCCCCTCTCCCCAGGCCCCTCCCCCTCTCCCCATGCCCCTCCCCCTCTCCAGGGCTCCGCCCCCTCTCCCCAGGCCCCTCCCCCTCCCCAGCCCCCCTCTCCCCAGGCCCCTCCCCCTCCCAAGGCCTCTCACTCTCCCCATTGCCCCTCCCCCTCTCCCCAGCCCCCTCCCCCTCTCCCCAGGCCCCTCCCCCTCCCCCGGGCCCCTCCCCCTCCCCCGGCCGCTCCCCTCTCCCCAGGCCCAGCGCCCGACGTGACGTCACTGCCTCGACCAGACGTCAGTGGCCCGTCTCTGGCCTGACGTCAGTGGCCCCGCCCACCGGCGCGTCATCCTCCGGCCGCGGATTTCTGTGACGTGTGACGGGGCTGACGTACTTCCGCTGTAATGGCGTCGCAGAGGAGACTGGGTCTTCAGAATGTAAGGAGCTGAGATCGGCCGGGACTAGATGAGGGAGGGAGGGAGGGAGGGAGGGGGGGAGAGGGGACAGTGCGAGCAGCTCTGATCTTCGTCCCTCTCCCCCGACCTCCTCCTCCCCTTCCCCCCCCCCTCACATCCCTGCCTCTGCCCCATCACCTCGTCATTCCGCCTCACTGTCGCCCTGCCTCCTCCTCACTGCCTCCTCCTCACATGTTGGTGACTTAGCGCGTGGATGTTGATGGTTAATTTGCCACCCCAAGCAGGAGCAGACCAGCTGGACAGATGACCTCACGGTGTGCCATCTTTCGGGGATCGGCTATGGCACAAACCGCATTTACCAGGTGGATGGAACCAGCACTGAGGCCCACAGCCTGGAGGACGGTTGGCTGAGGTTTCGGTGAGTTTGAACCCTTGACCATCCAATAGGTCCAGCTTTTAAGAGGTTGCACAAAAGGCTGGAGAAACTCAGAGGGTGCAGCAGCATCTAAGGAGCGAAGGAGATAGGCGATGTTTCAGGTCGAGACCCTTCTTCAGACTGGTCAGGGATCAGGGAAACGAGAGATATAGACGGTGATGTGGAGAGATAAAGAACAATGAATGAAAGATATGCAAAAAAGTATCGATGATTAAGGGAACAAGCCATTGTAAGCTGTTTGTGGTGTGAAAATGAAAGGCTAGTGCGACTAGGGTGGGGGAGGGAGATAGCGAGAGAGAGGGAATGCCAGGGCCCGAGGGCTGAGGGAGAGGTGGGAATGTCAGGGCCCGAAGGCTGAGGGAGAGGTGGGAAGGGGAGGAGACAGCAAAGGTGAACAGAATTGAGAAAATTCAATGTTCAGCCCAGAGGATGCAGACTCCTCAAGCGGAATATGAGGTGCTGTTCCTCCAACTTGCGGTGTTGCTCACTCTGGCCGTGGAGGAGGCCCAGGACCGAGAGGTCGGATACGGAATGGGAGGGGGAGTTGAAGTGCTGAGCCACCGAGAGGTCGGGTTGGTTATTGCGGACCGAGCGGTGGTGTTCGGCGAAACGATCGCCAAGCCTCCACATGGTCTCACCGATATAGATCATCTGGCATCTGGAGCAGCAGATGCAGTAGTTGAGGTTGGAGGAGGTGCAGGTGAACCTCTGTTGGACCTGTAAGGACTGCTTGGGTCCCTGAAAGGAGTGGAGGGGGGAGGTGAAGGGACAAGTGTAGCATTTCTTGCGGTTGCAAGGAAAAGTGCTCGGGGAAGGGGTAGAGCGGGAGGGAAGGGAAGAATTGACCAGGGAGTTGCGGAGGGAGCGGTCTTTGCGGAAGGCAGACGGGGGGGAGATGGGAAGTTGTGGCGAGTGGAGGGGTCACGTTGGAGGTGGCGAAACTGGTGGAGGACGATGTGTTGTATTTTCCGGCTGGTGGGGTGAAAGGTGAGGACCAGGGGACTCTGCCCTTGTTGCAAGTGGGGGAATGGGGAGAGAGGGCAGTGTTGCGGGGTATGGAGGAGACCCTGGTGCGAGCCTCATCTATAGTGGGGGAGGGGAATCCCCGTTCTCTTAAGAATGAGGCCATTTGTGATGACCTGGTGTGGAACATCCTGAGAGCAGATGCGGCGTAAACGGAGGAATTGGGAATAGGGGATGGAGTCCTTACAGGAAGCAGGGTGGGAGGAAGAGTAGTCCAGGTAGCCGTGGGAGTCAGTTGGTTTGTAGTGGATGTCGATCAGGAGTGTATCACCTGCAATAGAGATGGTGAGGTCAAGGAATGGTAGGGAAATGTCGGAAATGGTCCAAGTGTATTTGAGTGCCGGATGGAAGTTGGTGGTGAAATGAATGAAGTCAGTCAGTTGTGTGTGGGTGCAGGAGGTGACACCAAAGCAGTTGTCGATGTAACGGAGGTAGAGGTCGGGGATGGGGCCCTGGTACGCCGAGAACAAGGATTGTTCGACGTACCCGACAAAGAGGCAAGCGTAGCTGGGGCCCATGCATGTGCCCATAGCTACGCCTTGTGTTTGGAGGAAATGGGAGGAGTCAAAAGAGAAGTTATTGAGGGTAAGGACCAAATCCGCTAGGCGGAGGAGGGTGTCAGTGGGCGGGTATGCGTTGCTCCTCTGGTTGAAGAACCGGAGGGCTTTGAGACCGTCCTGGTGGGGGATGGAGGTGTAGAGTGACTGGACGTCCATGGTAAAGATGAGAGGATGGGGGCCCGGAGAATGGAATGCGCTTGGAATGGATAGGTGATGCTTCAGTTTGTGTCCCTTCTTCAGGCTGATGGCAGTGGGGGGAAGAAAGCTGGAAGACAGGAGAAGCATGTAATAGGTTGATACAACTTGAGAGGCAGGACGAGAGCAGGAGAGCAGTGCTGACATTCAATTTCAGTCTGGGAGCATTAAAAAAGCTAAGCGGGGGATTTGTGGAGCCAGCTGAAGCCAGGTAACTTGAGAGGTGGGACAATTTAAAAGTAACCAATAGACAATAGGTGCAGGATTAGGCAATTTGGCCCTTCGAGCCATTCAATGTGATCATGGCTGATCATCCCCGATCAGTACCCTGTTCCTGCCTTCTCCCCATGTCCCCTAACTCCGCTATTTTTAAGAGCCCTATCTAGCTCTCTCTTGAAAGCTTCCAGAGAACCTGCCTCCACCACCCTCTGAGGCAGAGAATTCCACAGACTCACCACTCTGTGAGGAAAAAGAGTTTCCTCGTCTCTGTTCTAAATGGCTTACTCCTTATTCTTAAACTGTGGCCCCTGGTTCTGGACTCCCCCAACATCGGGAACATGTTTCCTGCCTCTAGCATGTCCAAGCCCTTAACAATCTTATATGTTTCAATGAGATCCCCTCTCATCCTTCTAAACTCCAGAGTGTACAAGCCCAGCTGCTCCATTCTCTCAGCATATGACAGTCCCACCATCCCGGGAATTAACCTTGTAAACCTACGCTGCACTCCCTCAATAGCAAGAATGTGGATCAATCGGAGCATCCAAATTGATGAATTGATCAGTTAACATAAAGCTAACTGTGTTGGGAGAGAGGCTGTGTGGAAGGCAAGTGTGTGTGCACGTTTGGAGTTGGAGGCTAATACAGATGATAAAGTCAAATTTGCTCTGGTGTGTGAATTTGTAATTTTGTTTTTCTTTCATGATTCAGTGTCAGGGAAATTGGTTCAATGCTCCTCCTGCTGGATGTGGGAGGTCAGGGGAACCACTGGTGGCCCTGATGACCGCACCTGTGGGATTGAGTCCAGTCGCAGCTGCTTATATACTGTGCTGTGGGATGAGCTGCAGCTGGATGACCTTAGGACCACTAGGGAGAATGAGTGCTTCTCGGACATGTGGCTAGTATGTAATGCCCAGGGACAAGGAAGAGAGATGGTGGGTGACCCTGAGGAAGTGAAATAGAGTGTAGGTGACCCCCGTGGCCATCCCCCTTTAAAACAGGTACACCCCTTTGGATGCGGTCGGTGGGGATGACTCGTCAGGGTTAAGCACCATTACCAGGCAGGGCTGTAGCACCGAGCCTGGTTCTGATGCTCTGCGGGGATGCGGTACCATCAGGCAGAGCCATCGTGGTAGGTAACTCTTTAGTTGGGGGCACAGACATACGATTCTGTGACATTAAGCAGCAGTCGAGACTCCTGGATGGTGTGTTGCCTCCCTGGTGCCAGGGTCCAAGATGTCTCAGAGCGGCTGCATGGCATTCTTGTGAGGAAGAGGGAGCAACCTGAAGTCATTGTGAATGGTGGCACCAATGACGTAGGAAGGAAAGGGAATGAAGTCCAACCAGGGTAGTTATCTCTGGATTATTCAGGAATCAATGTGATAATTTCTGTGTGGAACCTCAGGAGGTGGGCCAGGTCCACAATGAGTATTTCTCCTCTGTTCATGGACAAGGACACAAAGACCGGGGAACTTGGAGAAGTCAATGGAAGTGTCTTAAGAACAGTCAGTATTATGGTCAAGGAGGTGTTGAACATTCTAACACGTAGACTAATCTCCCATGCCTGATCAGATATATCTGTGGGTGTTGTGGGAATCTGGAGTAGAAATTGCAGGTGCCCTGGCAAAGATTTATAAATTGTCATTAAATGTGTGTGGGGTGCCAGAAGGCTGGAATGTGGCACATGTTGAGCCTCTATTTAAGAAGGGCTGCAAGGAAATGCCTGGGAATTATAAGTCTATGAATCTAATATCTGTGGTCTGAAAGATGAAAGTTCTGATGCATAAGATATACAAGGGCTGATTAGGGATAGTCAGCATGGTTATTTATGTGGGAGATTGTGTCTCACAAATCTGATTGAGTTTTTAGAAGAAGTGACCAAAAAGGTCTATGAGGGCAGAGTTGTAAATGTGCATATGGACTTTAACAAAGCATTTGACAAGGTTCCACATAGTAGGCTGCTGTAGAAGGTTAGATTGCATGGGATCCAAGGAGAGATAGCTGAATGGATAGAAAATTGGCTTCATGGAAGGAAACCGAGGATGATGGTGGAAGGTTGTTTCTTGAACTGGAGGTCTGTGATTCGTGGTATGCTAACGTCATCATCCCAGTGCCGAAGGAAAGCAAGTCCTCATGCCCAAACGATTACGGTCCAGTTGCCTAGACATCCACCATCATGAAATGTTTTGAGAGGCTGGTTATGGAACAGATTAAATCCAGCCTATCCAGCGGCCTTGACCCACTGCAGTTCACCTACCGCCACAACCGGTCCACGGAAGACGCCACCGCCTAGCCCTGCACTCATCCCTGGAAAACATGGAGAAGAGAGACACCTACGTCAGATTCCTGTTCATAGACTACAGCTCTGTCTTTAGTACCATTATACCATCCAAGCTTATCACCAAATTCACAGGACTCATCTCTGCAACTGGATCCTTGACTTCCTGACCAACAGACCCCAATCAGTGAGGATAGGGAACAAATCATCCTCCACGATAATCCTCAACACAGGGGCTCTGCAAGGGTGTGGTCTCAGCCCCCTTCTTTACTCCTTGTACACCCACGACTGGGCAACCATGTACAGATCTAATTCAATTTTCAAATTTGCATCCAACATCACCATTGTGGGCCGCATATCAAATAAGGATGAGACGGGGTACAGGAGGAGATTGCGAGGATCCCTGGAGAAGAGCTCCGACCGCCGGCCTGCGGCCTACGTCATCTTCAAGCCGCGGTCTCCGGTAGGGAAGCACCGATTCGGGACTTACCTTGCCTATACATCTGGCCGCCCACAGCGGCGACTGCGGAGGTTTATGGTCCCGACCAAGGGGAAAAATGGAGGAGGACTGACTGAACTTTGTGCCTTCCACCATAGTGATCAATGCTGTGGTGGATGTTTGTGTTAAATTTTTATTGTATATTGTGTGTTTTTTTTAATTGCACTTCTGCTGGCAAGTTCATTTCACTGCGCTTCATTGTGTATGTGACAAATAAATCTGACTATTGACTATTGAACCTGGTGTCGAAACAACAACCTTTCTCTCAATATCAGCAAGACAAAGAGGATAGTGGTTGACTCGAGGAAGGGAAGCGGTATGTTTGTCTGAAGAAGGGTTTTGGCCCGAAACGTTGCCTATTTCCTTCGCTCCATAGATGCTGCTGTACCCGCTGAGTTTCTCCAGCATTTTTGTCTATCCTCTTAGCAAAGAGGATTGTTAATGGTATATGTGTGTTTCTGATATCCAACTACAACCCTGTCCAAACATCACTTTATATCACTTGGTATTGGATGTTTTCTATCTGTTTTGTCACGATGGGGTGGGGTGGCACAGCGGTAATGTTGCAGCCTTACAGGGCCGGAGACTGTGGTTCAATCCCGATTACATGTGCTGCCTTTACATTCTCCTTGTGACTGTGTGGGTTTTCTCTGGGTGCTCCGGTTTCCTCCTACATTCCAAAGACGTGCAGGATTGCAGGTTAATTGGCTTCAGTAAATTGCCCCTAGTGTACGGGGTAGTGTAAGGTGATGGTTGGGTGGCTCGGACTCGGTGGGCTAAAGGGCATGTTTACACGCTGCATCTCTAAAACGAACATTTAAAAAAGATTTTGGGCCTTCTGTAATAGTTTAATTCAAATGTAAGTTGTTGTCATTCTTTCTTTGGACTACGCTTGAGTTTTGCTGAAAATTCATGACTTTGTAAATGGAAGAGATCTTCCTTCTTTCTGAAGAAGGGTCTCGACCCGAGAAGTCACCTATTCCTTCGCTCCATAGATGCTCCCTCACCCGCTGATTTTCTCCAGCATTTTTGTCTACCATCCTTCTTTCCCTTGTTATTCCAATGAAAATTGTCCCAAAAAATTGAGTTCCCACCCCAAAAAAAGTCCCAGCACTGATAAAAGAGCATGTTCTGCGACATGTTGCTGTTGGGAATGATAAGTGGACAGGCAACTCCCCATTGTTATACTGACACCAGTCCATTGAGGTGATGGGAATAGGTTTAGTTTAATTCAATTCAATTTTTAATTCCATTCAATCTTTAATTGTCATTGTGCAGTGTACAATACAGAGATAACGAAATGCAGTTGCTATCTCCGAAGGGCGAACTTACGAATAAACAAGTATTGCGCAGTAGTATGAGTATATACATCTATACATATACAGTGGGATCCGTGCAATTTGCTGGTGATTGGATAGTCCGGGGAGGGGTGGAGACAGGCAGCCATTGAGGTGCAGCGTTGAGAAGTGTGACAGCCGCAGGGAAGAAGCTGTTCTTGAGCCTGCTGGTCCGGCAGCGGAGGGACCTGTAGCGTCTCCCGGATGGGAGGAGGGTAAACAGTCTATGGTTGGGGTGTGAGCTGTCCCTGGCGATGCTGTGCGCCCTGCGCAGGCATCGTTTACTATGGACAGACTCAATGGAGGGGAGTGTGGAGCCTGTGATGCGTTGGGCGATCTTCACCTCCCTCTGCAGAGCTTTCCGGTCGGCGACAGAGCAGTTACCGTACCATACTGTGATGCAGTTGGTAAGGATGCTCTCGATGGTGCAGCGGTAGAAGTTCACCAGAATCTGGGGAGACAGGTGGACCTTCTTAAGTCTCCTCAGGAAGAAGAGACGCTGGTGAGCCTTCTTGATCAGCGAGGATGTGTTGTGGGTCCAGGAGAGGTCATCGGAGATGTTGATCCCCCAGGAACCTGAAGCTGGAGACACGTTCAGAAGAAGGGTCTCGACCCAAGAAGTCACCTATTCCTTCGCTGGAGACACGTTTTAGAGATGCAGAGCGGAAACAGACCCTTTGGCCCACCGAGTCCGTGCTGAGCAACGATCCCCGCACACTTACACTATCCTACACACTACTAAACCACCAGGTGGCGCAGTACAGGGCAGCCTGTCTCGCCCATTTTCTCTTTTGTTGTTTTTAGCCTTTTTCTACTTGTATGTTTTAGTGTATCTTTAGTTTGTGTATTATGTGGGAGATTGGGGGACATCTCTCTTTCCTCGACGGAGATGAAACTTTTTCCATATCGTATCTCCGTCTGCACTGCGGCCTGAACATTGTGGAGCTGGCGGTCCCTTTGTTAGGGATCGACTTTGCGAGCTCCAACCGCAGGGGGCTTCGATCGCCGACTGCCGGAGCTTCCATCGCCCCGACTATGGATGTTTCGATTGCCCCAACCGCGGGAGAAAAGGAGGAAAGAAGGTATAAGTTATTTGCCTTCTATCACAGTGGGGAATGCGAAGTCGCCGTAAAAACAAGATGGACGTGCTTCCTGCTCTGGTGAGGACTTGGAGGGAGTACCATGATTGCAGTGATCTCGGTGTTTGCCGGGACATGGCTCCACGAGGACATCTAGTGCAAGTGTGGACGGCTTTCTGACTGTTCGGGCAGACAGGGACTGCAGAGAGAGTGCCAGCAGTCAGTACAACTCTGGTGAGTCACATCACGGTGAAGGAGTGTGTGTGTGTGTGTGGCCCGGACATTGAACTGATGGCCGTGGGTCTCCGCTTATGCTGTGTGCCCTGGGGATTCTCACACGCTGCCGTGGTGGCTGTTACCTCAGTCTATGTTTAATTTTTATGTAGTTGTGTATCTTGTTGCGTTTTTTTGTATGACTGTATGGTAAATTTCACTGTACCTCGGTGCACGTGACAATAAAGGACCATTGAACGCAAGGGACAATTTACAATTAGACCAAAGACAATTAGCCTACAGACCTGTACATCTGTGTGGGAGGAAACTGGAGATCTGGAGCAGTGACAGGATAGGTCAAAGTCAGCATGGATTTATGAATGGGAAATCATGCTTGACTGATCTTTTGGAATTTTTTGAGGATGTAACAAGTAGAATGGATAAGGGAGAGCCAGTGGATGTAGCATATCTGGACTTTCAAAGAAGCTTTTGACAAGGTCCCACACAAGAGATTAGTGTGCAAAATTAGAGCACAGTATTGGGGGTAGTGTATTGACATGGATAGAGAACTGGTTGGCAGACATGAAGCAAAGCGTAGGAATTAACGGGTCCTTTTCAGAATGACAGGCAGTGACTAGTGGGGCGCCGCAAGGCTCGGTGCTGGGACCCCAGTTATTTACAATATATATTAACGATTTAGACGAGGGAATTAAATGTGACATCTCCAAGTTTGCGGATGACACAAAGATGCGTGGCAGTGTGAGCTGCGATGAGGATGCTATGAGGCTGCAGGATGACTTGGACAGGTTAGGTGAGTGGGCAGATGCATGGCAGATGCAGTATAATGTGGATAAATGTGAGGAACCTGGACGTTACAGTTTTCGGGCTCCTGTACCACCTTCCCGGTGGCAGGGTATGTGGCCAGAGTGTGTGTGGAACTCTGATGATGCCGGCTGTCTTTTTGAGGCAGCGATTCTGTTAAATTCTTGGATGGTGGGGAAGACCACTCCAAGACCCCATCCCAGGTCGGGTTTGGACCCGGGTCTTTGGCGCTGTGAGGCAGCTACTCTGCCAACTACTCCACTGTGCTGCCCACTAATTTGCCTTTTTCTCTCCTCCAGGGAAGACGAATGCTTCCTTTATGGGGTCTTCAATGGATACGACGGCAGCCGGGTGTCGCAGTTTGTGACGCAGAGGCTGACGGCAGAGCTGCTGTTGGGGCAGCTGACCCTGAGCCGCAATGATGCTGATGTGCGCAAGGTGCTACTGCAGGTACTGCCCTCCGCTCTCCGTCTACTTCCTCATGTTGGCGGCTTGCCGGCTGCGATCAAGTAAAGGGCCTGTCCCACTGTACGAGGTAATTCAAGAGCTCTCCAAGTTAAAATCTAACTCGTGGTAAGTACGTAGAATGTACGTAGCGGATACGTCGGAGCTCGGGACGTCTCTTGGCGGCTCGTAACGCTAACGGCAGGTACTCAGGGGGGAAACGCGGTAAACTCGTGAAGACTCGTGAAGATTTTTCATACATGTTGAAAAATGTCCACGAGAGCCCCGAGTAGCTACGAGCGGCTATTACCGTAATTCTCCGAGTTCGAATTAGGGGAACTCGGTACAACTCTTGAATTAGCCCGTACAGTGGGACAGGCCCTGTTGGCTGGGATAATATTATAGATGTGCTCGATTGTCCTTCTCAAAGATTGTAACAGATTTCAGGGCTAAATTAATTAAAAGAACAAGTGAATCTTCACGCCCCCACATCAGTCTGAAGAAAGGTCTCGACCCGAAACGTCGCCTATTTCCTTCGCTCCATAGATGCTGCCTCACCCGTCTGAGTTTCTCCGGCATTTCTGTCTACCGGTGAATATTACAGGGTCAGAGATGGATGGACCTGGGTGGCACAGCCGGTAGAGCTGCTGCATCACATCGCCAGCGATCCAGGTTCGATCTTGACCTCGGGCGTTATCTTTATGGAGTATGCGCTTCCTCCCTGCGACCGCGTGCGTTCCCTCCGGGTATTCCGGTTTTCCCTAAATCCCAAAAATGTATGGCTTTGTAGGTCAATTGGCTTCTGTAAATGGCGCCCCATGTTGGATGAGAACGCACATGACATGATTACCAATTTTGGAGATGAAGTAACAATGGTTGGTATTGTAAATAAAGATGGTTGCAGCAGGATCTTGATCGGTTGCGCAGGCAGGCTGAGGAGTGGTTGATGGAATTTAATGCCGGGAAGTGTGAGGTGTTGCAGCCTGGGATGTCTAACATGGCCAGTGAATGGGAGAGCTCTGGAGAGTGTTGTAGAGCAGAGGGATCTTGGAGTGGAGTCGCAGATAGATAGATAGATTGAGTGGTCAAAAAGGCTTTTCACCACCAGACCCCCTCTCAAAATCAGAGTATTGAGTGCAGAAGTTGGGAGGTCATGTTGCAGTTATACAAGCCATTGGTGAGGCCACATTTAGAGTATTGTATTCAAGTCGTCAAGTCACTTTTATTTATATAGCACATTTAAAAACACAACTCTCGTTGGCCAAAGTGCTTTACATTGGTATAAGAATAGTATAACAAACAACAGTGGTTCATAGATTAAATACAAACATCACTACATATAGCCCTCGCTCAGAGGACGTCAAGAAGGGCTTGGGAGTAGAGATGAGTTTTTAGTCTCGACTTAAAGGAGTCGATGGAGGGGACAGTTCTGATGGGAAGAGGGATGCTGTTCCACAGTCTAGGAGCTGCAACCGCAAAGGCGCGGTCGCCCCTGAGCTTATGCCTAGACCGCGGGATGTTCAGTAACCCCAAGTCGGCCGATCTGAGGGACCTGGAGGTGGTGTGGTGGGTGAGCAGACTTTTGATGTAGGTGGGGGCAAGCCCATTGAGGGCTTTGTAGACATAAAGTAGGATCTTGAAATTAATTCGGAACCGCACAGGGAGCCAGTGGAGAGAGGCCAGGATCAGGGTGATGTCCCTTTTTCGGGTGCCAGTCAGGAGTCTCGCTGCGGCGTTTTGGACCAGTTGCAGGCGGGACAGGGAAGATTGGCCGATGCCAGTGTAGAGGGAGTTGCAGTAATCTAGGCGGGAGGAGATAAATGTGTGGATGATCTTTTCGAGGTCATCAAACTGGAGGAATTGTTTTATTTTAGTTTTAAATCGGTTTTGGGCACCATGTTTTTGGAAATATTTTGTTAAGCTGGAAAGGGTGCAGAGGAGATTTATGAAAAGGATATTGCCAGAACCTGAAATAAAGTGAGAGGTTGAGCAGGCTAGGAATCTATTCCTTGCAGGAGGATAAACCTCCTTTCAGAGAACCAGGACTAATACAAATGCGATGGAAGGTCTCTTGCAACTGGTCGATATCTCCAACTCCAACCAGTGTCCCGTGGATTTGCACTCTAAGGTTTTTGAGATTTCCTAACCAATAATGGTCTGTCCATTGAAGATAGACCCCAAATACTGAAGTAACTCAGTGAGTCAGACAGCATCTCTGGGAAAAGAGGAATGGGTGACTTTTCGGGTCAAAATGGAAAGGATGCAGAGAGGATTTACAAAGATGTTGCCCTTGGCTAGAGATTCTGAGCTATAGGAAGAGGTTGAGCCGGCTGGGACTCTATTCCTTGGAGCGCAGGGGGATGAGGGGTGATCTTATAGAGGTCTATAAAGTCATGAGAGGAATAAATCGGGTGGGTGGACAGGGTCTCTTGTCCAGAGTAGGTGAAATGAGAACCAAACAACATTGGTTTAACGTGATGGGGAAAAAATTTAATAGTAATCTGAGGGGTAACTTTTACACACAAAGGGTGGTGGGTGTATGGAACAAGCTGCTGCAGGAGGTAGTTGAGGCAGGCACTATCCCAACATTTAAGAAACAGTTAGACAGGTACCTGGATAAGACAAGGTTATGGACCAAACGTGGGCAGGTGGGACTAGTGTAGCTGGGACATGTTGGGCTGAAGGGCCTATTTCCGCACTGTATTACTCTATGACTCTAGATGCTGCTTCAGATTGTTGCTTTGGGCCGTTTTGTTCTGTGTGCTGTTGTCTGCTCCCAGTTTGTCTTGGGTGGAACAGTTGGTGTGTGCAAACCGGCAGAGCTCTTTGTTCTCTTTCCCCGCAGGCCTTCGACGTGGTGGAGCGCAGTTTCTTTGAATCGATTGATGATTCTCTGGCGGAAAAGGCCAACTTGCATTCACAGCTTCCCGAGGTAACAATGATGACCTTTCTCTTACCCACAGCCTTTGGGGCAAAGTGCCAGCTTCTGCACTGGTGAGTCCTACTCCGCCTGTGTACATCATGTGGTGGTATCATGGTGATACCAGCATGTGGTGTGATGGGGTTACAGTCAGCGTGGGGGAGGGGGGGGGGTGGCGGGATAAAGATAGAATGTAGTCAGAGGTATATTGTCCGCCTTTGCAAGTGGATGGCTGGGGAGGGAATCCTGTGGCAGGGGGTAGAGGCAGCACAGTGGAACACTCCTGGTAATGTGGCCAATATTTGCCTTGCCCAGCGTTGCTTTTGCCAGATGATCTCACTGCTGTCAGTGTGATCAGTCTGAAGAAGGGTTTCGACATGAAGCGTCACCCATTCCTTCTCTCCAGTGATGCTGCCTGCCCCGCTGAGTTACTCCAGCATTTTGTGTGTCTCTCTGCTGTTAGTGAGAGCTTGCTGTGTGCCATTGGCCGCTGACATCCCAGCGTCACGGCAGGGGCTTCAGAAGCGTTTGGAGCGGGAGGCAGTGCATGACGTCCTGGGGTTGTGAAAGGCGCTAACAATGCAAGTTGGTGGCTTTCCGGTCAGGGTGGCATAGCTGGTGGTATTGATGCCTCACAGCACCAGAGACCCGCAAATGAAACGCTTTTGAGATCCAAAACACCTTTATTGTCATCCCTTTGCTTTCTTATTTTTTCGCCAAAGAAAAGAATGGTTAGCGACTTCCGGTGGCGCTATGGAGCAGTAAGCCACAGCACCAGCCAGCTCCGCAAAAAATTCTGCAAAAAACGGGGATTTAAACAGATTTTAAAAAACACTTACCGATCGACTGCTTTCACTATCTGCCGCCTCAACATCGACGGTACCGGCTGACGTCATCAGCCCTGCGACGAATCATGACGGCACGGAGCCCTACCGAGAAAACGAAGGGTAAAAAAAACCCGGGCGAGAGCGGGAGAAGGCCTGGGAGAAGCCTCGGACTCGAGTAGGGCCAGCTCCGTGGAAGACGTTTCCAGGAAAAGCAGACACAGGAGGTGAGGACTTGAAAATTTTTATTTCTCATCAGATGGCTGATTTAAAAACGTGAAATGAAAGATATAAAGAAAGAAATGAAAGTAATACAGGAAGATATAAAGGAAGAAAATATCTCAAATTAATAATCAGATGGACCTGATGAAAAATCAATGGCGTGAATTTCAAAAAGATATAAAGACGCAAATTGATAATAAGCTCAAGAGAGACTCAGAAATATTGAAGAATGAAATCATTGATATGATTAATAACTTGGAACGCAAGATGGAGGGTAAACTTGAAAATGTTAAAAAAGACTTTAAACATAAGATCGACCCTATTGCAAAAGTGGTCGAACAACAAGTTGACGGCATTAAAAACCTTGAAAAGATAGCGGAGGCTAGTACTGTGTCTACAGCAAAGCTGATAACAGAACAAGAACGTCTACTGGAGTTGTTATCCAAAGTAACAGATAAATGCACGCAGCTGGAAGGCTATCAAAGAAGGCAGAACTTGAGGATTGCAGGGATTCCTGAAGGTTTAGAGAAACACGAAGACACTCGAGAATTCACTGCTAAATTACTGCAAGCTGTTTTATCTTTGGATGATATGCCTGTTTTAGCTCGTGCACACCGAGTCGGCAGAAGACAGACCAGTACAAACGCCCCCCCAAGACAAATCATTGTCAAGTTACAATATGATTTCACCCTCGAGGACATTATGCAAAGAGCCTCGAGAACAAAGAATTCTGATGTTTCAAGGACAAAGAATCAGTATCTATCGAGACTATCCCCCAGAGGTTGCCAGAAAACGAAAAAGCGTTTAACGAAGCCAAAAACCTTATGAGGGGTGTAGAAAACTTGAGATACGGTCTGAATTACCCCGCCATCTTAAGAGTTACTTATAACAACGTGGAACACTTTTTCAAGACTCCAACAGAAGCAATGGAATTTGCAAAGCAGTTTGACACTTGAAAACCATCTACAAGCAAATATACTGCCTTTTTCTATTTTTAAAGACCTAGCACGGTCTCTTGACATTTTATGAAACTCTATACGACAACATGGAATTAGAAGAATCAGAAGGAATGGACAATGTCGTATGGAACGAAAGACCTAGCACGGTCTCTTGACATTTTATGAAACTTTATACGACAATATGGAATTAGAAGAAATCAGAAGGAATGGACAATGTCGTATGGAACGAAATGTTTTCCCGGATTGGTAGAAGCTCACCGAACATTGACAATTATTCATAATATACAACTAACATAAACAAATAACACACCTACTAAAATGATAACGCGGTTTTATTATTACTATGACTGTTATTAACCAAGACTCTGCACCATCGCTAACTAATACTACTAATAATTAATACCTTATGTCCTGTTACATATGGGGATATCCCTTCCTCAATATATTTCTCCCTTTTTTAATAATGACTTCTATTTTTTGTATTTTTAAAAAAAAAAAAAAAAAATTTTTCTTTAACTGTGGCTTTATAATTGGATTTTTTTTTTTTAAAAACTAACCTTAGATATATATACTTTTATGATGTTTAATATCACTCTTTTCATTTCTTTAATACTATATTCCCGTTAAAATATTACTATGGAATAATAATTCCTTAAAATTAGGAGCTGGCTAAATTAATAACATCAATGCCGGAAGCCTTTAGATTATGGCCAACACAACTTGGCTTTCACAAACTACAAATATTTTATTTGTAGTTCTTCTATTCTTTATACACCTTTCTAAGCTTTTTATTCACTTCTCACTATGTTTTTATGTTTACTATATCTTTCAGTTTGAATGGAGTTATATACTGGAACAATGGAGATACACTCGTGAAGCACATAAGAGAGATCTAAAATTCATCTACTCGGTGTTCGGGTGTAAGGTTAGGTCTACTGCGCGGACCCTTGGACCCTATTCTAGATTCCCACAAATCTAAAATGCAGGATTTAAAAAGAAATATGGGGAACGAGGGATTAACCTTTTGCAGTTGGAATGTTAAAGGTATCAATGAACCAATAAAAAGAGGAAAAATATTGACACATTTAAAGGCAATGAAAGCTGATGTAATTTACATCCAAGAAAAACTCACCTAAAGAAAGACGCTGAAAATAGGCTGAAAGCTAAATGGATAGATAAAATATACCACTCTTCCTTTACACACAAATCAAGAGGCGTAGCAATATTATTTCGTAAAGGTACTTTATTTAAGCATATATCTACTATATCTGATAAAGATGGCAGATACATTATTGTAATAGGAGAAATAAATAGGGAAAAAAAATGATTTTTGTTAACATCTATGGTCCAAATTTTGATAGTCCTTTATTCTTTAAGAAAGTACTTAATAATATTCCAGAATTAAACACACTACAATTTGATAATTGGAGGAGATTTTAATTGTACATTAGACCCTTATTTAGATAGATCTTCAAAACAAAGGAAAACTAAATCGCACTCTAGTGATTTATTAAACGCATACATTCAAACGTCTAACATTAAAGATGTTTGGAGAACAGAAAATCCTACTGGTCGAGAATATTCCTTCTACTCGCCAGTACATAAAACCTATTCAAGAATAGATTACTTCCTAGTAGATGCAAAGCTTATTTCACTTACTTACGAATCCAAATATCATAATATTATAATTTCAGATCACGCACCATTAACATTTAAAATTAAAATAAATGGTAAAACAGGAAATCTAGGACAATGGAAACTTAATCCACAAATTTTAAAAAATAAAACAACTCAGGAATACATCATAACCCAGATTAAGATGTTTTTTGAAATAAATGATCAACCAGAAATATCTCGCTCTTTATTATGGGAAACATTTAAAGCATATCTTCGAGGAATTATGATTTCTTCACAAGCATTCCATAATAAGAAGATTCGGAAGGAACAACATGACTTAGAAAGGGAGATCAAACAATTAGATATACAGAATGCAACAAAATCAGATATAATAATACATAATAAAATTGTAGCATTGAAGTATAAATTAAATAAAATATATACTGATCAAGTTTTAAAATACTACCAACATACTAAACAATTGTTGTTTGAATTTGGAGACAAACCACAAAAACTATTGGCTCGACAATTAAGGAAAATTGAAGCGGAAAAAATTATACATAGGATTAAATCACAAAACGGTGAATTATTAATACAACCCAAGGATATTAATGAAAGATTTATGCAATATTATAAAAATTTGTTATACTGGTAACACAACAGTAAATAAAACAGAAATAGATGCCTTTTTAAATCTATGTAACTTAAAAGAATTAGATTTACAAAATAGAGAATTTTTAAATGCCGATATTTCAATAAAAGAAATCCAAGAATCTATTAAATCTTTAAAAAATGGTAAAAACTCCAGGACCAGATGGTATAGGCTCGGAATTTTATAAAATTTTTCATGCCCAAATGGTCCCATATTTAAAATCATTATATGAACAGATATATATACAAGAGAAATTACCAGACACATTGAACGAATCTATTATAACACTTATACCCAAAATAAATAAAGATTTGGATGATCCAGGATCGTATAGAGCAATTGCTTTATTAAATACCGATCAAAAAATTTTAACAAAAATTCTTGCACAAAGACTAAGCAAAATTGTTAATTATTTAATTCATCCTGATCAAACAGGATTTATACCTAAAAGATATTCTTCATATAATTTAAGACGGTTATTTAATATTATATACTCGAAAAGAAGTGATAAAAAAGATTTAGTAGTCATCTCGTTGGATGCAGAAAAAGCTTTTGACCAGGTGGAATGGCCTTATCTATTTTCGGTGATGGAAGCATTTAAGCTTGGTGATAAGTTTACTACTTGGATTAAATTATTATACGCAAATCCAACAGCTAGAATAATAACAAATTATATGTTATCAACTAAGTTTAGTTTATCTCGAGGTTGTAGACAAGGCTGTCCTTTATCACCATTACTGTTTGCGTTAGCAATCGAACCCCTTGCTCAAAGGGTAAGACTACATCCAGAAATATATGGATACGATACTAAAGATACTAAGAATAAAATCTCGTTATATGCGGACGATATACTACTTTATATTACAAAACCGGAAATAAGTATCTGTAATTTGTTAAAACTAATAACGGAATTTGGTTTAATTTCAGGATATAGCATCAATTGGAATAAAAAGTGAACTTATGCCAATAACCATGAATAATTTACAGATATTACAACAATTTCCTTTCAAGATAACAAATGAAAATATTAAATATCTTGGTATTTTTGTTACAAAAAGATTTGACTCTTTATTTAAATCTAATTTCCCGTTATTATTGAATAAATTAAATAAAAATATCTTATATTGGAAAAGCTTACCTATCTCAATGTTAGGTAAAATAAACGCAATAAAAATGATTTTCCTCCCACAATTATTATATTTATTTCAATCAATCCCGATATACCTTTCTAAAAATTTCTTTAAAAAAGTAGACTCAATAGTCACTAACTTTATTTGGGACTACAAAAATCATAGAATAAATAAAAAAAACATTTATGTAAAGCTAAAATAAACGGGGGTTTAGCTTTACCAAATTTTATGTTCTATTATTGGGCAGTTAATATTAGAAATATGAATTTTTGGTTAGGAGAAATAGATAATAAACCAAATTGGTTAAAAAATGGAAAGAGAAGACTGTTTTCCATTTGAAATTAGCTCTATAATATTTGCTAATATTAATGTACCTAAGAAAACTTATAGCGAAAATCTGATAATAGAAAGTGGAATACGTATTTGGAAACAAATAAAGAAAACACTAAAACTAAAATTTATACCGCTAGCTCTTACAATTGCCAATAATTTTACGTTTAAACCGTCAATGATGGATAAAGCTTTTACACAATGGAAAAATAAAGGAATTCTAAACATAGGGGATCTCTATAAGGATAATTCATTTCTTTCATTTCAAGAATTACAACAAACTTACGGGCTTCATAATAATGAATATTTCAGATATTTACAAATCAGAAACTATATTTCCGCAAATACACAAGAACTTAGAAATAGAAAGAGTGAAATTTTAGATGAATGCTTGAATAAACACCCAAATACAGAAAAAATGATATCATACATTTATAACATTTTGTTGGAAAGTGATATCCCATCATCGGAAATACATAGACAGCGCTGGGAAAATGAACTAAGTCAAATAATAAGTCCAGAAATATGGGAAGAAAGCCTACAACATATACATTATTGCTCTTTAAACGCTAAACATGCACTTATACAGTTTAAAATCTTACATAGATTACATTATTCTAAATCTAAACTACATAATATATTTCCAAAACTATCACCTATATGTGATAAATGTCAAATCATGGAAGCAACTCTGTCACACTCATTTACTAATTGTACGAAGATTTTACAATATTGGAATGAAATATTCAAAACAATCTCGAAAGTTATTAATATTACTATGATTTATGACCCAAAGTTAATCATACTTGGAATACCGGAAATGGAACAAATAATTACAAGGAATCATAGAACTTTTATCGACTATTCTTTAATAATTGGGAAAAAATTAATATTAAAATTTTGGAAAGGCCCTGTATCCCCAACAATTAAAATGTGGAATACAGAAATGACGGAGACACTTCACTTGGAGAGATTGAGACTTGTCCTTATGGACAGGTTAGATCTCTTCAAGGAGATATGGTCTCCCTATATTAAATATCTACAGGGTCACAATGGTTCGGCGCAGGGACTTGACTGAGGCCTGAATATCTGAGTGGATGAAGAAATACACATAACAAATCATGAATGTATCTCCAAGATTGGATTACTTAGTAATACTTTAATCTCCATCAAACTTTTCATACCTTCTTTTCTATTTTCTATTCCTTTTTTTCTATCTATCTATCTTTAATTAAGGAAAAAATTATAGAAACATACTATATAAATTTTTAATATGTACACACTTATCTCTGTTTGTATGAAAAAGATTATAGATGTCTTAAACTTGTAATTATATAAAAACTATGTACTTTCAATTATACAATAACTATGAAATACAAAATTAACAATAATACAAACATTATTAATATTTTGATAACATTATGAATATTAAAAAAAAAATGTTGTTTAAGATTGGGTACTACGTAGTTAAATTAGCGGGGATTTCTATTTGGTAATTAGAAGAATATCTATGTTTTGAGAAATCTAAGTGTATTACTTATATTAGGAATATACTACATATACCCCCAATATATAAAATAAATAATAACGGAATGTATAATGGATAATACTACAATTATCATAAATTATCATAAATTGTATAAATCTCAATGTCGTATAAGAGTGTACTTGGGTATATACTGTTTCTACAATAAAAAAATATTTAAAAAAAAAAAAAAAAAAAAAAAAGAAAAGAATGGTTAGCATGATGCTGCCAAACCAGTGCAGAGAGTGGGATGGAGAGGGTGAGGATCTGATGCTGAGAGCACCCCCTCGCCAATATTCCACGCCTCACAATGCGCAATGCATGCGCACCCCATGCGCCACAACGCGTCGACCTAATTTACATATAACGTGTAAATGAGGCGCAAATGATGGCCAAGTGAGACAGGCCCTTAAATCTGCAACTCTCCATCACCCAATGCTCTACCCACTTCTCAAATATTAATACCATTTCTGCCTCGTTCCTTTAACGCTGGCATTGCTGCAACTCTTGAACTCTTATCCCCTCTCTGACTTGACTCCCATCTCCCACCTCAATGATCTCTTTATTATCACGTTTACCAAGGTATAGTGAAATTATATTTATTGCATCCAGCTCAGCAAGACTATCCCAATGTGCAGAACAGCCCATTTTGGTGCCATTTTTCAATTCGCTTCAGTTTAGTTTATTGTCAAGTGTACCGAGGTACAGTGAAAAGCTTTTGCTTCCGTTGCAAGCGTCGACTCCCGTCCGGTCGACCCGCTGTGTCGGCATCTCCATGTCGCTCACTCCTCATTTTCCCCTCACTTCCCACCCCTCTCCCCTATTTTTAATTTGTGTTTTGTCTTTACCTCGCAGGGTATTCCTCACTCCCAGCTTCCACAGCAGTATCAGAAACTCCTGGAAAAACTCCATAAAATCGAGCAGGAGATTGCGGGAGGAACGACAGCCATTGTGGCGCTCATTCTCAACAACAAGCTCTACATTGCCAACATAGGTACTCTCTCATCCACACCCTTGAATGGCTGCTGTGGAGGGCCACAGTTATCTGAAGACAGGCGCAAAATGCTGGAGTAACTCAGCAGGTCCAGCAGCATCTCCGGAGAGAAGGAATAGGTGACCTTGGGTCTGGACCCTTCTTCAGCCTTCTGACCTGAAACGTCAACTATTCCGTTTCCCCAGAGATGCTGTTACTCCAGCATTTTGTGTCTTATCTTCGGTATGAACCAGCATCTGCAGTTCCTTCCTGCAAAGTCTGCAGATATCTGTCTTGTACGCCTAGCACTGATCGTCTTGCAAGTCCCTCTTTGACAGAGCTTCCCTTGCTGTCTGTTAGACCGTCACTATCTCCCAAAGGTGAAGATGATCCTGCTTCCCTGAAGCGAGCAATAGAGAAGCTCAAGGCACGGTGGTGTAGCGGTAGACCAACTGCCTCCCAGCGCCAGACCCGGGTTCCATACTGACTAGGGGTTCTTGTCTCTTTGGAGTTTGTACGTTCTCCCCGTGACCTGCGTGGGTTTTCTCCGAGACCTTTGGTTTCCTTCCACACTCAAAGACGTACAGGTTTGTTGGTTACTTGGCTTGGTATAAAATGTAAAATTGTCCCGTATGTGTGTGTGTTGGGTAGTTTTAATATGCGGGGATCGCTGGTCGGTGTGGACTCAGTGGGCTGATGGGTGCTGTATCTCAAAACTAAACTCGTAGGCAACTCCTCCTCTTACCTGCCAGAGTGGTCTTGTCTGTCAGACCAACGATGAGAGTGGAGCTCGGCTTGTTTTGCATCTGTAGAAGGACTTGTGCAGAGGCTGTGTCAGAACCTGGAGCAAACTATCTGCCAGAGGAACTCTGCGGGGCGAACAGCATCTATGGGGGAGAGGGAGTTGGGGGGAAAATGGGGCCGGGGGGGGGGGGGGTGGGGGAGGGCGGATGGTCAAAGTTTTGAGTTGAAGCTCCAAAGTCCAACCACTGAGAATGGAAGGAGAGAGAGAGATGGGCAGTATATAGGGAGGGGGAGACAAACTGGCCAGTATTAGAAGAACATAATGCTATGAGAATGCAGCATGCAGGGTGACTTGGACAGGTTGGGGGAGTGGGCAGATGCATGGCAGAAGAAGTTTAATGTGGATAAATGTGAGGTTATCCACTTTGGTATCAAAAACAGGAAGGCAGATTACTATCGAAATGGTGGTAAGCCATTTGGAACGGAGACGAGGAAACACTTTTTCTCACTCACGTCTGTGGAATTCTCTGCCTCAGAGGGCGGTGGAGGCTGGTTCTCTGGATACGTTCAAGAGAGCTAGATAGGGCTCTTAAAGATAGCGGAGTCAGGGGATATGGGGAGAAGGCAGGAACGGGGTACTGATTGGGGATGATCAGCCATGATCACATTGAATGGCGGTGCTGGCTCGAGGGGCCGAATGGCCT
Organism: Okamejei kenojei; assembly: GCA_035221665.1. Lineage (NCBI taxonomy): Eukaryota > Metazoa > Chordata > Chondrichthyes > Rajiformes > Rajidae > Okamejei > Okamejei kenojei. The sequence continues at coordinate 13,648,903 of CM069167.1, read as the reverse complement.
ACTCCTGCACCTATTGTCTGTTGTCTAACAGTAAGTGATGAGACAGGCAGAAATGCAGAGTGGACCAAGGAGGTGTGGGGGGAAGGGGTGGAGATGGGGATCTGAGAAGGTGGGTAATAGATGGAGGTGGACATTAAAGAAGGGCTGATGTGGGGCGGTGAGGGGGAGGGTGATGCTGGAGGGGGTAAGCAGAAACAAAGTCTGCCAGTGCTCAAATCTGATCGGCATGGGAGGTCACCCATTCTTTCTCTCCAGAGATGCTGCCTGTCCCGCTGAGTTACTCCGGCTTTTAGTGTCTACGAGGTAAATTCAATGTACAGGTATTGTTGACATCCCCTCCTCTACCCGGTTCCCACTGCCCATTCCCCTTCACCGCTCCTCTGTGCACTCGTCATTCCTGGTCCCGTCTCTTCACTCCCCCTCTCCTCTACAAACTGGCAAATCTCTTCCCTCCACTCTCAGCCCCAACGCAGGACTTCGACCCAAAAGGTCGACCAGCCGCACCATATGCTGCTCCACGTACCGAGTTCCTCCTGCAGGTCGCCAAAAACTCCTGTATAGAGGTAGACACAAAGTGCTGGGGCAACTGAGTGGGGTCTGAGCAGCAGCATCAAGCAGCATCTCTGGTGAACATAGACAGATGACGTTTTGGACCCGAAACGTCACCTCTCATTTTTCTCCAGAGATGCTGCCTAACACTCTGAGTGAAACTCCAGCCCTCTGTGTCGATCTTTGGTACAAACCAGTATCTGCAGTTCTTTGTTTAACCTGTACAGACGTTTTGGCCTCTTCAGATTGAGTACAGTTGGCATTTGTTAGTGTGTAAGAAAGAACTGCAGATGCTGGTATAAATCGAAGGTAGACGCAGAATGCCGGAGTAACTCAGCGGGTGAGGCAGCATCTCTGGAGAGAAGGAATAGGCGACATTCGCCTATTCCTCAAGGGTTAAGGGTCGCTGAGTTACTCCAGCATTCTGTGTCTACCTGGCGTTTGTTAGTGCTGCATTACATCTGCCAAACATTCTCCCCCCCCCCCCCAACAACCTAAGGCCCCCGGGATGAATGTGGCACATAACCCGGCCTGCAGGCGGATTTTGTTTTCCCGTAATCACCCGACCCGCCGAGCGCCGGCTGTACCGCATCCTGCGCAAAGCCGCCGGCACGGCCTCGCACCTTCTGCGAGCACGTTTAAGGATGCTGGAAAAATCGAAGGTAGACAAAAATGCTGGAGAAACTCAGCGGGTGATACATGCAAGGATTGGACGAGGCTGCCTCACCCACTGAGTTTCTCCAGCATTTTTGTCTACCTTCTGTGAACACGTGATTTGATGCCTGCCATCCGGGGCGGGATCCATGTGTACGCGTGATAGACGTGGCCCGCCATCCGCTCACAGAGACATGCGTCCCTGCCCCAATGCAGAACAAGGTTGCCCACCCCTGCCCTACACCCATCAACATGAGCCCTTCCCTCAAGTCACGTCCAGGATTTATTGTGACGTGCAGAAGTACAGTGAGATAATGGTATAAATTGTACAGCACAATTACAGGCACATAAATCAGACCCCACACTAACTAAACTTAGAAGATTGAGGGATGATCTCATAGAGACTTACAAAATTCTTAAGGGGTTGGACAGGCTAGATGCAGGAAGGTTGTTCCCGATGTTGGGGAAGTCCAGGACAAGGGGTCACAGTTTAAGGATAAGGGGGAAGTCTTTTAGGACCGAGATGAGAAAATCGTTTTTTCACACAGAGAGTGGTGAATCTGTGGAATTCTCTGCCACAGAAGGTAGTTGAGGCCAGTTCGTTGGCCATATTTAAGAGGTAGTTGGATGTGGCCCTTGTGGCTGAAGGGATCAGGGGGTATGGAGAGAAGGCAGGTACAGGATACTGAGTTGGATGATCAGCCATGATCATATTGAATGGCGGTGCAGGCTCGAAGGGCCGAATGGCCTGCTCCTGCACCTAATTTCTATGTTTCTATGTTTCTACACCATGTATCATTTATACAAGACCGTGCAAAGGAAAAAGACTTCCTTTGTGTCCATCTTCCATGTTTCAAATGTTGACATCGCTGTCATCGTCCGTCCTGAAAAGGACGCAAGCTTCCGGCGACAGTCAGTGGGAGCCATCACTTGTTGCAATAGATGATGGTGGTGGCAGAATTAGCTCCGGATACTTCCAGTTTCCAGCCCCGCCACGTGCACGCTTCTGCTGTGGGGCCAGGAAAAAGATTGCAAAAATAAGACAAGGCATTTGTGCAAAACCTAATTAGAAAACAAGTCCACCGTAGTGCAAGAGATGGTCTGCAGTGTTCCGTTGCTGAGGTGGGATTAGGGTTTGCGGCTCAGTTTAAGCATTCAGTGGTTATATGAAACTAGCTATTCTTGAAACTGGTGGTGTCAAACTTCGGGCTCTGTCCCTCCCGCCGGGGGGGGTAGCATTGAGACGAGGGCACGGCCAGGATGGTGGAAGGCTTACATGGAAGCCACCTTTTTGAGGCAGCTCCTTGCAGATGCTTTGGATGGAGGGGAGACAACAGACAATAAACAATAGGTGCATGAGTAGGCCATTTGGCCCGTCGAGCCAGCACTGCCATTCAATGTGATCATGGCTGATCATCCCCACTCAGTACCCCGTTCCTGCCTTCTCCTCATATCTCCTGACTCTGCTCTCTTTAAGATACACAAACGGTGGTGGGTGTATGGAACCAGCTGCCAGATGAGGTAGTTGAGGCTGGGACTATGCCAACATCAAAATATTTTTTTTAAGAGCCCTATCTAGCTCTCTCTTGAACGCATCCAGTGAACCAGCCTCCACCACCCTCTGAGCCAGAGAATTGCACAGACTGAGGGAGGATGGGCTGAGTCCACAACCCTCTGCAGCCTCAGTCGGTGTCCATTGGAATTGCTGTACAGGCTAAGGGATTGTCAGGATACTTTCTACAGTGCATCTGTACGTGTGAGTATTCTGTGACTTGCTGGGCCTCTTTAAGTTTCTGAGAGAGTGGAGGCACTGACTCATCTCTGCCGTGCCCTTTGCATTTACCCAGTGCCTTGCGTGAAAGCCACTGATTCCCTCCACCGCCGCCCCACCCACGCAGTGTTGAGAGGTGCGATGTTCAGTGTGTTAACTGGGCTCTTGCTCCTGTTTGCAGGCACCAGCCGAGCCCTGCTGTGCAAGTCCACTGCCGACGGACAGCTGCAGGTGACGCAGGTCAGTGTCGATCACACGACGGACAACGAGGACGAGCTCTTCCGGCTGTCTCAGCTCGGTAGGTCACCCTGACATTCAGGACACATCCAGTCACCAGGCTGGTGGAAGCTCAGCTCTCAAGTTTTCACAAGGATGTTGCCAGGACGCGAGGGTACGAGCTACAGGGAGAGGTTGAGCAGGCTGGGACCTCTATTCCCTGGAGTGCCTGGAGGAGGATGAAGGGGGATCTGATCGAGGTTACAAAATCATGAGAGGAATAGATCGGGTGGACGCATAGAATCTCTTGCTCAGAGTGGAGGAATCGAGAATCAGAGGACATGGGTTTAAGGTGAAGGGGGAAATTTTTTTATAGGACTATGAGGGGTAACCTTTTCACATAAAGGGTGGTGGGTGTATGGAACAAGCTGCCGGAGGAGGTAGTTGAGGCTGGCAATGTCACAACATTTAAGAAGCAATTAGACAGGTACATGGATAGGACAGGTTTAGAGGGATATGGGCCAAACTCGGGCAAGTTGAACTGGTGTAGGTGGGTCAGTGTGGGCAGGTTGTGCTGAAGGGCCTGTTTCCACACTGTATGACTCTATTACTGTCTATTTATTAGCCGGTTTGAAATTGGGACAAGCATCCCAAAGATCTAACCGATTCTGCTTTTTACCTTCTAAGCCGACTTTTTACCCCTGAACTTAGTTGCTGCTGTAATTTAAGGGGCAGCAGTTCTGTTGAACGTGCAGTATTTGGAAGCTTCAAGGGCCTGTCCCACTTACGAGTTTTTTTTTCTGGGCGATTTGCCGGCACCTGTCATGGTCGCTGCAGGTCGCCGAAATCCAGAAAAAGGCGAGTACTCGCTCTTTGGGCGAGAACTCACGACCAAACAGGCGTCACCCCGCGATGTCGCCACGTGACGCCTGTATGGTCGTGAGTAGTCTCCCAAAGAATCGTACCTTTATTCTGGTCGCCGCTGGATTTTCAACATGTTGAAATATTTCGGCGACCTGCTGCTACTATGACGGGTGCTGGCAAGTCGCCAAAAAAAATTGCATAAGTGGGACAGGCCCTTCACAAAAGTTAGAATGGGTGTGTATTCTCTGTGTTCAAGTTCTTCTGTTGAATCCAGGCCAGTAAACAAAACCTTATTAAAGCCATTACAGTGAAGAGACATGTGCCTGACTCACTCCTTGGCTTGCGTACACTACCTGCCGTGCCAAATCACTGCATTTGCAGGTTCTTGAGTTTGACAGCGGCTGCGGTGGGAATGAATTGTCCCTTGCAGCCAAATGTTATTGGATAAACACGAGCCATATACAGTGCCCTCCATAATGTTTGGGACAAAGACCCATCATTTATTTATTTGCCTCTGTCCTCCACAATTTGAGATGTGCAATAGATAAAAATCACATGTGAAAATCAGTCTGAAGAAGGGTCTCGACCCGAAACATCACCTATTCCTTTGCTCCATAGATGCTGCCTCACCCGCTGAGTTTCTCCAGCATTTCAGTCTACCTTCGATTTTTCCAGCATCTGCAGTTCTTTCTTAAACATGTGGTTAAAGTCAGATTTTAATAAAGGCCAGTTTTATACATTTTGGTTTCACCATGTAGCAATTACAGCTGTGTTTATACATAGTTCCCCCCCCCCCATTTCAGGGCATCATAATGTTTGGGACACAGCAAGGTCCTGTAAATGAAAGTAGTCACTAACACAATAGGAACAATGTACAAAAATACCAAAAAACAGACCTGCATAGTCTGGGAGGAAACCGGAGATCCCAGAGAAAACCCAAGCAGGTCATGGAGTTCTTACAGCGCCCGGGTTCGATTCCGACTACGGGTGCTGTCTGTACAGTTTGTACGTTCTCCCTATGACCACGTGGGTTTTCTCTGGGGTGCTCTGCTTTCCTCCCACACTCCAAAGACTTACAGGTTTATAGGTTAATTGGCCTCTGTAAATTGTCCCTCGTGTGTAGGATCAAACTAGTATACAGGTGATCGCTGGTCGGCGTGGGCCGAAGGGCCTATTTCCACGCTGTATCTCTAAACTAAACTAAACCAAGGTTGGAATTCAACCCAGATCTCTAGCGCTGTGGAGCAGCAGCTTAACTAGCTGCATTACCCACCCCTACAAGTCAAGTCAGTTTTATTCGTCACTTGCACATAAAGGGCAGTGAAATGAATTTGCCAGCAGCGGTCCAACCCTAAACAAATAAAACTAGCTGTTAACCCTTGCTCCCATATCACGGTGGACTTGGTTATTTCATGAAACAATGCCATGTGCAAGAATAGATGGGCAATTGCGGCACGTTCTACAATGCTCATCTTGTAGATTCAGCAGAGTTTAAACAGCACGATCAGCAAACTGTGCCCTGACCTGTGAAATGGTGACGTCTCCTGTAATAGAACTACTTCAATCACATCCCATTAATAGCCTTTGCGTCAGTGCACCAGCTATCTCATCGCGGAAAATTCGAGATGGATTGCAGATTAAAATTGAAATTTTTTAAAATTGTTTTTATACAACTGTATTTAAGGGTCGCTTCCCCAAGTCCGATGTAGTTAGAGGAAGAACTAATCACTGGTCCCTTGAGGCCGGTCACACAGCGGTCCGTGACAATAGACAATGGGTGCAGGAGTAGGCTATTCGGCCCTTTGAGCTAGCACCGCCATTCAATGTGATCATGGCTGATCGTCCCCAATCAGTACCCCGTTCCTGCCTTCTCCCCATATCCCCTGACTCCACTATTTTTAAGAGCCCTAACTAGCTCTCTCTTGAAAGCATCCAGAGAACTCGCCTCCACAGCCCTCTGAGGCAGAGAATTCATACTCACCACTCTCTGTGAGAAAAAGTGTTTCCTCGTCTCCGTTCTAAATGGCTTACCCCTTATTCTTAAACTGTGGCCCCTGGTTCTGGACTCCCCCAACATCGGGAACATGTTTCCTGCCTCTAGCGTGTCCAAACGCACTTGACGGTTCTGCCCCAATGGTGGTTACTCACTGGTGTCTCAGTAATGGTCATACAATGACCGGTCAGCGTGCAGCCTGTCATGGGGCTGGTCACCCATTGACTGGTCAGCGATGGCCCTGTCCCAGGGGCCGGTCACTCGCCCATCATTCAGTGGTGTCTTTGTCCCAGTGACGGTCAGCGACGGCCACTTCCAGTGACAGTCACTCACTGTCCAGTCAGCGATGCTGAACTACTCCGGTGCTGAACTACTATCTATCTCTGGCGTCCCTCAGATTATCCTTGACCAGACTTTGTCAGCTTTATCTTGCACTAAACGTTACTCCCTTCGCACATATCCATACACTGTAAATCGATTGATTGGGTTTTTTTTAATTTAAATTTTTTTTAAATTAAAAGCATATGTACAAATAGTAATAAACGACAAATTGGTTACAGAGTTCTTACATAGCTTCAATTTTTAACCTTTTTTGTTAAAGAAAAGAAAGAAAGAGATAAGAGAAACTATAAACTAAAAGAAAGAAAGGAGATTACAAATATAAAGATTGTGGAGGAAGATCCGGGAGATGTTGAATTTTTAAAAAGGCAAACTAGTTTAACACAAAATTTAAGTCACGACTTGAGTTTAGGGTTGGATGGACAACCAAACTGTCTGAAGAAGGGTTTCGGCCCGAAACCTTGCCTATTTCCTTCGCTCCAGAGACACTTTCTTGATTACAGTATAATAACTGTGAAAAAATGAATACTTAAATTTTGGAAAAAACCAGCAGCCCCCACAATTAAAATGTGGATTACGGAAATGACCGAGACCTTGCATTTGGAAAAAGTGAGATTTGTCTTAATTGACAAACGAGAACTATTCGACAAGCGAGCTGCACCCGCTGAGTTTCTCCAGCATTTGTGTCTACCTATACTGTATAGTTCTTCATCCAACCCTAAACTCAAGTTGTAACTTTAATTTTGTGTTAAACCAGTTTACTTTTTAAAAAATTCAATAAATGGAGACCATATTTTTTTTTTTTATTCTCGTTTGTCAATTAAGACATCTTATTTTTTCCAAATGCAAGGTCTCGGTCATTTCCGTAATCCACATTTTAATTGTGGGGGTTGCTGGTTTTTTCCAAAATTTAAGTATTAATTTTTTCGCAGTTATTAAAGTGTAATCAAGAACGTGTCTCTGGCTTGTGGATTGATTGTAATCGTGTCTTGACTTTCTGCTGACTGGTTCGCACGCTACAAAAAGCTCTTTGCTGTACCTCAGTGCACTGGCCAAGAAACTAAACTGATGGCTCTATCCCAGTGGCCGCCAGTCACTGCCATCCCAGTGGCACTCACTCACTGTCTGGTCAGCGGTGTCCTCCAGTGATGGTCAGTCACTGACTGGTCTGCAGTGGCTCTGTCCCAGTGGCCGTGACTCACTGACCGATCGGCAATGTCCCAGTGGTGGTCACTCACCAATGGGTCAGCGATGGCCCTACCCCTGGGCTGGTGAGTCACCGATGTGGCCAGTGATGTCCATCCCTGCAGTGGTCACTCAGCCACCGGCCACTTGCAGACAGCGGCCGCCTGGTGCTGAATGTTGTGCCCTCTCTTTCACTCTCTCGTTCCCTCTCCAGGCCTTGACGTTGCAAAGATCAAGCAGTGTGGGCTGATTGGCGGCCAGGACAGCAGTCGGCGCATCGGGGATTACCAAATGAAGTACTGCTACAGCGACGTGGAGATGCTGAGGTGAGCAGCGCTCGATTCTTGCTCACTCGACCACATCCGGAGGCACAAGAACGTGACCAGACCAGCAGGTGGCTGCCCCCCCACCCTCCCCTCCTCGCGTGAGGGCAGCAAAGTGGCCCACAAAATCCTTGTTCCTGCACTCGAATCGCCGGCTGTGAAGGCCAGCACTGTACGTTTGCTGCTTGACTGCCTGGTGCGGCTCCATGCTTGCGTCCATTGACCAAGGCGCAGGGAAGCCCTGGTTGCGTCGTCCCTCCTCCCTCCTCCATCCCTGAACCACGTGCCGTTTAGATAATCTCCTGCCGCCACTGTGGGGAGGAAAGATCCTGTCGCGAGCAAGATAGTCCACTCGACGAAAAAGACGTAGTACGGTCATGGGCAGATTCACGGGTAATCTAAGGCCCCATTTCCGTAACCGGCTTCTGTCTCCGCACCAAAGATCCCATAGGATAATAGTGCGGAGACGGAAGCCGGTTACGGAAACGTCCTTGTAAAAATCAAAGTTATTTGGTAAAAATCTTCTCATTTTCAGGTTTTTGTTCCCCCGCAACGTTGATTACGCTGGGGTCAGGTCGGGTCGGGTTACTGAAATGGATGAAAAAAAGGCCCACGTTCCACTCCGTTCCGTTGCGTACTACACGTCAGCCCATTGCATTTAGCAGGAGTGGTCTATCTTGCTCCGCTATAGGATCTTTGGTGGGGATTCTCCAATTGTCCATTATTGTCAAGCCTCTGCCATGCCTATGTTTTCCCCCCCAGAGAACCCGTCTCAACCACACCACAACATCTCTGCTTCCTGCTCACTGCCCACACTCCCATCCACCTTTATGCTGCCTGCAAATATGCAGATCTGTCATTTAATTCCCCATTCAGTTGCCTGGTGTCTGTACTGGACCCTGGCAAGGCCCCCAGCATAATGACGGACGAGTCTCACCCTGGACCCCCCTCTCCCCTCAGGCAAGAGGTACAGGGATGGTGTCTTCCCAGCTGTTATCAGGCAACTGAACCATTCTATCACCAACCAGACAGCGATCCTAAAGCCCCTGTCCCACTTTCACGACCTAATTCACGACCTTTTCTTTACTCGTGGACATTTTTCATCGTGTTGAAAAAAACGCCCCGACCTGATGGTACTTGATGCCACGAGTACGTACGACTGGCATCACGACCTACCTACGGCCTCGTGATGACCATGCTGCGAGTATGAGTCGAGGGCAAACTTGGCCGAGGTCGTGAAAGTGGGACAGGCCCTTAACCCACCATCTACAGTACCTCTTTGGACACCCTCGGCAGTCTTTAATCGGACTTTACTGGACCTTATCTTGCACTAAACGTTATTCCCTTTATCCTGTATCTGTGCGGCTTGATTGTAATCACCTACTGCCTTTTCCGCTAACTGGATAGCACGCAACAAAAAAGCTTTTCCCTCTACGATCAGCCATGGTCACATGAATGGCGGTGCTGGCTCAAAGGGCCGAATGGCCGCCTCCTGCACCTATTTTCTATGTTTCTACCTCGGTACACCTGACAATAAACTAAACTAAACTAAACTCAATCATAAATTCACGTATAATACAGCGGTATTTGCATTCCTATAATATAGTCTACGATTTTCTGCATTGCAAAGCGACAACATCTCCACATGCAACAGGAAGCTGAGTTGAAAGAAGAATGTTCTTATTTATTTCCTTTTTTCACCTAAATTCTGTGGGAACGGATGTCACCCATGTGTGGGTGATTTGTGAATTTGGGTCGGTGAACGATCACCAAGGAGAAATCCGTCATGCATGATCAGCCATGATCACATTGAACGGCCGTGCTGGCTCGAAGGGCCGAATGGCCTACTCCTACTCCATGGGTCAATCCCCCATTGTAGGATTAGTGTAGGATGGAACTGCAGGTGCAGGTTTACACTGAAGTGCTGGAGTAACTCAGCGGGTTTAGTATGTAGGATCAGTGTTTGAGGAGGCTTGACCTGGTGGGATGAAGGGCCTCTCTACGCTAACTCTTGGACTCCAGTGACCCAGCTGCGATCACGGGTCTCCCAGTCCTCTTCCGATCATGGCTATTGACCGGCTGTGGATACTAGTTCAGTGCGGACTGGCCACGACCACTGACCTCCCAGTACAGGCCCGACACGATCTCCCTGTACTGAACCATTGTAGTTTATTATCAGCACATGAACCGAGGAACCATTCAAAGCTTTTATGTTGCGTTCTCTCTGGTCAGTGAAAAGACCATACAGGTCCACCGCCGATTTTCTTTTCTTTTCTTCCCCCTCTCCCTTTCCCTAATTAGTCTGAAGAAGGGTCTCGACCCGAAACGTCACCCATTCCTTCTCCGAAAAGTCACCCATTCCTTCTCCGATGCAGCCCATCCAGTTGAGTGACTCCAAGTTTTTTGTGTCTATCAAGGGAGCCGGAAAATCGGTGGTGGACCTGCACATGATTACAGTCAAGCTATCCATAGTATCCAGGATGTTTAGTGCAAGACGACATCCAGTAAAATTCCGATTAAAGATAGTCCGAGGGTCTCCAATGAGGTGGATAGTGGGTCAGGGCTGCTCTCATCGGCGCTATATAGGATGGTGCAGTTGCCTGCTAACAGCTGGGAAGAAGTTGTCCCTGAATCTGGAGGGTATGCGTTCTCACACTTCAAGCATGAGCATGTTTAGTTTATTGTCACGTTTACCGAGGTACAGTGAAAAGCTTTTGTTGCGTGCTAGCCAGTCAGCGGAAAGACCATACATGATTACAATCGAGCCGTCCACAGTGTTCACAGATACACGATAAAGGGAAGGTAGACAAAAGTGCTGGAGAAACTCAGCGGGTGTGGCATCATCTTTGGAGCGAAGGAAATCGACAACGTTTCGGGCCGAAACCCTTCTTCCGACGGTGATAAAGAGAGTAAGGTGAATAACGTTTAGTGCAGGATAAAGTCAGTAAAGTCTGATCCAAGATAGTCCAGTGAGGTCTCCAATGCGGTAGATAGTAGTTCTGCTCTATAGTTGTTGTGGGATGATTCAATTGCCTGATAATAGCTGGCAAGAAACTGTCCCTGAATCTGGACACGTACGTTTTCACACTTCTGTACCTTTTGCCCGAGAAGAGGAAATGGCCAGGGTGTAACTCGTCCTTGATGATGCAGCTGGTCTTGCAGCCGGGGTATAAATTGAGTGAATGGAAGGAAGGTTGGTTTGTGTGATGTTCTGGGCTAACGTCTACTTGCAAAGGCAATGATCTGACTTCTGTTCCCGGGTAGCCCCGCCAAGACGAAGCCAGTGATCGCAGAGCCGGAGATTCACGGGGGGCAGTCGCTGGACGGGGTGACGGGATTCTTGGTGTTGATGACCGATGGACTGTACAAAGCCCTGGAGGCAGCTCATGGCCCTGGGCAAGCCAACCAGGTGAGACCCTGCACTTGGCTGTACAGTGGCTGTGTATAAGCTGCAGTGGGCACGGTAGTCTGAGCACTGGGTCTGAAGAGGTGGGTGCTGCCCAGAGCAGGGGTGGCGTTCTGAGCGATGTGGTCGCGGGGTTGGGCTGGCATTTCTGGTGGAGCTGTGCATGGGGGGTAGTCCCGGGCGGGAGGGCTCTGTGTGTGGGGGTTGGGGCTGCGGGGGAGTGGAGCTGTGTGTGGAGGGAGGGGAGAGGTGGGGGGGGGGCAGAGGAGAAAGGTGAGGGGCTTGTGCGTGGGGGAGGGGCTGGATTAGGGGCTGTGTGTGGGGGAGGGATGAGGCGAGGGGCCGGGGGAAGGGGAGGGATGAGGGTCTGGGTGAGGAGGGGAAGGGGTGAAGTGCGGTATGTGGGGGAGGGGAGGGGGTGGAGGAGAGATGAGGGTCTGGGGGAGGGGTGAGGGGCTGGGGGAGAAGATACGTTGCACAGTGTGTGTCCCAGGGTGGTGGGGGGGGGGGGGGTGGGGGGGGGGGGGGGGTGTGTGGGTACATGTTCCCGTTGCACCTGTCCTCAGTGTGTGGCTGCCGTCTGGCTCTGCAGGAGATTGCTGCCATGGTGGCCACGGAGTTTGCTCTGCAGACGCGGCTGGACGTGGTGGCCCAGGCGGTGGTGGATCGCGTGCGACGGATACACCGCGACACCTTCGTCAGCGGAGGGGAAAGGTCGAAGTTTTGTGAGAGGCACGAAGACATGACCCTACTCGTCCGGAACTTCCACTACCCTCTGGGCGAGATGAGCCAGACGTCCAACAGCCCAACCCAAGGTAAGCGGCGCGGCGGGTAGAGAGAGCTGCTGGCTCTCAGCGGCGCAGCGGGTGGATCAGTGTGCTGGGTCCAGGAAAGATCTTCCGAAATATGCGCTCCCAGAAATTTGAAGATTTTGACTCTCTGCACTGTTATAAACAGGATTGTGGGTCCTCATCCTTCCTCTTCCAAAGTCCACAATCAGTTCCTTGGTTTTACTGGTGTTGAGAGCCAGGTTGTGCTGGCACCATTTGGTCAATCGGTCGATCTCACTTCTATACTCTGACATCACCATCTGTGATTCATCCAACAACGGTGGTGTCATCAGCGAACTTGAAGATGGAGTCCGCACTATGTCCAGCTACACAGTCATGAGTATAGAGTGAGTAGAGCAGGGGGCTGAGCACGTAGCCTTGAGGTGCTCCCGTTACTGATTGTTATTGAGGAAGATGTGTTTCAGCCAATTCGAACAGACTGGTCTGTTGATGAGGAAGTCGAGGATCCGTTGCAGAGAAAGATTCGCAGAGACCCAGTTCCGTGAGCTTGGCAACCAGCTTGGAGGGGATGATGGTATTGAACGCCGAGCTGCAGTCTATAAACATCAGCCTGATATATGTGTTTTTATTGTCCAAGTGGTCCAGTGGAGAGCCAGTGAGATTGCATCCTCCGTTGCCCTGTTGTGGCGGTAGGCAAGCTGTAGTGGGTCAGGATTCTTGTTGAGGTAGGAGTTGATATGCGCCATAACCAACCTCTCAAAGCACTTCATCACCACACACGTCAGTGCCAGCGGTCAATAGTCGTTGAGGCACGTCACCTTACTCTTCTTGTGCACCTGTATTATTGATGCAGGTGGGAACCTCAGACCACAGTAATGTGAGGTTGAAAATGTCTCCAGCGAGTACAGATTTTGAGAACTCGACCGGTGACCGGGTATACCATCAGGTCCAGGCGCTTTCCGAGGGTTCAGCCCCCCCCCCCCCCCCCCCCCCCCCGAAGGATCTACTGACTCTGTGATTGACTGCACATCAGTGTTCTCACTGCCATTGAGCTCGTCAGGGAGTGATGCTTCGGTGTTGCTTAAGCTGTCCCCTGATTTCACCTTGTAGGAGGTGATGGCATTCAAGCCCTGCCATAGTTGCCGAACGTCTGCCTCATCCTCCAGCTTGAAGCAGAAGTCCCTTTTGGCCCTTTTGATGGTCCAGTCAAGGTCATATCTGGACTTTTATACACTTCTGCGCCGCTAGACCTGAATGCCTGGGATCTGGTCCTCGGCAGATTGCAAATCTCCTGGTTCATCCAATGCGAGTGGAATGATCGACTGATGAAGCTGGCGGCGGAGATCGAGCGGGGAGCGGATAAAGCCACTCCGTAAGAAACAGCAGCAAGTGAGCGAAGCTCGCTGGTGCACTTTGTGAGTCAGGAATGGGGCCGGAAGCCGGAGCTCTAAACTGCTGGAGAGACGGTGGGCGCCGGGGATGGGTCGGAGGCTCATTCCATTCGCATTCACTTTCCATTTTATATTTGTTTTATTTAAATTTCTGCCACTCTATGGTGCTTTGGAGACACGGGAGGGGAGTCATTAACGGGTCAGGGTTGTACTGTTCTTTCATTATCACGTGACCCCTTGGTCCGGAAAAACGGATAATCCAGAAAGGCTCTGGCACCGAGAATGCCGGAAAATCGGTGTTCAACCCGTACGGTAATACCACCATGCATAGTGTGTATGTTGTCTCTGTCGCCTTCAGTCACTGAGCTTAAGCCCCTGCCATTAAGACGAGACAAGACACAAGACAAGAGACATTTATTGTCACATGCACCAATTGGTACAGTGACATTTGTGGTCACCATACAGCCATACGAATAAAATAAACAACACAGAACACAGTCTTTAACATAAACATCCCCACACAGCGGTATCAAAGTTTCCCACTGTGAGGGAAGGTACCAAAGTTCAGTCATCCTCCTCCTTGATGTTCTTTGATGTTCACCCTTGGTCGGGGCCTTCCGAGCCCACCGCAGTCGCCGCTACGGGCGGCCCGATGTTCAGCCCATCTTGCCGGGATGATGGAACTCCGACGTCGGAAAGGAAGAACATCCTCAGCGGCTTGGACTTCCGAATCGGCCACTTCCTACCGGAGACTGCGGCTCCCGAAGTCCACAGGCTGAGCTTGGGTGGAGATTCAATGCTGGTGACCCCCGGCAAATGGGTCCCAGGACTCCACGATGTTGGTCAGCGCCGCCCGCGCCGGGAGCTCCGCAAACCACAGCCCCGCGATGTTGATGCAGCAGGTCCAACACCCCGGAGCCTCAAACGGCGATCCCAGGTGAGGCATCGCCCGCTCCGTGATGTATCCAGCGCTGCGCCGCTGCTGCTGAAGCTCTGGTCTGGTCCCCGGCAGGAAAGGCCGTGCCAAATCCAGTTTGGTAGGCCAAGAGGAGGGGGGCGAGGGCGCGACTCGGAGAATAGTTGCATCCTCGCCAGGAAGTCACTGGGGAAACGGTTTCCCCTTTACTCTGTCCCCCTCCCCCTCCTTGAAATACTAAAAAAAATCCTTCAAAACATACTTTTAAACAAACTAAAAAATTTTAAAAAGATAGAAAAACAGAGACTGTAGGCAGAGGCTGCCATCATGCGGCGCCCCTAGTGGTGGAACCTCTAAGTAAGAGGAACCGGCTTCTTGATGCTCGTGGTGTAGCTGCAACAGTTTTGCCATGTGGGGGCCAAGTCAATGGATATTTTTGAGGCAGCGATAGATAGGCTCTTGATTAGTATGAATGTTATTGGTTATGGGGAAAAGGGAGGAGAATGGCCTGATTCTGCTCCTATCCCGTATCACCATGACATCCAGTGAAGTTGGAGAGCTAGATCCTCGAGGATTATGGAGCAGCCTTGATGTCCCGTGTCACTGACCTTGCCTCTTGTCGCATGACGTCCACTAGTGCAGGAAATTCTATTGGGTAACTGTTGCACCAAGAACCTCCCCAACCGGATTCTGACTTCCAACATACATGTGACTGAGACGGGGTGAAATCTCACAGCCAAGACACTCGTTCCCATTCCACAGGCATTATTCTCCACTCTACAATTGCTGTCAATGTTGCCCAGATATTGTGGACACAAGGAACTGCAGATGCAGGTTCACAAAAAAAAAACACAAAGTGCTGGAGTAACTCAGCGGATCAGGCAGCATCTCTGCAGAATGTGGATAGGTGACATTTCCGGGTTGATGCATCTGAAGAAGCGTTCCGACTTGAAAGGTCACATCCATGTTCGCTAGAGATTACATCTGACCCAGCTCTTAGTACCCATTTTTCACAGTTAATGTGCCTTGATAGGGGGGCCAGGGGTAGTGGTGGAGGCAGATACAATGAGGACAATTAAGAGGCTTTTATAGATATGCAATGAATAGAAGGATATGGATCATGTGCGGCCAGATGCGATTAATTTATCTTTGCATCGTGTCCAGCACAGATATTATGGGATGAAGGGCCTGTTCCTTCCTGCTGTGCTTTTTTGTTCTAGACTGAGCCTGGGAACACTATTTTCAGAGGCGTTCAAGGGTTTGAGGTGTAGTCGACGCTTAGTGCAAAGTCTGAAGGGGCGGCGCAGCGGTAGAGTTGCTCCCTGACCGCGCCAGACACTCGGGTTCAAGTGCATGCTCTCTGCCTTCTCCCTGTGACTTCTCCGGGTGCCCCGGTTTCCTCCCGCACTCCAAAGACGTGCAGTAAAGTTGTAAATTGCCCCTAATGTGTGGGATAGAACCAGTGTACGGGTGACACTGACTCGATGGGCTGAAGGACCTGTTCCATGCTATGTCTCCAAAGTGAGCCTGTGAGCAGACTGTTGTGGATGCGGTTAGAACAGAAGTTGGTTTATCCTTGGCAGAAGTACCCTTGTGCATGTTTAGTTTGGCCTGAGTCACCTTGTAATCTGCTGGATCATTGTGGTTTTTTTCCACGCTGTACCCAGCAGTAAGGGATGGTGCTGTGTGAGTGAAGGCTAATTGTCCGTGCGGTTAGCGTGCAGGACAAGGGCCGGGAGCACAGAGTACGTGACTTGGCCCATTGTATTTCCACTGTAGGAAGAATTCGGTGCGACTGCCAAATAAAATGTCAGCTGCGTTACTGTAAACTAAAGGCGTCCAATTCCTAACAGTACAACAAAGAGCAGTTTAGAAAGATAATGGGAAGGAAGAACTGGGAAAAGCTTTGCCATTTATGTGAAGAATTGGAGAATGATTAATGAGTGGGTTTTAAAGAATGTTTAGCAACAGTTTACAAAATCTCAAATTGCATATTTATGATTCATAATTTAACTCGCAAATTATATTTGGCCAAGTGCCTCACAGGACTGAAGCTTCCTGTAACTGGCAATGGAATTAGTTGCATTGAGCCCTGGGTATTGCCCTGACTATCTCCTTTAATTGTCATATGTAGCAACAAGGGAACACTGAAATTCTAACGCAGTATAATAACAAGCCTGAGAAACAGCAATGCACCCAGATAATAGATGATTTTTTTAAAATTCAGTCAATTAATAACCCCAATCCTTGAGCAGAACAAAAACCCGAAGTCCTAAATACAACCAAAACCAACCTACATGTTTAAGAAGGAACTCCAGATGCTGAACATTGACTTCCCTAATTTAAGGTAGTCCCTGCTTTCTCCTCCCCTTCCCAGCTCTCCCTCAGCCCACTGTCTCTGCCTCTCCCCCCCCCCCCCACCCTCACATCAGTCTGAAGAAGGGTCTTGACCCGAAACATTGCCTAATTCCTTTGCTCCATAGAAGTTGCCTCACCCGCTGAGTTTCTCCAGCATTTTTGTCTACCAAAGACAACCTATAGATCATTGTTGAGGTTAGTGTTGTGTAGTGTTCAAGAGCCTGATGGTGTCACTGGTGTGGAGACAGGATTTTGTCCTCACAGGGGCTATTCGGTGGTTATTTATATCAATATTCTCCTTCACGAGGATGTCGCCAGGACTCGAGGGCCTGAGCAACGGGGAGAGGTTGAGCAGGCTGGGACTCTATTTCTTGGAGCTCAGGGGAATGAGGGGTGATCTTTTTATAAGAGTGTATAAAATCATGAGAGGAAAATCATGCTCGCAGGTATCACACCCGCCAAGCTTCCTCTGCACCACCTCGCCCAGGACTAACAGCAACTAGGACCTCAATGCCTGTCATCTCGTCGGCCCTTCTCCCGTCACGCAGCGACCTTCTGTGGCTCCGGTTTCAACACACTAGGAGCATGGAGAACCAGCTGGGGACCGACTTCGCGACCTCCGCAATTCACTGTTGCGCCGAACACCACAGCCTCGCCCGGCTCGGACCTGCCCGGCAAAGACCTGAACAGGGGTTGCCCTGAACTGGGGTCGGCCGGTTCAACGCCAACATGCATCGCTGGGGGCTGCGATCATCAGCAGCCTGCGTGTGTGGAGCAGACCAGGAAACAGCGCAGCACATCATTTTCGACTGCGCTGTCCTCCGCCCCCCCCCCCCCCCCCCGGTGGAGGGGTAGACCTCACGGCCCTCGACAACAGCACATTGAACTGGCTATAGCGCCTGGAGGGCGTTACATTACCTCTGCTGCCTCAAAGCAATAAGAAGATGAGAGGAAGAGACGCTCAGTCTCTTGCCCAGAGTGGGCAAAACAGTACCCTTTATATCAACGGGTCGATGGTGGAAAGGGGCAAGAACTTCAAATTCCTGGACATGCATATTTCCGAAGATCTCTCCAGGTCCCAGAACACTGATGCCATCATAAAAAAAGCACATCAGCACCTCTACTTCCTGAGAAGATTACGGAGAGTCGGTTTGTCAAGGAGAATTCTCTCTAACTTCTACAGGTGCACAGTAGAGAGCTTGCTGACCGGTTGCATCGTGGCTTGGTTCGGCAACTTGAGCGCCCTGGAGCAGAAAAGACTACAAAAAGTAGTAAACACTGCCCAGTCCATCATCGGCTCTGACCTCCCTACCATCGAGGGGACCTATCGCAGTCGCTGCCTCAAAAAGGCTGGCAGCATCATCAAGGACCCACACCATCCTGGCCACACACTCATCTCCCCGCTGCCATCAGGTAGAAGGTACAGGAGCCTGAAGACTGCAACGTCCAGGTTCAGGAATAGCTACTTCCCCACGGCCATCAGACTGTTAAACACAATTTCAAACAAACTCTGAACTATAACAGCCTATTGCACTTGATGTGTGTTTGTGTGTGTGTGTACATACATACATACATTCTATGGTATATGGACACACTGATCTGATCTGTATTCATGCCTACAATATTCTGTTGTGCTGCAGCAAGCAAGAATTTCTTTGTCCTATCTGGGACACGTGACAATAAACTCTCTTGACTCTTGGAACCGAGAACAGGAGAACATAGTTTTAAGGTGAGGGGGGAAAGATTTAATAGGAACCCGAGGGGTCCTATTGGGTGTATGGAACGAGCCGCCGGAGGAGATAGGTGAGGCAGGTACTATTTCAAATTGAAGAAACATTTCGATACGTACTTAGATAGTTTAGAGTTTAGAGGGTTTAGAGAGAGATATGAGCCAAATGCAGGCAGGTGGGACTAGTGTAGATGGGGCATGTTGGTCGGTGTGGGCAAATTGGGCCGAAGGGCCTGTTTCCACGCTGTGAGTCTCATGGGGAGATACGTCAAGCACAAGCAGACTGGTGAGATGGTGGTTCCAGCCAGGAAGGTTTACCCATGACCCGTCACACACCCAATCTGACATCTATGACTTGCAGGATTTGAGCAGCTCAGTCAATCTTGTTAATGGCCGTTGAGGTCCCCACCTAGAGTTTATCCCTGTGCCTTTGAGACTTTCAGTATCGATCAAGGAGCGCTGATTCCTCAGCTGAGGGAGGATGTCAGAGTTGGTAATTGGGGGTTTCCCCCCCCCCCCCCCCCCGTCTATTTGGACCGGATGTGGAATTTGGACTCATTGTTAACTTCCTCCCACGTACACCACTGTGGGCCTATTCTGCTTGTGCTCCGAAGGAATGTGCACCGAAGGAATGTGGTTTGGGCAACTGTGTTTGCAGGATACGAGTCTGTGACACTCCCCATGTTGGGGTGTTGCTCAGCTGCTCTGCGCAGCAACTCCTAATTTTGTACACTATCCCACAGGCGGTCTGTGAGCAGGGTTTCACAAGTTTGACTTTTCTCCGTCTGCCTTATTTAATGCTGGGCAGCCTGCCCAGTTCTCTCTTCAATGGTGATAGTGTCTAATCACTGGCCAGCGGGCTGGGCTGTGTCACAGGCAGATCAGGGTGAATCAGACCCCTGGGGCTGCAAGCTCCAGATAACGTCACAGTTGGATATTAGTGATCTAGATGACACTTTACAGCAAATGGTTTGGTTTATTCAGTCAAGTCAAGTCAAGTCACTTTTATTTATATAGCACATTTAAAAAACAACTCTCGTTGGCCAAAGTGCTTTACATTGGTATAAGAATAGTATAACAAACAACAGTGGTTCATAGATTAAATACAAACATCACTACATACATATAGCCCTCGCTCAGAGGACGTCAAGAAAAGCTTGGGAGTAGAGATTAATTTTAAGTCTCGACTTAAAGGAGTCGATGGAGGGGGCAGTTCTGATGGGAAGTCTAGGAGCTTGCAACAGTCTAGGCGCTGCAACCGCAAAGGCGCGGTCGGTCGCCTCTGAGCTTATGCCTAGACCGTGGGATGTTCAGCATCCCCAAGCCGGCCGATCTGAGGGACCTGGAGGTGGTGTGGTGGGTGAGCAGACTTTTAATGTAGGTGGGGGCAAGCTCGTTATTGTCACGTGTACAGTGGTGTACCGAGTGAAAATCTTTTTTGTGCTAACCACTCAGCGGAAAGACTATATATGATCACAATCGAGCCATCCGCTGTGTACAGGTATAAAGTGACTAACATTTAGTGCAAGATAAAGTCTGATCAAAGATAGCCCGATGGTCTGATGATAGTAGCTCAGGACTGCTCTCTAGTTGTTGATAGGTTGGTTCAGTTGCCTGTTAAGCGCTGGGAAGAAACTGCCCCTGAATCTGAGGATGTGTGTTTTCGCACTTCTGTACGTCTGGCCTGTTGGGGTCCCGGTGGGTCGGGCCCAGTGGTCTTGTCGTGGGCCCGGCAGCTCCGGAGGAAGCCGCCGGTAGAATCGGTGGGCCGTGGGTCTCGGTCGGATTTGCTCGTCGCCTCCTGGCGCCGCTGAGTGGTCGCGGCAAGTCTTCTGGTCCCGGGAGTCGGCACGTTTACAAATCTGAGGGGCAGATGGAGAAGAGCGTAGTGTAAGTAAGAAATGCTGCTGTTGGAGTGGAGATGTAAGAGTGGAGCGATTGTAATGCGTGATTGCAGATCCGCTCCGGTGACCAACACACACAGTCGCCTGGCTCGGGCGCCATCTTGGATCATGATTCCAATCGGTAGTTTGCTGGTCGCTTGCTGCGCCCGTTTAAAATTCCGGATTATGTGGATTAAAACATCTGCGTTGCGGTGTGAACTGGATCAGGAACAAAATTACTGCACGTTCAACATGCACGCTGCAGAATCTCCGCATCTTTTCTGATTTCCCCCGCCTAACTTTCCGTCACGGGCAAACCTGGACACGTTCCCCTCGGCCTGATCTTTGGGGAATAATTAATAACTCAGCGCATGAGGCTTTGGGAAAAGTGCAGTGAGGAGAAACAAAACCTGTTTCCTGTTTGAAACGACCGGGACTTTGTGTAAACACTGAAATAATTGGTACTCTGGAGAGTCGTGTGGATCTGGCTGCAATTCATCAGCTGACCAAGAGTTTGGTTTTCCAGTTAAATGCATCAGTTAGAATCAGGAGTTGTGATTTTAATTTGCGCAAAGTTGGCTGCAGGGGCGGCTCGTTCTCTGAAGATGCCTCGAGAATATCTTGCTACTCGTGTGCATTGGCTAATTTACTAAATCCAGTCACGAGAGCACATCTCATATACTGCTAGAACTTGGATAGACACAAAATGCTGGAGCAACTCAATACAACAATACAATACCGTTTATTGTCATTTGAACCTCAAATGAAGTTCAAACGAAATTTGGTTTCTGCAGTCATACAACAAGAAAAGAACCAAGACACACACCAACACAATTTACACAAACATCCATCACAGTGAATCGCCTCCTCACTGTGATGGAAGGCAAAGTCTTGTCTCTCCCCTGCTCTCCCTTCTTCTCCCAATGTCAAAGCCCCCGGCGGGCGATGTAAGGCACTGCCCGGGTCTTGATGCTGGAGCCCCCGGCGGGCGATGGCAAGTCCCGCGGCCATTTAAGCCACGCCCGGCGATGTAAGGGCCTGCCCAGGTCTCAGCGCGGACAGGCAGCATCTCTGGAGAGAAGGAATGGGCGACGTTTCAGGTCAAGACCCTTCTTCAGGCTTGCTGCTGGAACTTGGTTCAGGGTGACTTCTGGAGTTAGTGTTAATGGCTGAAGAATGTATGCTTGTCTGAGCGGAGTTTGTACGTTCTCCCCGTGACCTGCGTGTGTTGTCTCCGAGATCGCCAGTTTCCTCTCGCACTCCAAAGACGTACAGTTTTGTAGGTTAATTGGCTTGGTATAATTGTAAATTGCTGCTTGTGTAAGTGTGTAGGATAGTGCAAGTGTGCAGGGATCGCTGGTCGGAGTGGACTCGGTGGGCTGTTTCCGCGCTGTGTCTCTAAATTAAACTAAATGTTGGAGAGCAACTTCTAGATTTTTGCTCGCTTTTGTTGGACGTTCAACTTCTTTGACCCTGTGGAGACGCCGGGCATGTGGGAATGGAGAGCAATGAAGCGACAGCAAGACGTGAACCAATGCCTCTACTTCCTGAGGAGACTGAGGACATTTGGCATGTCTCCAACAATTCTTATGAACCTCTACAGATCCACCACAGAAAGGATGCTGTCCGGCTGTATAACAGCTTGGTTTGGGAACAGCTCTGCCCAAGAGCGCAAGCAATTACATAGTTGTGGATGTAGCCCAGTCCGTCACACAGACCAGACGTTCCACCATTGATTCCATCCACACTTTACACTGCCTAGGGAAAGCAGAATACGCCTGCCCTGTTTGGGAGAGATCGACACATGCAAAGAAGATCGACTCATCCTTGAATGCCAGCTGCCGTAGCATCACTAGTTGCCTCCGATCTACAGACATAAACAAGGTCTACCTACTGGCTGGCATCACTCCAGACATCAGGAGAGTAGGACAAAGAGTCTGAAACAACTGACAGACGATAGACACCCATTACACAACCATGTACTGGTTAAAATCCCGTAAGAGCTCCCTAAAGGGCCTGTCCCACTTTCCTGAGCTGCTCACGAATTCTCCCGAGTTTTCCCCTTGATTCAAACTCGGAGAATGTTCGTAACGGGTCCGTAGGAGTCCATAGCTATATTGTAGAGGCTCGTTATGCCATCCGTAGGTACTTGGGGCATCGGGTAAATCGGGACGTTTTTCCAGCATGGCAAAAAAATGTCCATGAGTAAAAAGATAGTCGGGAGGAGAAAAATTGCAACATTTAATGCCCCGAGTACCTACAGCTGACATAACGAGCCGCTACGATATATCTACGGAGGAGCTGCCAGCATAATAAAGAGTTGTCCCACCCAGGCCATTCTTCTTCCTGCTCCCGTATGGCAGAGTATACAGAAGCTTCAAAGCGCGCACCACCAGACATAGAAACACCTTCATCCTCTCTGTTACCAGGTTTCTGAACGGTCGTCCATAAGCTAGGGTACTGTCCGATTCACCTCTACTCCACTGAGGGCATTGGACTTTGTCTCTGGAACTGAGGTGTTCCAAAGCTGCTTTCCTTTGCTCAACCTATTGTGCTTTCTGAAGCAGGGTCTCGACCCGAAACGTCGCCTATTCCTTTTCTCCAGGGGATGCTGTCTGACCCTCTGTTTCCTCAGCTTGTTTGTGTCTATCTTTGGTTGAAGCCAGCATCTGCACTTCCTTCCTTCACTATTGGAGTTTGACTGGATTGTTTTTATGTATGGTATTAATTGATGTGTTTGGATAGCATGCAACGCAAAGCTTTGCACTGGACTTTGGTACGTGAGAATAATAAACCTAAGCTTAAAGTACCTATGGCAGTGCACAAATTTGTATGGGAGACAGACAAAATCAGAAGCAAAGGGAGACACAGTGCTGGAGTAACTCAGCAGGACAGGCAGCATCCCTGGAGATCGTGGATAAGTGATGTTTCGGGTCGGGACCCTTCTTCAACTTGAATGATCACCCATTCCTCTTCTCCAGAGATGCTGCCTGACACGCTGATTTACTCCAGCACCGTGTGTCCTTTTGTGCAAACTAACATCTGCAGTTACTTATTTCCACATTTAGATGGGAAACTAGCTTTCACTGTTTGTCTGTTTGTTTTAATTCTTGTTCCATCTCCATTGCCCTTCCAGGGGGTCGGATCTACCCTGTGTCCGTCCCGTACACCAGCACGCAAGGCACTCTGGGAAAAACCAGCGTCACGCTCTCCCTGGTCATGCCATCCCAGAATCAAATGATGAACGGTAACCACAGCAACTCCACGGGGGACGAGACCACACCTACGCTCACGAACAGGTACGTGTCCCGAGTACAGGTGGGGGGGGGGGGGTTAGTGAGGAGAGGCCAGGTCAAGGTACAATGTAGGCACAGGGAACGACAGCTGCTGGTTTACACAAAAGGGCACAAAGTGATGCCGCAACTCAACAGGTCAGACAGCATTCGCACAAAGTGCTAGATCAACTCAGCAGGTCAGGCAGCATCTCTGGAGGAAAGGAACAGGTGGCATTTTGGTCGGAACCCATCGTCAGGAAGCATCTGTGGGGCGGCACGGTGGCAGAGCTACTGCCTTACAGTGACGGAGTCCCGGGTTCCATCCCGACTACGGGTGCTGTCTGTACGGAGTTTGTACGTTCTCCTCGTGACCTGCGTGGATTTCCTCCAAGGTCTTCGGTTTCCTCCCACGCTCTAAAGACGTGCAGGCTTGTAGGATAATTGGCTTGGTATAATTGTATAAATATAAAATGATCCCTAGTGTGTGTAGGGCAGAGTTAGTGTAGGGGGTTTGCTGGTCGGTGCGGACTCGATGGGCTGAGGGGCCTATTTCCATGCAGTATCTCTAAACTAAACTAGACTTTTGAAAACGTGTCCCTGGATACAATGGATAGGCAACGTTTCGGGTCGGGACCGTTCTTCAGACATTGATGGGGAATGAGGAATGGGGAAGAAAGCTGGGAAAGAGGAGAAGCAGGTGGTAGATCAGGGGTCGGCAACCTACGGCCCCCGGGCCGAATGCGGCCCGTAACCCGAATTCAACCGGCCCTCAGGTGGATTTGTTTCCCCCATAATCACCCGGCCCACCGAGCGCTGAGCTCTGGCTGTACCGTATCCTGCGCAAAGCCGCCGGCACGGCCGCTCACCTTCTATGAACACGTTTAAGAAAGAACTGCAGATGCAGGAAAAATCGAAGGTAGACAAAACTGCTGGAGAAACTCAGCGGGTGAGACATGCAAGGACTGCATGAGGCTGTCTCACCCGCTGAGTTTCTCCGGCATTTTTGTCTACCTTCTGTGAACACGTGATTTGATGCCTGCCATCCGGGGCGGGATCCATGTGTACACGTGAGAGATGTGGCCCGCCATCCACTCACAGACATGCGTCCCGGCCTCTATGCAGAACAAGGTTGCCCACCTCTGTGATAGATGCGATGGGAGATGTTGGTCGATGGATGGTTGGAACAAAGGCCAGAGATTTAGGCAGAAGCTGTGAGACAGACTGAGTGAAGTTGTGAAGCAAGAGGAAGATATGTTGGAGGAGGGGAGAAATGGGTGAACCAAGGGATGGATGACTTGATTTAAGTGCTTGCAGTTCCAGTAACACAGCAGCTGATCCAGGCCGTGCTGTGAAAGTCAGGTGCTGTCTTTCCCGACCTCAGGCCATTTTTGTGTTTTACAGCAGGATGTGCGTTTGGACTGGGCGCGGTGTCCCACGGTATGAGTTCATTCCAAGAGCGCTCCCGAGTTTGCCCTGATTCGAACTCGGAGCTTTACGGTAATGGCCGCTTGTCGGTACTCGGGGCTCTCGTGGACATTTTTCAACGCGTTGAAAAATCTTCACGAGTCTTACCGTGCTTACCTGCCGTTAGCGAGTCTTCCCGAGTACCTGCCGTTAGCGTGACGAGCCGCTAAGGGACGTCCCCGAGCTCCGACGTACCCGCTACGTTCATTCTCCGTGCTTACCACGAGGTAGAATTTTTTTTGAACTCGAGAGTGCTCTTGGAATGAACTCGTCCCGTGGGATTTAATACAGCAAAACATTTTAGTGCCCAAACCCTATGCCCACTGACGGGCACATCTCATGAGGGGCTAAGTGGTGTTTCACATTAGATGCCAGCGGTGGTGGCATGGTGGCGCAGGTGCTGCCGTACAGCGCCACGGGACCCAGGTTTAATTCTGACTGCTGCTGTGTGTATGGAGTGTAATTGTCGGTTAATTGGCATTGGTAAATTGTATCCCTGGTGTGTAGGATAGAACTAGTGTGTGGGTGATGGACACAAAAAGCTGGAGTAACTCAGCGGGAGGGGCAGCATCTCTGGAGAGAAGGAATGGGCACCCATGCTGCCTGTCCCACTGAGTTACTCCAGCTTTTAGTGTTGATCTCGGTTTAAACCAGCATCTGCAGTTCCTTCCCGCACATAGTGTATGGGTGTTGGCTGGTCAGCATGAACTGGGTGGGGCCGAAGGGCCTGTTTCCACGCTGTATCTCTAAACTAAAACTATACTAAGATGCCCTAGATGCTGGGAATCTCGTGCTCTTGCCCCAGAGGCGGGGGAGGGGTGGGGAGCCAGCCATCTTGTTCTGCTGCTGTGCCAAGCAGGGCATCTGGCAAAGCTGTCACTTGAGGGAAGGTAAGTGGGGTTTGGCTGTTGCATTGTGCGGTGGGGATGGTGCAAAGAGCAGGGTCCAGGTGACACAGGGGAGGGGTGGAGAAGAAGTTTGGATAAAGTAAATAAAGGGAATTCCTTCACCGGTTTCTAATGGAGAGTAGCTATGTTTCATTCTTCTGCTTCTTGCGTGTGGCGCGCACAGCCTAAAATAGTTGGACAACTCGTTCTATTTGATCTTCCATTTGTGCACGTCGAGTTGATTGCATTAGTCGAAACAGGGCGGACCACCTGAAGGTTGCAATCTTCCACCCCCTATGTTTCATTCATCTGCCGTTAGTCTAGAGATACAGCGTGGAAACAGGCCCTTCGACCCACCGCACCGACCATCAATTACCCATTCACACCATGTAGAAACAATAGACAATAGGTGCAGCAGTAGGCCATTCAAGCCAGCACTGCCATTCAATGTGATCATGGCTGATCATTCCCAATCAGTACCCCGTTCCTGCCTTCTCCCCATACCCCACGACTCTGCTATCTTTAAGAGCCCTATCTAGCTCTCTCTTGAAAGTTTCCAGAGAACCAGCCTCCACTGCCCTCTGAGGCGGAGAATTCCACAGACTCACAACCCTCCGTGTGAAAAAGTGTTTCCTCATCTCTGTTCTAAACATTATTCTTTATTCTTATTCTTAAACTGTGGCCCCTGGTTCTGGACTACCCCAACATCGGGAACATGTTTCCTGCCGCTAGCATGCCCAAACCCTTAATAATCTTATATGTTTCAATAAGATGCCCTCTCATCCTTCTAAATTCCAACGTATACAAGCCCAGCCTCTCCATTCTCTCAGCATATGACAGTCCAACCATCCTGGGAATTAACCTTGTGAACCTCTCCCACAATAGCAAGAATGTCCTTCCTGAAATTAGGGGACCAAAACTGCATACAATACTCCAGGTGTGGTCTCACTAGGGCTCTGTACAACTGCAGAAGGACCTCTGGTTTATACCAAAGATAGATACAAAGTGCTGGAGTAACTCAGCGAGTCAGGCAATATCTCTGGAGGAAAAGGATGGGTGATGTTTAAGATTTGGACCCTTCTTTGTTCTGAAGACTGAAGCCCCAACCTGAAATGTCACCTATTTCTTTTCTCCAGTTGCTGCCTGACCCGCTGATTTACTCCGGCACATTGTGTCTACACAACACAATCAATCAATAAGAAAAAAAAATAATGATAAAATAAGAAAATTAACAATAAAGAGTACAATAAACAAACAGACAAACGATGCTGCTTATGACAGACCAGATAACGGTGGATAATTTTAAGGTAGATTATGAGTGCAGTATTTCTTCTGCAGCCATACAACAAGAAGAAACAATTTTACAAGACACACAACCAACTCAATTCGCACAAACATCCATCACAGTGAATCTCCTCCTCACTGTGATGGAAGGCAAAGTCTTGTCTCTCTCCTGCTCTCAATCCTCTCCTGATGTTAAAGCCCCCGGCTGGCGAGGGCAGGTCCCGCAGCCATTAAGGCCGCGCCGGGCGATGTAAGGCCCCGCTCCGGATCTTAATGTTGGAGTCCCCGGCGGGCGATGGCAAATCCCGCGGCCGTAAAGCTGCGCGGGGCGATGTCAGGCCCCGCTCCGAGTCGTTTTCAGCCCCGCAACTCGAGCGGATGAAGCTGCCGCCGCGGGAGCTCTGATAAGCGGTCTCCCACCAGGGACCTGCGAGCTCCCGATATCACAGTCCACCGGGCCTGCAGCCAGAGCCTCCGAGCTGCGGAGTCGGGTCACAGCCGCGCGCCACCTCAGCACTCCACGCTCCGAGGCCGGCCCGCCCCAAGATGGTGAGTAGTCCGCAGCTCTGCAACGGGAGCCCCATGTCGTTCCGGCTGGAGGCTGCTCCACGGTGCTAGGCCCCAACGACAATGGAGACCCGACAGGGAAAAGGTCGGGTCTCCCATGCAGGGAGGAGATTAAAAGTTTCCCCCGCCCCCCCCCACATATACACAGTTAAAAATATATAAAAACCACTACACATTAAACAAGACAAAAAAAAATGTTTTAAAAGGAAGAACAGGTGGACTGCAGGGGCGGCTGCCGCGAAGAGCCGCCCAACACATTCTTTCTCTGGGATAGTCAGCACAGCTTTGTGTGTGGGAGATTGTGTCTGATAAATCTGATTTGAGTTTTTGATAAACTAAAGTTAATCAGGGCAAGATGATAGACATAGTCTATATAGATTACAACAGGGCCTTTGATAAGATTCCATGTGGTTGACAGCCTCGCCAGGGATGAGAACCACATGGAATGAGAGACCGTACAGCACAATATGACGATTGTGATTGTGACCATCCCTTCTGGTTCCTTTCCAGTCAAAGCCCGACGGCCACGCTGCAGTCGACCAACACCCACACGCACAGCAGCAGCTCCAGCTCGGGGGACGGGCAGGGCCACCTCTTCCACCGCCACCGGCTGCCTCACACCCTTCAACCCGACCAGGACGGCCGCGTCGAGCCCTATGTCGACTTCCTGGAGTTCTACCGGCTCTGGACGGTGGACCACAGTGAGCAGACGGTGGCCGGAGCGCAGTAGGTGACGTGTCCGGGCTGCCCCACACCCGACTCTGGGCTGCCGAGAGGCTCCGAGCTGGATCTTTGATCCATCGGCCTTCCTGGAGAGGTGGGAACGTGAACATCGGACAGACCTGCACGGCTGCTCGTTCTCCTTTGGGTTTCATCTCCTCATCAGATCAGCTGACCTGGGCAATTGTCAGGGCACCAGAGCCTTGCAATGGAGAGGAATATTCGAGACCTGTGTGTATGTGTGTATAAATACATGTGTGTATATACAGTGCCCTCCATTAATGTTTGGGACAAAGACCCATCAATTATTTATTTGCTTCTGTACGCCACAATTTGAGATTTGTAATAGAAAAAAATCACATGTGGTTAATAGACAATGGGTGCAGGAGTAGGCCATTTGGCCCTTCGAGCCAGCACCCTCATTCAATGTGATCATGGCTGATCATCCCCAATCAGTACCCTGATCCTGCCTTCTCCCCATATCCCCTGACTCCGCTATTTTTAAGAGCCCTATCTAGCTCTCTCTTGAAAGCATCCAGAGAACCTGCCTCCACTGCTCTCTGAGCCAGAGGTTAAAGTGCACATTGTCAGGTTTTATTAAAGGGTAATGTTATACATTTTGATTTCACCATGTAGAAATTACAGCTGTGTTTATACATAGTCCCCCCATTTCAGGACATCATAATGTTTGGGACACATGACTTCACAGGCAGTTGTAATTGCTCAGGTGTTTAATCCTCCTTAATGCAGGTATAAGAGAGCTCTCAGCACCTAGTCTTTCCTCCAGTCTTTCCATCACCTTTGGAAACTTTTATTGCTGTTTATCAGCATGAGGACCAAAGCTATGCCAATGAAAGTCAAATAAGCCATTATGAGACTGAGAAACAAGGATAAAACTGTTGGAGACATCAGCCAAACCTTAGACTTACTAAAATCAACTGTTTGGAACATCATTAAGTAGAAAGAGAGCACTAGTGAGCGTACTAATCGCAAAAAGATTGACTGGCCAAGGGAGACCTCCACAGCTGATGACAGAAGAATTCTCTCTATAATAAAGAAAAACCCCCAAACACCTGTCCGACAGATCAGAAACACTCTTCAGGAGTCAGATGTGGATTTGTCAATGGCCACTGTCTGCAGAAGACTTCATGAACAGAGATGCAGAGGCTACACTGCAAGATGCAAACCATTGGTCAGTCGCAAAAATAGGATGGCCCGGTTACAGTTTGCCAAGAAGTACTTACAAGAGCAACCACAGTTCTGGAAATAGGTCTTGTGGGCAGATGAGATGAAGATTAAATTTATATCATAAAGATGGCAAGAGCAAAGTATGGAGGAGAGAAGGAACTGCCCAAGATCCAAGGCATACCACCTCATCTGTGAAACACAGTGGTGGGGGTGTTATGGCCTGGGCATGTATGGCTGCTGAAGGTACTGGCTCACTTATCTTCATTGATGATACAACTGCTGATGGTAGTAGCATAATGGATTCTGAAGTGTATAGACATATCCTATCTAACAGGAGTTTTTCCAAAGCTAAAAAATGGTCAATTCTTGTGTGGCCAATCTGAACCCAATTGAGCATGTCTTTTCTATGGTGAAGGGAAAACTGAAGGGGACTAGCCCCCAAAACAAGCATAAGCTAAAGATGGCTGCAATACCGGCCTGGCAGAGCATCACCAGAGAAGACACCCAGCAACTGGTGATGTCCATGAATCGCAGACTTCAAGCAGTCATTGCATGCAAAGAATATGCAACAAAGTACTAAACATGACTACTTTCATTTACATGACATTGCTGTGTCCCAAACATTATGATGCCCTTAAATGGGGGGGGGGAAACTATGTATAAACACAGCTGTAATTTCTACATGTTGAAACCAAAATGTATAAAAATGGCCTTTATTAAAACCTGACGATGTGCACCTTAACCACATGTGATTTTTTTTTTCTATTACAAATCTCAAATTGAGTAGTACAGAGGCAAATAAATAAATGATGAGTCTTTGTCCGAAACAATATGGAGGGCACTGTACATGTGGATGTATATACATGTGTGTACGTGTGTGTAAGGCCGTGCTGGGTTCATCTGTGATGACTTCCACAACCAAATAGTCTGCCGACTGCTTAAACTGCGGCAAAACGATTGCCACAGTCGCCCTGGAGATTGCAATGCAACCCCTGGAGGGACGTGGGCTGAGTTTGTTCGACTTCTTCCTCTCGAGGAACCCTCTGACTGACTCTGAGTGGAGTGTGTGTTCAGGAGCTGTTGAAGCTCCTCACTGTTTGATCCAACATCCCCAAAAGTATTTGGCAGCAGCTTGGGGAAAGCGGCCGACCACTCCGATCATTATCCCAGACGATGAAGCTACAAATATAAAGACGCTATCCTGCCACACTGCCAGCCTTTTATCATGACCTTCATCCAAAGAGAGCGCGTGCCATGTGACTGATTGCAAGATGTGAACAGTCCGAATGTTATAGTCAATGAAAATCAAATTGAGTGCAGGTGCTGCAAATCTAAAGACATAAGATGCTGGAAACACTCAGCAGATCAGGCAGCGTCGGTGGAATGAGAAACAGAGGTAATATTTCAACCTCAAAATGCTCCCATTTGATCACAGGGTTACAGCTTATCCCCATGGCAACCCTGACTTCCCCCTTCCATTTTGTCTGAGCTAACCCTCTCCCATCGTTTTTTGCAAAGCAAATCTTTATTTATCCTCGTTCTGTCGAAGAATCTTCGACCTGAAATATTCACTCTTTCGCACTCCACGCTTGCTGTGTGACCTGCTAAGATATTTTCAGAATTCAGTTTTATCTTGGTTTGTCTTCACTTTCAAGGCCATGTGTAATCTTTCCTGGTTATCTTCTGTTCTCACCTCTGCCTATTACAACAAATATTTTTCCTACTGTTATGCTTTCTCTCGACTGTGTGGCCTCTGCTGTCCAGAGTTGCTTCAGAATTTTCTGCGGCATAACTCTGAGAAGCGGTGCGTTGTGTGGGGGTTAGTGAGTTTGTGGATGGTTTCTGCTGCGTGTGCAGTGGTATTTTCATTGCAGGCTGTGTGAATCGGAGACCATTCGTTTCTGAGTGTTCCGGCTCTCTGCAGCAATGCGCTTTCTCAGCCGTAAGTAGATTTGCACTGGCGTGATGCGTCTGCTCGGCCAAGTGGCGGTCTAATAATGTTGTCATGTAGAGGCCGGCACAGCGGTAGAATTGCTGCCTTACAGCGCCACAGACCCGGGTTCAATAGACAATCGGTGCAGGAGTAGGCCATTCGGCCCTTCGAACCAGCACCGCCATTCAATGTGATCATGGCTGATCATCCCCAATCAGTACCCAGTTCCTGCCTTCTCCCCATATCCCCTGACTCCACTATCCTTTAAGAGTATCTAGCTCTCTCTTGGAAGCAGTCCAGAGAACCGGCACCCACCGCCCTCTAAGGCAGAGAATTCCACAGACTCACAACTCTCTGAGAAAAAATGTTTCCTCGTTTCCGTTCTAAATGGCTTACCCCTTATTCTTAAACTGTGGCCCCTGGTTCTGGACTCCCCCAACATCGGGAACATGTTTCCTGCCTCTAGTGTGTCCAAACCCTTAACAATCTAATGTTTCAATAAGATCTCCTCTCATCCTTTTAAACTCCAGAGTGTACAAGCCCAGTCGCTCCATTCTCTCAGCATATGACAGTCATCCCAGGAATTAACCTTGTAAACCTAAGCTGCACTCCCTCAATAGCAAGAACGTCCTTCCTCAAATTAGGGGACTAAAACTGCACACAATACTCCAAGTGTGGTCTCACTAGGGCCTTGTACAACTGCAGAAGGACCTCTTTGCTCCTATACTCGATTCGACTCTTGTTATAAAGGCCAACATGCCATTTGCTTTCTTCACTGCCTGCTGTACCTGCATGCTTACTTTCATAGACTGATGAACAAGGACCCCCAGATCCCGTTGTACTTCCCCTTTTCCCAACTTGACGCCATTCGAAAGCCAACGGTTCGATCCTGACTATGACTGCTGTCTGTATGGAGTTTGTGTGTGCTCCCCGTGACCTGCGTGGGTTTACTCCGGGAGCTCCGGTTTCCTCCCACACTCAAGACGTACAGGTTATGTAGGCTAATTGACTTGGTAAATACAGCGGGTTCAGTTTAGAGATACAACGGCCCCTCGGCGCCCCGTGTCCGCGCCAACAAGTGATCCGTGCACACATACGCACACTAGGGACAATTTACAATTACAGCAAGCCAATGAACCTACAAACCTGTACGTCTTTGCAATGTGGGAGGAAACCGGAGCACCAAAGAAAATCCATAGGGAGAATGAACAGACAGCACCCGTAGTCAGGATGGACCCGGGTCTCTGACGCTGTGAGGCAGCAACTCTACCGCTGCGCCACTCTGCCGCCCAGGGTAGTGGGTTTGGTGAGTTTGGGGGTGGGTCCTGGAATGTCCTGGCCAGGGGTTGTGGTAGAGACAAGATTCCTGATGTTTAACTCATTTTGATAAGTACGGAAAAGTGCAGGGAATGGAGTGATCTAGATCACAGGCAGGCAGGGGAGATTAGTTGTGTTTGGTTTATTGTCACGTGTACAGTGAGAAACATTTGCCGCGTGCAGTCCAGACTACTAATGTAGCAAAGTTTAAATGTGCCCTGTTGGCCACCTCGGCCCATTCATGGATGTGAACACACTTCTCAATGACACCTCTGGCTGCCCCAAACCCTGCATTGTTCCTCAGCCACAGCAAACAATATATACTTTATACAATGGCACGGTGGTGCTGCGGTAGAGTTGCTGCCTTACAACACTTGCAGCGCTGGAGACCCGGGTTCAATCCCGACTATGGGTGCTGTCTGTACAGAGTTTCCCCGTGACCTGCCTTGGTTTACTCCGAGATCTTCGGTTTCCTCCCACACTCCAAAGACGTACAGGTTTGCAGGTCAATTGGCTTGGATTTGTATACTTGGTATAAGTGTATATTGTCCCTAGTGTGTGTGTGTGTGTGTGTGTGTGTGTGTGTGGGCTCGTGTTAATGTGCGGGGGTAGCTGGTCAGTGTGGACTCGGTGGGCCGAAGGGTCTGCTTCCGTGCTGTATCTCCAAACTAAACTAAAATACTAAACAGCAGAGAATCAGGCGGTGCAAATTCGCTTCCCTCTCCCGTGCCCAAGGGTAATGCGCACGCCCTTCTTCAAGCTGCGAGGTATCGGTAAGTCTGCAGAAAAATACAAAAGACATGAAATAAAATGGGCGGCCTAATGTAAAATAAATTTCAGTGTTGGTATGTTTAAGGCTGCACATCTGATAGAGAGGCAGGATAAAGAAGGAAGATTGGGGATGCACCAGCTGTCCAGATATTCCACTCAATATATTTTTTTTGTTTAGAGATGTAGTCATAGAGTGATACAGTGTGGAAACAGGCCCTTCGGCCCAATGTGCCCAAACCAGCCAACACGTCCCAGCTACACTAGTCCCACCTGCCCGCGTTTGGTCCATATCCCTCCAAACTAAACACGGAGATTCCGTTTCCAGGAAAGAGATCCTTAAGGCCATGACATGATTTCATAAGGCAAGCATAACATTTATATTTCTTTTCCTGATGACCTTCATAAGTGGGATGTAAATATAAGATAGTATCTAGGCAACCATTCTTCTGCAGTTGTATAGGGCTCTGGTCAGACCACATCTGGAGCATTGTGTACAGTTTTGGTCTCCTAATTTGAGGACGGACATCCTTGTGATTAAGGCAGTGCAGCGCAGGTTCACGAGATTGATCCCTGGGATGGCGGGGCTGTCATATGAGGAAAGATTAAAAAGACTAGGCTTGTATTCACTGGAGTTTAGAAGGATGAGGAGGGATCTTATAGAAACATATAACATTATAAAAGGACTCGACAAGCTAGATGCAGGAAAAATGGTCCCAATGTCGGGTGATTCCAGAACCAGGGGCCACAGTTTAAGAATAAGGAGTAAGCCATTTAGAACGGAGACGAGGAAACAGTTTTTCTCACAGAGTTGTGAGTCTGTGGAATTCTTTGCCTCAGGGTGCGGTAATAAAGGGGAGATAATTTAAGTCTGAGGTGAGAAAAAACATTTTTACCCGGAGAGTTGTGAATTTATGGAATTCCCTGCCACAGAGGGCAGTGGAGGCTAAGTCACTGCATGGATTTAAGAGAGAGTTGGATAGAGTTCTAGGGGCTAGTGGAGTCAAGGGATATGGGGAGAAGGCAGGCACGGGTTATTGATAGCGGGCGATCAGCCATGATCACAATGCTGGCTTAGAGGGCCGAATGGCCTCCGCCTGCACCTATTTTCTATGTTTCTAACCGTGCTGGGAAATGGGGAACAGATGGGTCATCTATCCATTTCTTGATTAGTACGGGTGTCAGGGTGTTATGGGGAGAAGGCAGGAGAATGGGGTTGAGAGGGAAAGATAGATCAGCCACGATTGAATGGCAGAGTAGACTAGTTGGGCAAGCAAGAATTTCATTGTCCTATCTGGGACACATGACAATAAACTCTCTTGACTTGACTAGATGGGCCGAATGGCCTACTGCTCCTACAATTCAAGCCCTTATTATCCAGAGAGAGAAGTGCACAGAGCTCACTGCCATAGGACCAGTTGAATTAGCATTCAGGGAAAAGCAAATAAATACAAACAAGAAAAAGGCTATTTTAAAAAAATACGTGGTGTTGATGTCGGGGCAGAGGAACCACTGTATTGTAAGGTCAAGTGATTTTTCAAACGGGTTTTTCACTGCAATTGCATTCATTGACAATCAAATACTAAGTAGGTTCAATGTCAGAGATACTCAGGAAAAAATAGTTCCTCAAACAAAGTCAAAAGTTGTGCTTCATTAGATGAAAAGAAAACGCCCCACGGCTGTTCTCGGCATCGGGGTCCTGCGTGTTTATCCGCAGTCTGAATGTGATAACGGGAATCCTGCCCATTTCCTGCTGACAGCCACAGACCTAGCGTGCCCATGGTAACCTCAATAACATTGCAGTCAAAGATCCTATAGCGAGCAAGATATAGATCACCCGACGAAAAAGACTTAGTACGATCATGGGTCATTTTCAGCCCCGTTTCCGTAACCAGCTTCCGTCTCCGCACCAAAGATCCCGTAGAGGAGCAAAGATATTAGTGCGGAGACGGAAGCCGGTTACGGAAACATCCTCGTAAAAATCAAAGTTATTTGGGGAAAATCTTCTCATTTACAGAATTATAATTTATTAACACAAACTGTTCCCCCGCAACGTTGATTACACTGCGAGTCGGGTCGGGTCAGGTTACTGAAATGGATGAAAAAAGGCGCACGTTCCGCTCCGTTGCGTACTACACGTCAGCCCATTGCATTTAGAATTTTGCTCCGCTATAGGATCTTTGGTTGCAGCGGCTTCAACGTCCTCTATCACAAACCTCGTCCACAACAGGAGGAATCCTAGAATGACAGATTGGTCCGGAACTACTATCTGCCTCATTGGAGACCCTTTGATCGGATTTTGCCGGTTTTATCCTGCACTAAAACGTTATTCACATTATTCCCTTTCTCACGTATGTGTGCACTGTGGATGGCTCGATTGTAATCGTCTAGTGTGGCCAAATTGGGCTGAAGGGCCTGTTTCCACACTGACTAAATATGGAAAGAGCTGCCGGAGGATGTAGTTGAGGCAAGTACTAGCAGAATTTAGTACATTTCAATGAGATCATGTCTCCAAAACCTAAGGAGCACACCCAGTCTGTTTAATTTCTTGGGGCCGTCATCCATTTGGGTACCAATCCATCCCTTGTGGAAAGTACCTCTCCCTTGTGTCTGGAGAGCATACCTGCACTCAACAATCTGGTTGCAGATTCACCAGGATTCCATGTAATGGCAGTAGGACTTGCACTCAGATTCATATAGGTTTGGTGCACTATTGTCACATCGTGAGGAATAAGAGAAGAATTAGGCCATTCGGCCCATCAAGTCTACTCTGCCGTTCAATCACGGCTGATCTATCTCGCCCTCCTAAAGGGCCTGTCCCACTTTCAAGACCTAATTCACGACCTCTGCCAAGTTTGCCCTTGACCCATACTCGCATGGTCGTCACAAGGTCGTAGGTGGCTCGTAGGCAGGCCGTGATGCTAGTTGTAGGTACTCGTGGCATCAAGTAGGTTGGGGCGTTTTTTCTAGCCTGATGAAAAATGTCCACAAGTAAAAATGGTCGTGAATTAGGTTGTGAAAGTGGGACAGGCCCTTAACCCCATTCACCTGCCTTCTCCCCATGACCCCTGACACCTGTACTAATCAAGAATCTATCTCTGTCTTAAAAATATCCACCGACTTGGCTTCCACAGCCTTCTGTGGCAAGGAATTCCACAGATTCACCACCCTCTGATGTGTACCGAGGCACAGTGAAAAACTTTGCTTTGCATGTTTGCCAAGTAAATCATGACAGATATGAGTGCATCAGGTACCGCAAAAGAGAAAATAGAGAACCAGAGGACATGGGTTTAAGGTGAGGGGGGAAAGATTTAATGGGAACCTGATCAGCAACTTTTTCACACAAAGGGTGGCGGGTGCATGGAACCAGCTGCCAGATGAGGTAGTTGAGGCTGGGACTATCCCAACATCATAATCTTGTACAATTCAATGAGATTGTGTCTCCTAAACCTGAGTGGGACCAATATAGAGATGGTGCTGATAGCAGAATCACAGCATAATTTGTTGCCTGTTCACACCTGCCCTTGTGTGCCTTGAACCTTGAATGGCTGCAGTCCTAGTGAAGGCGTTCCCGCAGTTCTGTGGCCCAGCAGGCCCCAGGATTTGGACCCAGCAATGATATGTTGAAGACTTTGGGTGGTACAGTGGCACAGCGATAGAATTGCTGCCTTACCTGCGCCAGAGACTCAGCTTGGAGGGATGGAAGGAGCTGAGATAGGGACAGTATTTGGGCAAATGACACAAGTTTACACGGACAGGTTTGGGCCTGGATAGCACTACCTGGGATGGTGGTGGAGGCAGATATGATCATGGCATATAAGAGGTTTTTGTATGGGCGCATGGAAGTGCAGGGAATGGAGGAATATGGATCTTACTACAGGTGCAGAACTCTAAGATTTCAGTGGATCACCCCTGCTATTTGTACATTGTCCCTATGACTGTGTGAGTTTTCTCTGGATGCTCCAGTTTCCTCCCATGCTCCAAAGACATACAGGCTTGTCAATTAATTGGCGTGTAAATTGTCCCTAGTGTGTTGGATAGGCCGGGTCTACGGGTGATTGTTAGTCAGCATGGACCCGGTGGGCCAAAGGGCCTGTTTCCACACTACATCAATCAATAAACTAAACTATAGAGTTGCTGCCTTACAGTGAATGCAGCGCCGGGTTCGATCCCGACTACGGGTGCTGGTCTGTACGGAGTTTGTACGTTCTCACCGTGACCTGCGTGGGTTTTCTCCGAGATCTTCGGTTTTCTCCCACACTCCAAAGGCGTCCAGGATTTGTAGGTTAATTGGCTTGGTAAATGTAAGAATTGTCCCTCGTGCGTGTAATGTGCGGGGACCGCTGGTCAGCGCGGACCCGGTGGGCCAAAGGCCTGTTTCTGCGCTGTATCTCTAAACTAAACTAGACTAAAAGAAGGCAGAACGTGGTGAATCTCTGGAATTCTCTCCCCCAGAGGGCTGGGAAAACTAAATCACTGGAGAGGTATTTAATGAGGAAGTAGAAACATTATTGAAATAACAGGGAATTGAGGGCTATGAGGAACTAGCACAGAGAAGGAGATGAGGCCTGGGGCAGATCATCCACGATCACGTTGAATAGTGGTGCAGGCTTGAGGGGTTTAGCGGTTTACTACAATTTTCAATGGTTCTTTATCACATGTACAGACGTACTGTGAAATTTTTTTTTGCAAACAGTTCAGTAAGGTATTTTCTTATGAAGGACAATAGACAATAGGTGCAGGAGTAGACCATTCGGCCCCTCAAGCCAGCACCGCCATTCAATGTGGTCATGGCTGATCATCCCCCAATCAGTACCCAGTTCCTGCCTTCTCCTCATATCCGCTATCTTCAAGAGCCCTATCTAGCTCTCTCTTGAAAGTATCCAGAGAACCAGCCTCCACCGCCCTCTGAGGCAGAGAATTCCACACTCACAACTCTCTGTGTGAAAAAATGTTTCCTCATCTCCGTTCTAAATGGCTTACCCCTTATTCTTAAATTGTGGCCCCTGGTTCTGGACTCCCCCAACATCGGGAACATGTTTCCTGCCTCGAGCGGTTCCAAACCCTTAATAATCTTATATGTTTCAATAAGATTCCCTCTCATCCTTCTAAACTCCAGAGTATGCAAGCCCAGCCGCTCCATTCTATCAACATATGACAGTCCTGCCATCCCGGGAATTAACCTGGTGAGCCTTTGCTGTACTTCCTCAATAGCAAAGATGGCCTTGCTCAAATTTGAGAACCAAAACTGCACACAATAAGAAAGTAAGTAAGGACATGTGATATGGGGATCTTGGTCATGCCTGAAGAAGAGTCTCGACACGAAACGTCGCCTATTCTTTTTCCCCAGAGATGCTGCCTCACCCGCTGAGTTCCTCCAGCAATTTTGTCTACCTTTGATTTTTCCAGCATCTTTCTTAAACAGTTCTTTCATAAACAATCCTTCACCCCCCTGCTGTGCCTTGTTGATGGTAGAAAGGTCAGGAGATGACTCATTCACTACTGGATACTGGGTCAGTCTCTGACCGCTTCAGTCTCTGGCCTGCGATGACCCTGGGTTTTATGGTGATCCACTGCAAACTTAGCTCTCATTCTGTATATTGAGGACATAACAATCCTGCAGCTAGATTAAGAACCTATGTAATCCTGGTTATCGTCAAACATTATTGAGAATAGACAATAGGTGCAGGAGTAGGCCATTTGGCCCTTCGAGCCAGCACCGCCATTCAATGTGATCACGGCTGATCATTCCCAATCAGTACCCCGTTCCTGCCTTCTCCCCACAATCCCCTGACTCCCGCTATTTTTAAGAGCCCTATCTAGCTCTCTTGAAAGCATCCAGAGAACCGGCCTCCACCGCCCTCTGAGGCAGATGCTGCCTCACCCACTGAGTTTCTCCAGCATTTTTGTCTACCTTCGATTTTTCCAGCATCTGCAGTTCTTTCTTAAACACTTCAGTCTGACGAAGGATCTCGACCGGAAACGTCACCCATTCCTTCCCCCCAGAGATGCTGCCTGTCCCGCTGAGTTACTCCAGCATGTTGTGCCTACCATATGATAGAGACATAACCATGCAGCATGGAAACAAGCTCCTCGCCCCAACCCATCCAAGCTGACCAAGACACACCATCTACGCTGGGCCCAATCGCCTGTGTTTGGTCCATCTCCCTGTGAAACATTCCTATCCACGCACCTGTCTAAATGTCTTTTTTTATTGTCACCTGTTTCAACCACTTCCTTTGGCAAATATACTGCAGATACGAAGATACGGTGGGATATGGCAGCATCTCTGGAGTAAAACATGGTGATATTTTAGGTTGTGACCCTTCTTTAGAATGGCTATGGGGGGGAATAGGGGGGTGGGGGGGGGTGAGGTGGGAGGGAATAATGGGGGGGGGGGAGGTGGTGGGGAATAGTGAGGTGAGGTGGGGAGGAATAGTGGTGGTGGGGGGGTGGGGTGGGGTGGGGTGGGGGGGGGGGGGGGATACTGGGTGTGGGGGGGTAACTGGGAGCAAGAATTGACCAGGATAAATCCGGGGCCGGCAACAGATGACATCAGGCTGGGTGGTTCCAATAGGCCAATTGTTGGCCTGGGACAGTGTGGTCCCAAGAGGGATACATCGTTACGAACTGTGGAACTGGTTAACAGACTTTTAGTGGAGGGCCACGGGAGAGGAGTGTCTCTATAACCTACCTAAAATTAGAGAATTCAACATTCAACGCCAGCTACCCAAGTGAGATATGAGGTGCCGTTTCTCAAATCTGCGTGACACAGCCATCTGGCAATGGAGGAGGCCCAGGATCAGAAGGTCAGTGTGGGAATGAGGAGTTAAAATGATTAGCAGCCAGGAGGTCCAGGGCTCAGCAAAATGGCTGCCGGGTCGACGCTTGGTCTCGCCGACGTGCAGGGGCCCACATCAGGAACACCGGATGCATTAGATGAGGTTGATGTGAATCTTTGTCTCGTCTCGGGTCCCTGCATGGAGTCGTTGGAGGAGGTTTAGGGGCAGGTGTTGTATACCCTGCGGTTGCCGGGGGTAGTACCCAGGGAGGGGGGTGGTTTGGGTGGGAAGGAATGAGTGAACCGATGAGTTGCGGAGGGTGCGGTCTCTGCGGAAATCTGCAAGGGGTGGAGATGGGAAGTTTAGTGGTGGGGGGTCACGTTGGCTGGATGTCGGAGGATGGTGCGTTGGATGTTGGGGCTGGTGAGGTGAATCCTGGA
Organism: Okamejei kenojei; assembly: GCA_035221665.1. NCBI lineage: Eukaryota > Metazoa > Chordata > Chondrichthyes > Rajiformes > Rajidae > Okamejei > Okamejei kenojei. Next base: position 13,607,910 of record CM069167.1, on the reverse strand, counting down.
CAGAAGGTGGGATGTCAGTACGTGGGCAGGAGTGAAGTCATTGCAGTGGAAAGTGAACAAGGCGAGCTCTGAGAAGGGGTAGAGGGAGATGGGGGCTGAAAAATTCAGAGCGGGAGACTGGTGGCTGAATTCTTCTTCCTCGTGTCCAGCCATCTTCCATATCGCGTCTGTCCGGTCGGTCAGTGGCGGCTGCCAGCTGGTGGTTGCAGAATTGGCTCCTTCAGTCAGTCACTGGTACAGTTCCTGCCGTCAGCATTGCCCGGGATGTGCCACGTGGAGGCTTCTGCTTGCGGCCCGTGGCTGAATTGACTGCGAGCGGGAGGTGACTGGTCTCAATTTTTGAACAAAGAAGTCCTCCAGTCCCCACTACTGGAGCTAGGTCACAGTTATCTTTACTTTCTTGTGTGACCCTGGATGAGTGACCAGCTTTGGCTAAGGACTAGATCAATCGTGCGTTTATACCGTTGGGCCTGATATGGTGATGAATGGTTAGACTGGCCACCTCCACCAAATGTTTAAGTTTGCTTTCTTTGGATGGAAGGAGCTGATATAGTGTGGGTTTGTGGGGGGGGGGGGGGGGGGGGGGGGGGGTACTTGGACAAATGGCACAAATGTATACAGAAAGTGGCAGGGGCCTAGAACACGCAGATACGATAGTGGCATTTAAGAGGCTTTTGCATGGGTGCATGGAAGTGAAGGGAATGTCGGAGTATGGACCATGAACCGGCAACCCTGACTATGGCTGCTGTCCGTACGGAGTTTGTACATTCCCCCTGTGACTGTGTGGGTTTTCTCCAGGTGCTCCGGTTTCCTCCCACACTCCATAGACGTACGGGTTTGTAGGTTAGTCAGCTTTGGTAAAATTGTCCCTAATGTGTCGGGTAGTGCTATTGTATGGGGTGATCGCGGGTCGGCGTGGATCCAGTGGACCAAAGGGCCCATTTCTGCCCTTTATGTCTGAATGAATGTCATTGAATGAATGGCGGAGTACACTTGATGGACCGAATGGCCTAATTCTGCTTAGGACTAATGAACTTGTGAAGGCAGAGAAGTATCAGCAATGATTCATCAAGACTCGAGAGTCAAGATGAGATTAGTTTAACTTTAGTTTATCATGTTCAGAGCAAACATTGTGAGCCCAAGGAACCCATCCATGCGGTGTACAGTTCTATGTTCCATGATCTTTATGAGAATAAGATATTTAATTTAAATATGGTCTACAATATCAAATCACGATGTGAGGTTGTGATTGATTTGAGGCAGAACTGCAGAAACATAGAGCCAAAGGCTGGGCAGTTACTGACGTCTCATCCCCAATGGGAACCTCGACCCAACAAGTGAGCGGAGCGGCAGAACCGAGATCGGCCGATGAGTATCATTTGCTGCCACTTTATGCCGGAAGTCTCCTGACTTGAGCAGTCGGAATGTAATGTTTAGAGTAAAAACAAGGCACGACAGATGCTTGTTTCCAAACAAAGGCACTCAAGTACTGGAGTCCCTCAGAAGGTCAGACAGCATCTCGGGAGAACATGGATAGAAACATCGAAAATATTGCAGGAGGAGGCCGTTCAAGCCAGCACCGCCATTCATTGTGATCATGGCTGATCGTCCCCACTCAATAACCCGTGCCTGCCTTCTCCCCATATCCCTTGACTCCACTAGCCCCTAGAGCTCTATCTAACTCTTGCTTAAATCTCCACTGCCCTCTGTGGCAGGGAATTCCACAAATTCACAACTCTCTGGGTGAAAAAGATTTTTCTCACCTCGGTCTTAAATGACCTCCCCTTTATTCTAAGACTGTAGCCCCTGGTTCTGGACTCGCCCAACATTGGGAAAAAAATTCCTGCATCTAGACCTGTCCAGTCCATTTATAATTGTATATGTTTCTGTAAGATAGCCCCTCATCCTTCTAAACTCCAGTGAATACAAGCCTAGTCTTTTCAATCTTTCCTCATATGACAGTCCCGCCATCCCAGGGATCAATCTCGTGAACCTACGCTGCACTGCCTCAATCACAAGGAAGTCCTTCCTCAAATTAGGAGACCAAAACTGTACGCAATACTCCAGATGTGGTCTCACCAGAGCCCTATACAACTGCAGAAGAACCTGTCTACTCCTATACTGAAATCCTCTTGTTATGAAGGCCAACATTCCAATAGCTTTCTTCACTGTCTGCTGTACCTGCACGCCAACTTTCAGTGACCGGTGTACAAGGACACCCATGCCTCTCTGTGCCTCCCCCTTACCTAACCTAACCCCATTGAGATAATTATCTGCCCCCTTGTTTTTACCACCAAAGTGGATAACCTCACATTTATCTATATTATACTGCATCTGCCACGCATCTGCCCACTCACTCAACCTGTCCAGGTCACCCTGCAACCACCTAACATCCTCTTCACAGTTCACACTGCCACCCAGCTTCGTGTCATCCGCATCAAGGTGAAGGGGAAAAGATAGGTGAGGATTTGTGTCGGAAGACGGGTCCCGACCTGAATCGTCACCTATCCTTGTTCTCCAGGGATGCTGCCTGACCCACTGAGTTACACCAGCACTTTGTGTCATAGAATGTTTGGAGGTTTCCCACTGGCCCCCTTTACGATCCTTATCTGTCGTAAGCAGAGTGATCACATTCAAATGTCCAAGCCTTTAAAAGCCTTTCTCGGGAGATGTGCTACACATTGTTCATGGCATGGTCAGGCGGTCTGAGTAAGCTGAATCACAATCTCAAAGCCTCAGTGATTGTGGGTCACAGAAGCACAAGGAACTGCAGATGCTGGGATCTTGTAAAGAACACAAAGTGCTGGAGTAACTCGGAAGGTCAGGCAGCATCCCTGGGATGGCGGGACTGTGATATCACTGACTGAGTATACGCCAGCCACCATCAGACACTGCAATCTTTTCCAGGTGAGTCATTAATAACACACCTATAAATGATTATACATTTAAAACTTGAAGTCTTGATTGTGCGTCACAAACGACTTGCAACGTGCAATTTGCAATAGAAAAAGAACGACAGATAAGGAATAGTGAAAGGCCTGGATAGAGTGAAGCTGAGGCTCTATAAGGCACTTCAGACTGTAAGCAGTTTTGGGAACCATATCTGAAGAAGGATGCATAGGCATTGGAGAGTGTCCAGAGGAGGTTTCCGAGAATGATCGCCAGGAATGATTGGATTAACATGAGGATAAGTGTTTGAAGGCACTGGGCCTGTACTCACTGGAGTTTCATAGGATGAGGGGAGACCTCATTGAAACGTATTGAATACTGAAAGACGTGGTTAAAGTGAATGTGGAGAGAATGTTTCCACTAGTGGAAGAGTCTAGGACCAGAGGCCATAGCCTCAGAATAGAAGGACGCACTTATTGAAAGGAGATAAGGAATTTCTTTAGTCAGAGGGTGGTGAATCTGTGGAATTCATTGCCACAGACGGCTGAGGAGGCCATCGATGGATATTTTTAAAGCGGAGATTGACAGATTCTTTATAAGTATGGGTTTTTGGGTTATGGGGAGAAGGCAGGAGAATGGGGTTGAGAGGGAAAGATAGATCAGCCATGATTGAATGACTGAGTACACTTGATGGGCCGAGTGGCCTAATTCTGCTTAGAACTAATGAACTTGTGAAGGCAGAGAAGTTTCAGCAATGATTCATCAAGACTCGAGAGTCAATTGTCATAAGGCAGAGATAGATAGATACTTGATTAGTACGGGCATCAGGTGTTATGGGGAGAAGGCAGGAGTTAGGGAGGGAAAGATAAATCAGCCATGATTGAATGGTGGAGCGGACTTGATTTATGAACAGTCTGAAGATGGGTCTCGACCTGAAACGCCACCCATTCCTTCTCTCCAGAGATGCTGCCTGTCCCGCTGAGTTACTCCAGCATTTTGTGTTTACCATTGATTTCTGAACGGATCCACTCAGCCCGTGGCCTTCTCCACTCATCCAAATCTCTTGTAAACGCTGTAAGAGTCCTCGCCCCCACCTCCCCCTCCGGCTGCGCGTACTCGTACTCCTAACGCACCTCTTACTTTGGCTCTCTATCATTATCAGTGCGACAAATCTCAAGGATAGTGCCTTGGGGCCATTTTTCAATGTTAAACGTGCTTATTAAATTTTAGTTGCAATTCATCCATGTACAACCTGGGGAATTAATCCATTAAATGCTAATCCAGTTATTAGAAGAATGTGAGAAGAGATTTTCAGGAAAGCCTACTCACTGAAAACTTGCCCCAGTGTCAGGGAGCAGGCATGCAGGGATTACTCAACCTTGTCGGTTTACCAGTATAGTCATAGTTAAGTTACTGATTAAATGAAGCGAGTGTTGAGCAGCAGTGGGAAGGCTCTTTATAGTTACATAGGGTTATTGTCCTGGGCACTTAAGCGCAGATTTGTTCTCCCAGTCTCACGCTTGCCTTCCATATGCTCTTTCAGGGAAAGATTTGAGTATTATGGCAGGTTACCTTGCAATTTACAGATGTAGCAAAGCTTAAAGGCAGAGATCGATAGATAGATTCTTGATTAGTACGGGTGTCAGGGGTTACGGGGAGAAGCCAGGAGAATGGGGTTGGGAGGGAGCGATAGATCAGCCATGATTGAATGGCGGAGCAGACTTGATGGGCCGAGTGGCCTAATTCTGCGACTGGAGCTTCTGACCTTCAAGGGCTTGAGGCAGAGGAATCTTCAGGTAGGAGGATTAGAAAAGTAAAAGTAGGGCCTAAAAGTAGGGTTGCCGACCGACGGGGCCACGGGTGAGGCGCTGCTGCTGCTGCTGCTGCTGCACAACGCCGGGACGGATGAGGCGGGGCCGGACGCGGCGCTCCGACCCGACAATCCCCTCGACCCGAGTAGTAACAGTCAAATACGGGACAAGGGAGGTCCCGTCCGGGACAAAACCAGTTTAGCCCAAATATACGGGATGTCCCGGCTAAAACGGGGCAGTTGGCAACTCTAGTTCCTTCCTTCACAATTACTTGCCCAGATGCTGTTGTGCTTTAAAATGGTGGCACAGTGGCTGCCTCTCGGCGTCAGAGGCCCAGGTTCGATCCTGACCTCGGGTGCTGTTGGTGTGGAGTTTGCACGTTCTCCCTGTGACCACATCGGTTTCCTCCAGGTGCTATGGTTTCCTCCCCCATCCCAAAGATGTGCGGGTTTGGGGGTTAATTGTCCCTAGTGCACAGGGAGTGGATGAGAAAGTGGGGTTTCTTCAGAACTAGCATGAACGGTCGGTGTGCACTTGGTGAGCCTGAAGGACCTGTTTCCATGCTGCACCTTTCAATCTATAGCAAAAAGCCATAGCATGCAAGCGTAGCGTCATAGAGTTATACAGTATGTTAAACAGGGCCTTCGGCCCAACTTGCCCACACTGGCCAACATGTCCCACCTGCCCGCCTTTGGCCCATATCCCTTCAAACCTGTCCTAACTGTTTCTTGATTACTGGAAATTGCTAAAAAGAGTTGGAAATGCTCGGCAGGTCGGACAGCGTTGGTGCAGAGGAATAGTTGACAATTGTGGATATTAAGTTGCTGTTTGGGTGAGTTTTGAGGAGAGATTGTTAATTGACACCTTGAATTGATTTCACTGTCTGCAGATACTGCTGCTCCCACTGAGCATCATCAGAGGTTTTTTTGGAAATAATTCTTATCTTGATTGAAATCAATGATATTGATCCTTGGAAAACTGCTGGGAATTTGCTTGCCTTATTGTCAGACACTGTAAGACGGGGAGATCAAAGCTGTACTAAAGTGCCCAGGACAGCAGCCCCATGCGTATGCCAAGTGTTCGGAGCGAGCCTTCTCCTGCGCCGGCGCCATGCTTTTCATCGAAACTAAGGGAGATCTGAGTAGTATGTTACTGGTTTTCCCTGGTTCAGCCAGTTTCTATCAGCGCCTTCTTAATGCATCTCAGAATTTCATCTGTAATATTATTTACAGACAGGCACTGTGACGCTGCCTCACAGCACCAGGGACCTACGTTCAATCCCGATCTTGGGTGCTTTCTGTGTGACGTTTGCATGTGCTCACTGTGACCGTGTGGGTTTCCTCCGGGTGCTCCGGTTTCCTTCCACATCCCTAAAGACATGCAGTTTGTAGGTTAATTGGCTGCTGCAAATGACCCCTAGGATAGACACAAAATGCTGGAGTAACTCAGCGGGTCAGGCATCATCTCTGGAGAAAATGAATAGGTGACGTTCCGGATTGGGACCCTTCTTCAGACTCTACAGAATGACCCCTCCTGGGTAGGGAGTGGATGGGGAAGTCGGGTAACGTAGAACTGTGTGAACAGGAGCCTGACATCTGGTACATCCAGGTTCAGGAAGAGCTGCTTCCCCACAGCCATCAGGCTGTTAAACTCGCCATCAAACAAACTCTGAACTATAACAGCCTATTGCACTTTATCTGTTTATTTGTGTGTGTATATATATATGGTCTATGCTCTATAGACACACTGATCTGTTCTGTATTTATGCCTACTATATTCTGTTGTGCTGCAGCCAGCAAGAATGTCATTGTCCTATCTGGGACACATGACAATAAACTCTCTTGACTTGACTTGACTTGGCCAGCATGGACTCAGTGGGCCAAAGGGCCTGTTTCCATGCTGTATCTCCAAACTAAACTAACCATTATTCCGCAACAGATTCCAGCGTTCTCCGTGGTCTTTGTTCACAAACTTAATACAGTTCTTTAAGAGAATGGTTAAAGGTTAATAATGGTAAAGTGATTGATGCTGTGTGCATGCATTTTCAAAAAGACTTTGATAAATTACTACATAATAGATGTTAATACAATAAAGGCTCTTTGGAATAAAGATGCAATAGCTGAAAGAATACAAAGTTGATGAAAGCACAAGATGAATTACTGTGTTTGGGGCTGGAGGGAGATAGATGCACATTCCTGTTTGGCATTAAACCATAGCTTTTTTTAAATAAACATGAATGGTTTGGCTATATACAGTATAACTACAGATCCACCTGTGGTAGTGGGCAGTGGGCAGGTGCTATAGACCTGCACGGGAAGGTAGAGGCTCCCGCCCCCACGAGTCTCGGGCGGATGGGGCTCGTCAGCCTGGGACAGCGGTCCATCCAGGAGAGGGAAAACTCTGATTTAAAACCTCCACTGCCTTGTGGCCATATCGATTCATGGAAAATGTTCCTGGAGTAAACCTCAAGAAAATCCGGTCGGAGCCCCTACGGCAGTTTGTCGTTGTCTACAACCTCGCTCTGGCAGCTCCTGCGACGGCGCTGGAGCCAAACTGTAACGGCCCTGCTGTTCCTTTGGATCGATCAGTGACGTGGAGAGGAGGAGCGTGCTGCATGGGCAGCAGCCTGTCCTCCATATGACATCGCCCAGGCTTGCATCCGACCACACATCACCTGCAAACTAGGATGCATCACCCATGCTCAGTCATGACCGAGGGGGGGCCTACTACAGATGCACCACCGATTTCCAGGTACCCTTGGTTCTAGAGCCTTTCTGGATTACACGTTTAGCCAGACCAACAGAGGGATTACCTCCGAGAGGAGTCCAGCGGTACCAGAACGAGGGGCCGAGATATTGGCCAGTAAAGCCGGCCTCGGAAGTCGGCTGTGGGAACAGATCTGCCAACTCCGGCCAGGCTCGAGTTCCGGAAATTCAACCCGCCGATCGGCGCGGAGATCCCAATGAGGTGGATCGATATCGCTGCCTCTCCCGGCCTTAATGGCCACATTTTCTGGGGGACTTCTTGATGGGGATTCAAATGCTCTCTGGTAATTTTGTTTGGATTGAAGGAGGCGCCTGATAATCAGTGGTGGACCTGTACCACATTTGCACATGGTGTGCAGCTCGGTAATCTAATAAATTGAGTGAATCTTCAGGAGCACACACACAGACACAGACCGGTGAAATGGGCAGAGCATCTCAACGTTGAAGACCGAAGCAATGCATTTTGTTGCAAGGTGTAGCGAGAGGCAACATAAACCAAATGTTTGAATTTTAACTATCACAGAAATTATATTCACAGAATGGTATGTTAGCATTCATAGCAAAAGGATTTGAGTATAGGAGCAGGGAGGTTCTACTGCAGTTGTACAGGGTCTTGATGAGACCACACCTGGAGTATTGCGTACAGTTTTGGTCTCCGAATCTGAGGAAAATCATTCTTGCCATAGAGGGAGTACAGAGAAGGTTCACCAGACTGATTCCTGGGATGTCAGGACTTTCATATGAAGAAAGACTGGATAGACTCGGCTTGTACTCGCTAGAATTTAGAAGATTGAGGGGGGATCTTATAGAAACTTACAACATTCTTAAGGGGTTGGACAGGCTAGATGCAGGAAGATTGTTCCCGATGTTGGGGAAGTCCAGAACAAGGGGTCACAGCTTAAGGATAAGGGGGAAGTCTTTTAGGACCGAGATGAGAAAAACATTTTTCACACAGAGAGTGGTGAATCTGTGGAATTCTCTGCCACAGAAGGTAGTTGAGGCCAGTTCATTGGCTATATTTAAGGGAGTTAGATGTGGCCCTTGTGGCTAAAGGGATATGGAGAGAAGGCAGGTACAGGATACTGAGTTGGATGATCAGCCATGATCATATTGAATGGCGGTGCAGGCTCGAAGGGCCGAATGGCCTACTCCTGCACCTATTTTCTATGTTTCTAATGAGTTTATGCAAAAAAAAATGAAAATGGAGCACAAGCTGATAAGAATCTATAAGAATCTATAAATAGTGGAACAGAAAACTGAAACAAGGAAGTAAAGCAAGAGTTGTAAACGAAGAAACTGCAGATGCTGGAGAATCGAGGGTTACACAAAATGCTGGAGAAACTCAGCGGGTGCAGCAGCATCTAAGGAGCGAAGGAGATAGGCGACGTTTCAGGTTGAGACCCTTCTTCAGCATTTTGTGTAATGCAAGAGTTGTTGTTTATGTTCCATTTGGTGCATTCTGCACCCAATTTTGGGCAACAGTTCAGAAAACAGACAAGATTTTGGGAAAGTTTGTGAGTATTTGGTAGAACGGGTCGAGGGATAAGCAACCTGAATCTTGAAGAAACCAGGACTGTTCTCGGATCTGGGGTACACAAAAGGCTGGAGAAACTCAGCGGGTGCAGCAGCATCTAAGGAGGGAAGGAGATAGGCGACGTTTCGGGTCGAGACCCTTCTTCAGACTGGTCAGGGATCATTGAAACGAGAGATATAGACAGTGATGTGGAGAGATAAAGAACAATGAATGAAAGATATGCAAAAAAGTATCGATGATAAAGGGAACAAGCCATTTTAAGCTGTTTGTAGTGTGAAAATGAGAAGCTGGTGCAACTAGGGTGGGGAGAGAGATAGAGAGAGAGGGAATGCCAGGGCCCGAGGGCTGAGGGAGAGGTGGGAAGGGGAGGAGACAGCATGAGTTAACAGAATTGAGAAAATTCAATGTTCTCGGATCTGAGAAGGTTAAGTGAAGATTGAAAAGGTGTGTTCAAAATCATTGTTATAGATGAGTTAAAGAGCAGCTATTTACGGTGGCAGAAGGAATCTTATTAATCAGAGGATCAAGGATTACAATTTGAAGTCCACTGCCAAGTCGGCTAGTGGAAATGTTTTTTGCAATAACTTACAAAGAAGAATTGGGAATTACTTGAATGGGAAAGGTTATGGAGATATGGGGAAAGATTGGGAGCAGCTGATCAGCTTTTTCCACTCTTGGATTCGATGACAACAGGGACTGTCTTAGACTCAAATTCATAAGTTCATAAGTATTCATAAGTTCATTAGGAGTAGAATTAGACCATTCGGCCCATCACGTCTACTCCTCCAATCAATCCTGGCTGATCGATCTTTCCCTCTCAACCCCATTTTCCTGCCTTCTCCCCTTAACCCCTTTCTAATCAAGAATCTCAATCTACGCCTGAAACATTTCCATTGACTTGGCCTCCACAGCCGCCTGTGGCAATGAATTCCACAGGTTCCCCACGCTCTGACTGATGAGATCCCTCCTCATCTTTCTGAAGGTACGTCCTTTTATTTTGTGGCTGTGGCCTCTAGTCCTAGACTCTCCCACGAGTGGAAACATCCTCTCCACATTCACTCCTATCCAGGCCTTTCACAATTTGGTAAGTTAAATGGTGGTGGACAGTCCTTGATTCACAGCTGGATGAGAGCTTTCGGAGAAGGGTCACTGGTGATAGAAGATGTTGGTCGGTAAGTAGAGGAGGGTCAGTTTACCATTTTCATTGTCCTTGAGCACAAAACCAGGCCCTTCAGCCCAACCCATCCATGTCAACAAAGGCCTGTGCTTGTGCTGTGCTGAATCTTTCCCATCCACGAGTGTGTCTAAACAGCTTGTAAACATTGTATTTGTACCCACCACTATCATGGTACAGCGAAAAGCTTTTGTTGCACCCAAACCAATCAGCGGAAAGACAACACATGAGTACAATCGAGCCATTCACAATGTGAGGATACATGGTAAAGGAAGTTACGCTTAATGCAAGATAAAGATCATTAAAGTCTGATGAAAGATTCTGTGTAAAGAAATGTGGCCACATCTCAGTCCTAAATAGCTCACTCCTCCTGTCTCCTGAGATAAAGAAACACGGCCTATACTTAGTTTAGTGTAGTTTAGAGATACAGCGCGGAAACAGGCCCTTTGGCCCACCTGGTCCGCGCCGACCAGCGATCCCCACACATTAACTCTATCCTACACCCACTAGGGACAATATTTTACATTTACCAAGCCAATTAACCCACAAACCTGCACGTCTTTGGAGTGTGGGAGGAAACCGGAGATCTCGGAGCGAACCCACGCAGGTCAAGGGGAGAGCGTACAAACTCCGTACAGACAGCGCCCACAGTCGGGCTCGAACCCGGGTCTCCGGCGCTGCATTCGCTGTAAGTCAGCAACTCTACCGCTGCGCCACCGTGACCGCCCGTACTTATTGAGATCAGACTTCTAATCCCGATTTCTGTAAGTAAAGCTCAAGGTTCTTTAAAATTGTCCTTTAATTGCAGGGAGATAAGCAATTTAATCTTGTAAATCTATACCCGTGCTAACTCCAAGGACAGTGTATCCTTGATCAGGTGTAGAGAACAAAACTGCACACGGTGTTCCTGCTGCATTCTCACCGGTGGCATGTAAGACACACTCTTCCTTTTGTACCCCAACCCCCCCCCCCCCCCCCCCCCCCCCCCCCGTGTGTGTGTGTGTAGGAAGGAACTGCAGGTGCAGGTTTGCACCGAAGTTAGACCCAGAACCAGGGGCCACAGTTTAAGAATAAAGGGTAAGCCACTTAGAACAGAGACAAGGAAACACTTTTTCCTCACAGAGAGTTGTGAGTGTGGAATTCTCTGCCTCAGAGGACGGTGAAGGCCGGTTCTCTGGATACTTTCAAGGGAGAGCTAGATAGGGCTCTTAAGGATAGCGGAGTCAGGGGATATGGGGAGAAGGCGGGAACAGGGTACTGATTGGGGATGATCAGCCATGATCACATTGAATGGCAGTGCTGGCTCGAAGGGCCAAGTGGCCTACTCCTGCACCTATTGTCTATTGTCCATTGTCTAAAATGCTGGTCCTTCATTCCTCCTCTCCAGAGATGCTGCCTGTCCCACTGAGTTACTCCAGCATTTTGTGTCCATCCGCTTGCTTGCCTTCCTGATGGACCACTGTACAGACATGCTTACTGTCAAGTCAGCTTTATTTGACACATAAATATACAAGATGTGCCGTGAAATGAAAGTGGCAATGCCTGCAGATTGTGCACAAACTGCAGAACAGAATAGAACAGAATCAGTATTTACATTAGCGAAAAAACAATTTTTTAAAGACACAACACAGCAGTAAATTAGTCCCTGGTGAGATAAGAGTTTACTGTCCTGACGGCCTGTGGGAAGAAACTCCGTCTCATCCTCTCTGTTTTCACAGCGTGACAGCGGAGGCGCTTGCCTGACCGTAGCAGCTGGAACAGTCCGTTGCTGGGGTGTTACAGGTCCCCCATAATGTTGCTGGCTCTGGATCTGCACCTCCAGTGCATTCGGCCGAACGCACTACTCTCTGCAGAGCCTTCCTGTCCTGGGCAGAGCAGTTCCCAAACCAGATTGCGATGTATCCGGACAAGATGCTTTCCACAGCCCCAGAGTAGAAGCACTGAAGGATCCTCAGAGAGACTCTGAATTTCCTCACCTGCCTGAGGTGGTAAAGGCGCTGCCTTGCCTTACTCACCAGTGCGGCAGCGTGTGTTGTCCATGTTAGATCCTCCGTGATTTGGACTCCCAGGTATTTAAAGCTGCTCACCCTATCCACAGTAGCTCCACTTATCTCCAGTGGCATGTACGTCCTCGGATGTTGTGCCCTTCTAAAGTCCACAATCAGCTCCTTAGTTTTAGTGACATTCAAGAGGAGGCTGTTGTCCTGACACCAGAGTGCCAGATCAGCCACCTCCTCCCGGTAGGACTTCTCATCGTTATCGGAGATCAGGCCCTCCGCCACAGTGTCATCAGCAAGCTTGACGATGGAGTTGGAGCTGAACCTGAACAAACATTTCCAGAACCAGCTCTCCCAGATTTCTCTACAGATGATATTTACCAGTTCCTCATACTAAAAATATGCCTTTCTCTTCCTCATACCAAAGTGGGCAATCTCACATTTTCTTACATTGAACTCTCCGTCACCTGAATGCCTTCCTGTGTACCTTTTTGTGTTCCCTTCACGGCTCGCTATCTCATCCACCTCTTATCTCCAGTAGGGCAGCGCAGTGGAGCCAGAGACCCAGCCTCACAGCGCCAGAGACCCAGGTTCGATCTTAACCTCGAGTGCTGTCTGTGCAGAGTTTGCACGTTCTCCCTTGGATTTTCTCCGGGTGCTCCGGTTTCCTCCCGCATTCCTCCATAAATTGCCCCTAGTGTATAGGATATGAAAATGGGATAACATGGAACTAGTGTACGGGTGATCAATGGTCGGCCTGGGCTTGGTGGGCTGAAGAGTCTGTTTCCATGCTAAATGAACTAAACGCGAATCCACGGCATCCTATTTACTCGAATGTACAAGTTGTTTTGTAGTAACTTGTGAACAGCTGAGGGCTCGCTACATATCGCTGTGATACCACACTGACAACAAGAGCCTGATCGGCTCTTGATTCCTGATCTCTGAGTACTGTCGTTTAACCAATGTGTCTCAATGTTATAGAAACATAGACAATAGGTGCAGGAGTAGGCCATTCGGCCCTTTGGGCCTGCACCGCCATTCAATATGATTAGGGCTAATCATCCAAAATCAGTACCCCGTTCCTGCTTTCTCCCCATATACCTTGATTCTGTTAGCCCTAAGAGCTAAATTTAACTCTCTTGAAACCATTCCAGTCAATTGGCCTCCGCTCCCTTCGGTGGCTAAAAAATCCACAGATTCACAACTATCTATGTGGAAAAGTTTTTCCTCATCTCAGTTCTAAATGGCCTATATATGATGTCAGTCCCGCCATCCTGGGAATTAATCTGGTGAACCTACGCTGCACTCCCTCAATAGTAAAAATGTCCTTCCTCAAATTAGGAGACCAAAACTGCACACAATACCCTAGGTGCAGTCTCACCAGGGCCCTGTACAACTGCAGTAGGACTTCCTTGCTACTAAACTCAAATCCTCTAGCAATGAAGGCCAACATGCCATTAGCTTTCTTCACTGCCTGCTGTACCAGCAAGTTTACTTTCAGTGACTGATGTACAAGGACACAAGGTCTCGTTGCACCTCCCCTTTTCCTAATATGACACCATTCAGATAATAATTTGCCTTTCTGTTCTTGCCACTAAATTGGATAATCTCACATTTATCCACATTATACTGCATCTGCCATGCATCTGCCCACTCACCCAATTTATCCAAGTCAACCTGCAACCTCATAGCATCCACCTCGCAGCTCACTCTGCCACCCAGCTTTGTGTCATCCGCAAACTTCAAGATGTTACATTTAATTCCCCTAGTCTAAATTGTTAATATATATTGTAAACAACTGGGGTCCCAGCACCGAGCCTTGCGTCACCCCATAAGTCACTGCTTGCCATTCTGAAAAGGACCCGTTAATTCCTACCCTTTGCATCCTGTCTGCCAACCAGTTCTCTATCCATGTCCAAGAGCGGAACTCGCTAAAAAAACATGGAGGGGACGGGGGACACAAATCTTTGGCGGCCGCGCGCACATGCGCACACTCACCCACATCATGTCCCGCCCCCATTACCTGCTGACTGACGTCTCTCTCGGCCAATCGGCACCCTCGATCAGCAGTCCCACCTCCACTGTCTCGCGGAAAGCGGAGAAACTTGGGGGGGATGTCCCCCACCTCTCAAAACATGGAGGGGACGTGTCCCCTTTGGCGCCCCCCCCCCCGGGTTTTTTGCCCCTGTCCATGTCAATACCCTACCCCCAATACCACGTGCTCCAATTCTGCACACTAATCTCTTGTGTGGGACCTTGTCAAAGGCTTTTTGAAAGTCCAGATACACCTCATCCACTGGCTCTCCCTTATCCATTCTACTTTTTACATCCTCAAAACATTCCAGAAGATTAGTCAAGCATGATTTCCCATTCATAAATCCATGCTGACTTTGACCGATCCTGTCACTGCTTTCTAAATGCTTCACGATTCAGGATTAAGGATTCATCAGCATTAAGTAACCCTGGATGACAGGACACTTTCAAAGAGGCACAAATGAACCCTGAGCCTGATGGTGAAGAGCCAGATAGCCGTCACCCAAACATGGCAGCACTTACAGCACAATGTAACAGAAAATACTGCACCCGCTGAGTTTCTCCAGCAGAAAATACTACAGTTCAGGAGGCAGATGCCTGTAAAGTGCTACGGTAAGGCAAAAACCAGAGGTGCCAAAGCATTCAACAAGAAATGCACCGCATTGACCAACAAACATTCCAAGATAAAAAAGAACTCTTTGTCACGAAAAGTGTATGTACTTCCACATGTTTGAAAACCTCGAAATTGCTGTGGGATTTCCTTGCAAAAGTTCAGTTTCCGATTGTTGGTCATTTGATGTGGTTGATGAATTAGAAAATAACATCACGCAGCACAGCTCATCAAATCCACACAGATTCATTACTAACTGGTAAAAAAAAAAGTCAGAGGGACATGTAAATCATGCCATGATGATGATGGAAACAGTCATCACTGCTTAATCATGTACTAATTTGTACCCTATAAACCCTTGACCTTTATGTAATTCTCTCCGGGTAAAGCCCCAGCATGAGGTTCTAATACATTCTACCTTGGTGACTTTAGTTCTGTGGCCGTACAAGTTCAGTTCTGTTTAGTTTATTGTCACGTGTTCCAAGGTACAGTGAAAAGCTTTTGTTGCCTGCTAACCAGTCAGCGGAAAGACAATACATGATTACAATCGAGCCCTTTACAGTGTATAGATACATGATAAGGGAACAAGGTACAGCCAGTAAAATCGGAATCAAAATAGTTCGATGGTCACCAACATGATAGGATGATTCAGTTGCCTGTTAATAACTGAGGCGGCACAGTGGCGCAGCGGTAGAGTTGCTGCCTTACAGCACTTGCAGCACCGGAGACCTGGGTTCGATCCCGACTACGGGTGCTGTCTGCACGGAGTTTGTACGTTCTCCCCGTGACCTGCGTGGGTTTTCTCCGAGATCTTCGGTTTCCTGCCACAGGTATGTAGGTAAATTGGCTTGGTATAAGAGCAAATTGTCCCGAGTGTGTCAATATGCGGGGATGGCTGGTCGGTGCGGACTCGGTGGGCCGAAGGGCCTGCTTCTTAGCTGTATCTATCAACTCAACTGATATCAAAGTCGCGAGGATATCAGTAGTCTGTGAGAATGTAGTAGTAGGGTGGAATATTCTGATCCTTGCCAAATGTACAGAAGTCCAAATTCAAATCCAAACACTGACTCTTTGAGCAGAAATAATGCAGATATTGAAGGAACGTAGCTCATGAATTAAAATTATTTGGTCGAATGCAAATTGAGGAAACAAAATAATAAATCCAAACCAAAATGGCATTGAATATTTTTATTCTCGATTAGATCCGAATATCTGCACTGAACACGTAAAAACATTTTAAACTTTTAATAACCCTTGTTAAAACCAGCCCTCCTCCCTCTTCCCCTTGCCCACGCTGACTCGTCAGCACCTCATGTTTGCAAGTTAACACATTGTTATCTTAGAATTCTCACTTTAAATAATTTCTCCTTTAAGGGTCTCGACCTGAAACGTCACCTATTCCTTCACTCCATAAATGCTGCCTCACCTGCTGAGTTTCTCTAGCATTTTTGTCTACCTTCTCCTTCAACTCTGCTCACTTCTAAATTGACCATTGACCACTTTCATGGCGTCACACAGCAGTTACAATGTAGACTGTGCCAGTCTCGAAAGGGCCTGTCCCACTTGGGTGTCATTTGCGCATCACGCAGATGGCGCGCGAAGATTTTGTTCATACCAAAATCCTGGGGTGCCGTGCGTGACCGTGCGTCACTACGCACCAGGCGGGAGTAATGCACACGGCACAACGCGCGCGTACACACACACAAATGACGCCCAAGTGGGACAGGCCCTTAACAGAGTAACTATCTAATTTGACTCATTGGCCCCTCCTCCCTATCCATGCTTTCTCCACCTTTGATGTTCATGGTGATAGGAGCAGAATTAGGCCATTCGACCCATCAAGCCCACTCCGCCATTCAATAATGGCTGATCTATCTCTCCCTCTTAACCCCATTCTCCTGCCTTCTCCTCCTAACCCCTTATACCCTTCTGAAGATGGGTCTCGACCCAAAACGTCACCCATTCCTTCTCTCTAGAGATGCTGCCTGTCCCACTGAGTTACTCCAGCACTTTGTGTCTATATTCCCTTACTTATGCAGTTCGCTCTTGAAGACCACAGTGGGAACTGCCTCCACCACATGTGCAGGTAGTGCATTCATAATTGCAATCATATTTCATTTTTATCCCTTTTTTTTCTCTTTTCTTCTTCAGTTTACAGCTAGGACCTCTAGTTATCAGCCCTTCATCGGTCCAGTTACTCAAACTGTTCATATTCTGCTGTAATTTCTCATTTTCTTTAGTTCTAACACTGGTGAGCTTTGTGTCATCCACAAATTCAGAAGATGCTGTTTGTAGCCCTGTCAAGTTAATTAATACAGAGCAAACAATGCAATGAGCCCAACGCAGACCCTGGAAACACTGCCGTTCATCCTTCCTCCTCGTCCAAGAGACAACCTCACAAGACCACCTTCCGTGTTCGACGCTCAGCCAACTTCATATCCAAGTCATCATCTCATTTTTCGCAGGATGAAGAATGAGGCAATTCAGCCCATCGAGCCAATGCTGGCTCTCAGGGCAATCCCATCAGTCCCATTTCCCCATTTTTCTTCCCGTAACCTACTTACTCCCTCATGCCCATCCCCTTTCCTCCAATTCTCCTAACTTCTTCCCCCCACCCCACCCCCCCCCCCCCCCCCCCCCCCAGCAGATTAACCTTCCAATTTCTTTGTCTATGCAACATGGGGCAAGGCAGAAACCCCAGAGGGTGTTCCCGCATTGGCAGAGAGAACATGGGAATGCCACAGGCTGAAAACTCTGAGACCTTCACAGTTTGATTGTAACATCTTCCACCCTGTTTCCTGTAAGAACTAAATTCCATTCCATTCTCCCAGTCCATCCAGTTCAACATCAAAAGACATTTGGATGGATATATGGACAGGAAGGGTTTAGAGCTATGGGCCAAGTGCAGAGAAACAGGACTGGCCTGGTATGCCTACTTGGTCGGCAAGGACAAGATGGGCCTAAGGGCCTGTCTCTGCACTGTGTAGCTCCATAATTATAACTGTTCTGATGATGATGATACTCAACACCAGTGGTTCTATGAGACTGCAGATGCTGGAATTTTCAGCAAGAACAAATGGGAAAGGTCTCCAGTCCATTCCCTCCACAGCTGCTGCCTGACTCACTGAGTTCCTCCAGCACTTTTTTTGTTTTGGACAGTGGTTCTGAGAGAGCTTCATTTCTTTGGTGTTCAATCTGGTTCCACCAAGATGCAGGAAAGTACACCACAGGAGATCCTTCTTCCCTGTGGCTATCAAACTGTACAACTCCTCCCCCTTCTGTTGTGGGGTAGACCGACTCCCCCCCCCCCCCCCCCCCCTCCACACACCCAATCTTTGCACATCTCCCCCAAGCCTTTCCACTGGTCACTTTAATTCCATGTTTCATGTATTTTGTGTTTTTATGACTGTTGTCCAATCAATTTCCCTCCTGGGGAAAAAATAAAGTTCTATTGTATAAGGAGAGGGGGGGGGTGTCAAGCCGGTGGTAGAGATTATAGGTGGACGTGGAAGGGGGACGGGATAGCAGGAGGATTGGATGTGCAGCAGAGTGGAGTTGTGGGAGGACTGGCGGGTCCTCAGTCTTTGGACCACGGCGGACAGGTCCACGGTCGGCAGCAGCATGCCAGGGCCGCTGGTGGGCTTGGCTGCTACTTAGATATAGAGATACATAGACAATAAGAGCAGGAGTAGGCAGTTCAGCCCTTCGAGCCAGCACCGCCATTCAATGTGATCATGGCTGATCATCCCCAATCAGTACCCCGTTCCTGCCTTCTCCCCATATCCCCTGATTCCGCTATCCCAAAGACCTCTAACTAACTCTCTCTTGAACGCATCCAGTGAATCGGCCTCCACTGTCTTCTGAGGCAGAGAGTTCCACAAATTCACAACTCTCTGTGTGAAAAAGTGTTTCCTCATCTCATTTTCTAAATGGCCTACCCCTTATTCTTAAACTGTGGCCTATGGTTCTGGACTTCCCCAACATCGCGAACATGTTTTCTGCATCTATCGTGTCCAGTCCCTTAATAATTTTATATGTTTCTATGAGATTCCCTCTCATCCTTCTAAATTCAGTGAACCTACGCTCCATCCCGGGAATTAACCTTGTAAACCTACGCTGCACTCCCTCAATAGCAAGAATGTCCTTCCTCAAATTAGGAGACTAAAACGGCACCCAATACTCCAGGTGTACCTAAAGAAGGTACCTTTTACTATCATCCTTCATATTCTTGGCTTGTTTACCTCCGTACCTCATCTTTTCTCCCTGTATTGCCTTTTTAGTGACCTTCTGGTAATCTTTAAAAGTTATCCAATCCTCTGGCTTCCCACTCATCTTTATTATGTTATATGTCATTTTTTTAATACTGTCCTTGACTTCCCTTGTCAGCCACGGTCACCTTTTACTCCCCTTAGAACCTTTCTTCCTCTTTGGAATGAAATGATCCTGCATCTTCTGGATTATTCCCAGAAATAACTGCCATTACTGTTCTGTCATCCCTGCTGGGGTCCCTTTCCAGTCAACTTTGGCCAGCTCCTCCCTCATGCCTCCATAGTCCCCTTTGCTCAACTGCAATACTGACACTTCTGATTTTACCTTCTCCCTCTCAAATTGCAGATTAAAACGTATCATATTATGGTCACTACCTCCTAATGGTCCCTTTACCTTGAGTTCCCTTATCAAATCCAATTCATTGCACAACACTAAATCCAGAATTGCCTTCTCCCTGGTAGGCTCCAGTACAAGCTGCTCCAAGAATCCATCTCATCGGCACTCTACAAACCCCCTTTCTTGGGGTCCAGTACCAACCTGATTTTCCCAGTCTACCTGCATGTTGAAATCTCCCTTAACCACCATAACATTACATTTACGACATGCCAATTTTAACTCCTTATGCAACTTGCACATATCTCCAGGCTACTGTTTGGGGTCCCAGCATAGAACTCCCATTAAGGTATTTTTACCCTTACAATTCTCAGTTCTATCCACAATGACTCTACATCGTCTTATTCTCTGTCACCCACCGGCAAGGGACTGAACTTCATTCCTGAGCGACAGATCCTCCCTACCCCCTCTACCCATCTGTCTGCCTTTTCGATAGGACGTATAACCCTGAATATTCAGTTCCCAGCTCTGATCCTCTTGCCCGCGCAGCAGACCTCACTCAGGCAGTACTAATCTGCAAGAAGATCAGAGCTGGGAACTGAATATTCAGGGGTATATCCGCTTGTCTGCAAAACAAAGCATTTCACTTTATCTAGGTACATGTGACAATAATGTGTCATTCAATCATTGTCACTTAAAATTGGAGAATTCAATATTCATACTGTTGTGTTGTAAGCAGAATATAAGGTGCTATTCCTCCAGTTTGCATGGGGGCCTCACTCGGGCAATTGACTTTCATTCGGTCTTCATCCTGAACTTCCAGTTGGCAGTCACGGTAATTCTCCATCCTTCTCTGCCTTTGGTCTTCAACATTGTTCCATCAAACCCCAAAGTCATAGAAGTTGCAGCCCTCATGCTTTAACATTGAATTGTGTATTTTTGTACCAACGCCTTGGTTTTTTATGACTTTTTTTTCACCATCTTGTAGAATGTAGAATGCACAGGAAAGATGTAGTGAAGGCAGGTAATGTAGTGGCGTTTAAGAATCTTTTGGATGGGCACATGGAAATGCAGGGAGCAGAGGGATATGGATCGTGTAAAGGCAGGGATCAGTTTAACATGTTCGCACAAACATTGTGGGCTGAATTTCCAGTTCTGTTCTGTGGTGTGACCAATTGGTTTGTGCATGCTGTCTGAGTCTATGTGCCTGGGCTGCAAACGATATATTCGTTGTGCATTTGACAGTGAACCTGACATGAATTCAACGATTTCCCAATGAAGCGCATCTGTTATTGACATAGACTCTGCGTTGGCCATGGCATAGGCCACTTCAGTTGCAGGCTCAGGACAGTTGTAGGGTCCTGAGGCGAATCATCGTCTGGCCATTTCCCCTGCACAGACGCTGCCTGACCCACCGAGTTTCTGCGGCACTTGGTGGTTTGCTCCAGGTTGCAGCGTATTGTGCAGGAGGGGGGGTTCCCCTCTGCCTCCAGACCTGCTGAACCTCTCCGGCATTGCCTTTTTTGATTCAAGTTTCCGGCCTCTGCGGTGTTGGGGCCGAGGCTGCGGCTGTGATCGAGCGAGCGAGCGAGCGAGCGAGCTGCAGCGGGAGAGCTAGAGCTTGCTTGCAGCGTGGGGGGGAGTTGCACGGACGGCACTGCCTGCAAGCGGGAGAGAGGACAACTTGGCAGTTGCAGCAGGCGAGCTTTGCAAAGGGACAGAGCTTGCACGGTGTGCACAGGGGGGAGAGCAGCGCTTGCTTGCAGCGGGAGAGCTGTCTGAGGTGCTGCTGCTGCAGCTGCTCGGCGGGCGGGCGGCGGCCCCTTTAAGGCGCGCGGACCGGGGGGGGGGGGCGGCCGGAGACCCGCGGCCCGCTGTCAGCGCGAGGCGAGGCGAGGCGGCTCGAGGCGAGGCGGCGCCGGGAAGCCGAGCCAGGCCGGGCTGGGCCGGGCCGGCGGCTGCGGGCAATGGGTGAGTGAACGGGCTGGCGGGCGGGTGAGTGGGTGAGTGGGTGGGTACCGGCATCATCCTCCTCCTCATCCTCATCCTCCCTCCTCCATCCCGGGCCGCGGGCCTAACCGCAGCCCGCCGCACAGACCACCCCGGTCCCGGCTCCAGCACCGGCGTCGACCACCGGGCCCGATGTTACCCCCAACCCCCCCCCCCCCCACCGCCAGCCCGGCCGGCAGCCGCCTCTCCCCCCCCCCCCCCCCCCCTCCATCACAAACGGTCTCTCACACATACCATCTCCTCCCCCCCATTCCCAGGGGGGGGGGGCCCTCCCCCTCACCATCTCCCCCCCCCCCCTCCCCTCACATCACACCATCTCCTCACCCCTCCCCTCACCATCTCCCCCCCTCGCCTTCTCCTCCCCCCTCCCCCTCACCATCTCCCCCCCTCCCCTCACCATCCTCCTCTCCCCCCCCCTCATCCCCTCACCATCTCCCCCCCCTCCCCACCCTCCCCTCCCATCTCCTCCCCCCCCCTCCCCTCACCATCTCCTCCCCCCCCTCCCCCCTCCCCTCACCATCTACCTCCCCCCCTCCCCAACACCTCCCCTCCTCCCCCCTCCCCTCACCATCTCCCCCCCCTCCCCACCAACTCCTCCCCCCCTCCCCTCACCATCTCCCCCCCCCAAGCCCCCCCCTCCCCTCACCATCTCCTCACCCCCCGTCACCTCCCCCCCCTCCCCTAACCATCTCCCCCCCCCTCATCTCCTCCCCCCCTCCCCTCACCATCTCCTCCCCCCCCTCCCCTCACCATCTCCCCCCCCCATCCCCTCACCATCTCTCCCTCCCCCCCCCTCCCTCACTCCCCCTCACCATCTCCCCCCCACCCCCTCCCCTCACCATCTCCTCCCCCCCCCTCCCCTCACCATCTCCTCCCCCTCCCCTCACCATCTCACCATCTCCTCCCCCCCTTACACCCCACCATCACCCCCACCAATCCCTCCCCCTCACCTCTATCTCACTATATATCATCATACAAAATCCCTCCAAAAAACCCCATCTCACATAGACATCCCCCCCCCCCTCCCCTCACCATCTCTCCCCTCACCATCTCCTCCCCCCCTCCCCTCACTATTATTACATCTATCACCATCACCCCCCCCCCTCACCATCTCTCCCCCCCATCCCCTCACCAGGTATTAAGAGAAGCACCCCACTCCTCCCCCTCACCTCCCCTCACAATCTCCCCTCCCCTCCCCTCACCCTCTCCCCCCCCCCTCCCCGCCCCCCATCCCCCCCCTCCCCTCTACCCTCTCTCACCCATCTCCCCCTCCCCTCACCATCTCCCCCCCCTCACCCTCATCTCCAACCCTCCCCTCCCCTCCTCCTCCCCCCCTCACCCTCACCATCTCCCCCCCCACCCTCCCCTCACCATCCTCTCTCCCCTCACCTCCCCCCCTCACCCTCACACCTCGTCCTCCCCCCCTCTCCCTCCCCCCCCTCCCCTCACCATCTCCCCCCCCTCCCCTCTCCCCCCTCCCCTCACCATCTCCTCCCCCTCCTCCCCCTCGACCATCTCCTCCCCCTCCCCTCACCATCTCCTCCCCCCCCTCTCCCCTTCCCGCCCCTCCCCGTCCCCCCCCCCCCTCCCTCACCATCTCCTCCCCCTCCCCCTCACCATCTCCACCCCCCCCCCTCCCCTCACCATCTCCCCCCCCCTCCCCCACTCCCTCACCCTCCCCCCCCCTCCCCTCACCATCTCCTCCCCCCCCTCCCCTCACCATCTCCCCCCCCCTCGCCCTCCCCTCTCTCCCCTCTACCCCCCTCCCTCACCATCTCTCCCCCCCCCCCTTCCCTCTCCCCTCACCCCCCCCCCTCCCCTCACCATCCCCCCACCCCTCCACCCTCACCATCTCCCCCCCCCTCCCCCATCACCATCATCCCCCCCCCCTCCCGCTCACCATCTCCTCCCCCCTCCCCTCACCATCTCCCCCCCTCACCCTCCCCCCTCCCCCCCCTCTCCCCCCCCCCTCCCCTCAACATCTCCCCCCTCCCTCCCTCACCATCTCCGCCCCTCCCTCACCATCTCCTCCCCCCTCCCCTCACCATCTCCCCCCCCTCCCCACCACTCTCTTCTCCCCCCCCCCCCCTTTTCCCCCACCTTCCCCCTCACCCTCCCCTCTCCATCCCCCCCCTCCCCCACCATCCCCACCCCCTCCCCCTCACCATCTCCCCCCCCCTCCCCCCCATCTCCCCCCACCCCTCACCATCTCATCCCCCTCCCCTCACCATACTCCCCCCCCACCCCCTCCCCTCACCATCACCTCCCGCCCCCCTCCCCTCACCATCTCCTCCCCCCCCTCCCCTCACCATCTCCTCCCCCCCCCCCTCACCCCCCCTCCCCCCCTCCCCTTCATCTCCCCCCCCCCTCCCCTTCGTCCCCTCACCATCCCCCCCCTCCCCTCACCCTCCACTCCCCCCCCCTCCCCCTCCCCCCTCACCATCCCCCCCCCCCTCCCCTCGACCATCGTCACCCCCCCCCCCCTCCCCTCACCATCTCCTCACCCCGACCCCTCCCCCCCCCCTCCCCTCACCATCTCTCCCCCCCTCCCCTCCCATCCCCCCCCCCCCCCTCCCCTCCCCTCCCCTCCCCTCACCATCTCCCCCCCTCCCCTATCACCACGTCCCCTCCCCTCACCAGCTCACCCCCCCCCCCCTACCCCACCATCCCCCCTCCCCCCGTCACCCCCCCCCCTCACCATCCCCCCCCTCCCCCACCCCCCTCCCTCACCATCTCCTCCCCCCTCGCCCCGCCACCATCTCCCCCCCCTACCTATCCCCATCCCCCCTCCCCTCACCAACTCCATCCCCGTCCCCCTCACCATCTCCTCCCCCTCCCCTCACCATCGCCCCCCCCTCCCCTCACCCCCCCCCCCCTCCCCACAACATCACCCATCACCATCTCCCCCCCATCCCCTCACCATTCCTCCACTCCCCCCTCCTATCTCCCCCCCTCTCCCCTCACCATCTCTCCCCCCCCCCTCCCCTCACAATCCCCCCCCCCCCGCCCTCCCATCTCTCCCCCCCCTCCCTCACCATCATCTTCGCCCCCCTTCCCCTCACCATCTCTATCCATCCCCCCACCCTCCCCTCACCATCTCCCCCCCCTTCCCCCCTCAATGCCATCTCGTCCCCCCCTCCCCTCACCATCTCCTCCCCCCCCTCACTATCTCTCCCCCCCTCACCATCTCCCCCCCCCCTCACCATCTCCACCCCTCCCCGCACCATCTCCTTCCCCCCCTCGCCCTCACCAACCCTCCATCCCCCCCCCTCCCCTCACCATCTCTCCCCCCCTCACCATCTCCCCCCTCACACACCATCTCCCCCTCCCCCCATCCCCAACCATATCTCCCCCCCCCCTCACCTCACCATTCTCCCCCCCCTCCCGTCTCGTCTCACACATTCTTCCCCTCTCACCGTCTCCCGCCCCCCACCATATCCCCCCTCCTCCTCAACCATCTCCCCTTCCCCTCACAAACTGCCCCTCCGCTCATCATCTCTCCCCCCTCCCCCCACCATATCTCTCCCCCCACCCCCCCAGTCTCACCTCACCATCCCCCCCCCCGTCTCGTCTCACCATTGTTCCCCCCACCATCTCCTCACTTCCCCTCACCCCTCCTCTCCCACAATGCCCCCCCCCCCCGTCGCCCATCTCCCTCACGACTGTCTCCCCCCCCCCACCCTCACAGCGGTGTCTCCCACCTCTCATAATGGTCTCCCTCTCGCCCCCCACAACCGTCCCCCCCCCCTCATACAACCACGACCCCAAACGGTCTCTCCCCCCTCAAATGCCACGATCTGCCCTTTTAGCCCACCCCCCCATCCCTCACAGTGGCCACGCTCATCCACCACACTACCAAAAATGTCCTCAACCACACACCTCTCCCTTGGCAGCCGCTATTCCCCTCCCCCCCCCCACCCAAGGAGCCACTCTTCTCCACCCCCCCCCCCCCATCCTCCACGTCCTCCCTCCCACCCCTCATGGCAGTCCCCCCCTCCCCCAACCCTTTGATGGCCATCCTCCCACCCTCACGGGCCACGCTTCTCCCCCCTCTCTCCCTTACATTTCTCCCCAACCACCCCCAAAGGGACGCTCTCTCTTAGGCGGCCACCCCTTTGACCCCCCCATCCCCCTCTTAGTGGCCATTTTCCCCATGCCCCTCGCAAGTCCCCTCTTACCCCCACCCACAACAGGTCCCACTCCTCACAGTGGCCCCCCCATTTCCTCCCCCCCACAATAGATTCTCTCCTTCCCCCATCGCAACACACCTCCTCTTCCCACCACAGGCAACGGCCAACATACACCGCCCTCCCCCTGATCCACACGGCTGCCACCCTCACCCTTGCATCCCCAATCTTTGGCCTTTGCCCACAAACCAAACACCCATCCCCAGCGCCCTCAACCTCACCCCATCCCAAACTGTCACCCATTCCCACCATCACACCCACAGCAACCCGTTGCACACTCCCATCTCACGACCACTCACCTCAATGACAGTCAACTGCACCATTGTCAACCTCCACCTGAATCCACAGTCTGACCTGCACCCCTAACACTGTCGTTCATCACCACTCTCGCCCGCATTCTCCGTCCCAATGCTGCTGCAGCCACGATAACAGTCTCCCACCCATACAGCTTATCTCTTGCCCAGAGCTCCAACCTCGACCGATGTCATCCCTAACTTTACTTCTTCCTTCCCCCTCCCTCCCCGTCCGTGCCTCTTCGTCCCATCCTCTGGCCAGAAATGCAGTCCATTGCCCCTAACGCCTGCCCTCCTCCACCCAGTCCGTTTCTGCTAACTGCTTTCCCCCCCCACTCCCCACACAATTAACTTAGACCCCTAACTCCCCTTAAACCCTCCCGCACATTTCTCCCTTCAATCCCACAGATACCCTCCCTTTATTATCTCATCCAGTCTCAACGTCACACCCATCTTGCAGTACCTGAAGGGTCATGACCCAAAACACCATCCTTTCCTTCTCTCCAGAGATGCTGCCTGTCCAGCCTTTTGTATCTATAAATTCGGTTTAAACCAGCATCTGCAGTTCCTTCTTACACATCCCTAGACACCTACTGCCATAAACATGGCCACATGTTGATGTTGTTCGCATACCTGGTGCGTCTACTGGCTGAGTGGACCATTGCCAGTGTAATTGCCGCGGGCGTCAGCGCACTCTGCCTACTCTGAGCAGAAGTCAGGCTGAGACAGGGGTGGCTCTAGAGACTAGACTGCCCTTGCCACTGCCAATAGTGAAAGTCCAACTGTCGTTCATAGTGTAACAAGTGACACATTATCTTTATTCAAAGCTGACTCTTGTTAATTATTTCCCCCACGGAAAGGAAACTAGTTGTATTGGTTGGGTGGGATTAATTTTATTAATGTAAAATATTTATTAATGTTTGGACACGTTATCAGGAAGGTGATTGCGAAAAGACTTTGGAAGTGCAAGGTTTATCTGAGTATACCTTGGGTACATAAAAGATGCCGTGCTTTCATTGTATTAATGAAACAAAAAAATTCCGTGCATGCCTTTTTGTGAAATCATTGACAAGATCAAGACTTAATTTGCATTAATGTCTGGGCACTGCACGTCTGGAATGTTGCCAAGGCCTTGGGGCAAATCCTCCGATGGTTTGTCGCAGAAAGGGCATGGTTACGGGACCGTCCTGGACTCGAGGAGGCACAAGAGCCTCGGGAAAACACACAGGGTTGTAGTCTTGCTCCAAGCGCTCCATCTGCTTGTGGAGCAGGTGGGTTACTTTCATTCTGAGGATGAGGAGTAGTTATCCTGCAACAATGCAACAATGGAAGGGAGCCAAGACTGTTCCTCCAAGCGGAGAAGGTCGAGAGGAAATTTTAGCAGAGGCGTCGAAAGTCCTGGAGTGTTTTGAAAGGCCAAATGTGAAAGTGTTCCGGTGGCAGAAGGATTGGTGACCAGAGCACAGAGATTTAAAGGACATTGACAAAAGCACAAGCAGGAGCTAAATTTAATAAGGAACTGCAGATGCTGGACAATCGAAGGTAGACAAAAATGCTGGAGAAACTCAGCGGGTGAGGCAGCATCTATGGAGCGAAGGAAATAGGCGACATTTCGGGTCGAGACCCTTCTTTCGGGTCGCGACACCTCATTCAGACTGATGTGAGGGTGGGGCGGGGGGGCGGGAAGAAGAACAGAAGAGGCGGAGACAGTGGGCTGAGGGGGAGCTGGGAAAGGGAGGGGAAAGAAGGAGAAAGCAGGGACTACCTGAAATTGGAGGTCATTGTTCAATCTTCAAGAAGGGTCTCGACCCGAAACGTCGCCTATATCCTTCGCTCCATAGATGCTGCCTCACCCGCTGAGTTTCTCCAGAAGGTGATAAGTTGTTTGTTAACGCAGCAAGTTGCACATCTTGGAATTTGTATGTAAAAAGTTTGGAATTAAGCACGTTAAGTAAATTTGTAATATGAAATACATGACGGTGGGTGGGGAGAGGGGTGGAGAGGAGAGAAATTTGTACGGTTACATGGATAGTGTCTGAGAGTGAGATCAGTCCTTGCCAAAGTCTGGATGTTCTCCTTCAGTGGTGGGTGAATGCTGTCTATCAGTTGCCTTGTATCATGCATGTTTTGTTGCAATTCCATTTCTCTTACGCCGCTGAGAGGTGTTCTGCATTTAATTGACGACCTCAATACAGACGCTAAGGCAGTCGTGGGTCAACCAGTTGCTCTGTGAGGTTTCCATGTGCTCGTTGAACAACCCAGTGTCGTTTTTACATTTACACGGCCGTAAGTCTGCGTGGAGTAGGTACTGTATCTGCACTGTATGGATGCCATGTGTCCGAGGAAAAATAGTAAAAGTGTCTGAACTCGCCGAAGAAGATTCTCGACCCGAAACACCACCCATTCCTTCTCTCCAGAGATGCTGCCTGTCCCGCTCCAGCATTTTGTGTAAACCAGCAACTGCAGTTCCTTCCTCCACTGTTCTTGTTAGTGGATGATTCAAAGGCCAGAGTGACAGGTTCAAAATGTTGTGCAAAAAGATTTAAGAAGAAGCGAGGCAAAAATCACTTTGCACGATGAGTAGTTGCTTTGTTTTCGGTTGATTGAAAGATACTATATCGTGACAGGCCCTTCGGCTCACCGAGTTCATGTTGACCATCCAATCACTGGATTACACTACTTCTTACACAAAAAGTAAAGTGAAATCATTTTCGGTACATGATCTGGGGTAAAATTGTCCGTGTAACTGGGAGGAGGTAGGTTTTACTTGGAAAGGAATCGTTAGAATATAAATCAATTTTAATATTGTCTAACGAGGAGCAGCAACACACCTCTACACAACAATGATTCTGACAATCATTGCACTGCACAAAGGCTGACAATGCCTATTAATTGCGTAATGCCTATAAATTGGCAACCTGTGGCATTCCACCCAGTTTAACATCCGTCATCATCAATTTTTGGATTAATGCAATTAACTCAAGTTTTAGATTTGAAAATGGATATCCTTGTACGCAAGGAGTTAATTTGAAGAGGCGGTAGATGTGGTGTAGAGGTGTTTGTGGGGGGGGGGGGGGGAGGATGCACACAAAGTGCTGGAGTAACTCGGCAGGTCAAGCAGAACCGCTGGAGAACATGGAAAGGTGATGTTTCAGGTCGAGGCCCTTCTTCGGACTGACTCTGATGTGTGGCAGATGAATTGTACAAAGATTTCCAGAGGAGTCAAAGGTACCGTGTGTGATTCTAAGTGGAATGGAATTAGAAATTATAACGTATTAAATATAAAAACTTTTCTGGAAAGAAGGCAACTGGGGAGTTAAATGGTTTCAAGGTATGAGGGGTTGCACCGTGATGCCAGTATTCTGTTTGCTGGACTTGGTCGAGGAAGATGTAGCGTTTGAAAGCTGGAAAGAGTCTCAAGCATTACCAGGGCTTGAGAGCCTGAGCTACAGGGAGAGGTTGGGCAGGATAGAACTTTATTCCTTGGGGAGAAGACAGCTGAGGGGTTATCTTATAGAAGTGTACAGGGATGGTGAGGTTTTTTTTAACCAAAAGTAGGGGAATCCAGAACCAGAGGACATAGGTTTAAAGTGAGAGGAAAACAATTTTTAATAGAAACCTGACGGGCAGCATTTTCAGTCGGAGCATATTTTCAGTCAGGTGAGTATATAAAATGTGTTTCCAGGCAAAGTAGGTCAGGCAGGTACTGTAACAGCGTTTTAAAAGCACTCGGGTACGTAGATAGGAAAGCTTTAAAGGGTTATGAGCAAAATGCGGTCAGATGGGACTAGCTTAGATGGGGCATCTTGGTCGGCATGGACGTGTCGGGCCGATGGGCCTGTTTCTGTGTTATATATAACTATAAAACATATGCGACTGTAGTCGGATGTAGATAAAAATGCTGGAGAAACTCAGCGGGTGAAGCAGCATCTATGGAGCAAAGGAATAGGTGACGTTTCGGGTCGAGACCAGTCTGCTGGCCTTCAGCTCCTCATGTCTGCTCTGCCATTCAGAAAGAATCACGGTTATCTTTTTCCTCAGCGTTACTTTCCAGTACTAATCCCTTAATATCGATTCCCATCATATATGTTTTTTAAATCTATTGATATCTGCCTCAAATGTGTTTCTACCTTGAGTATGTCCAGTGTTAAAGTAAAGTTGAGGATGAGAGGAACGTGTACGGAGATGTGATAAGCTGGTGGATCGGATAATGGTTGTAGCTAGAATTCGTCAACAATTGCGAGAGGAACATTTCCGTTTATGAAAAAGCAATAAATAGGGGAAGTTTCGGTGACAGAGCAGTTTGACAAGCATTAAATACACAAGTTGGTTTGACAGACTATTTTATTTTAAAGTGAAGGTATTACTCTTTGAGGCCAAAGGCATAGAATATAACAGATATAACTGTGAATCACCATAAAGCATTTTGATGTTACAGCAGCATTGAACCATTGGCAGGATGATGAAAAAATAGTGAATGTTCTGAAAATTCAATAGGAAGCTGTCTAGTGTGATGAAATATAAGTACATGGCAAGCTGGGAAAAGTGAAAATATATACAAATGGAGAATATAAAGGGGTTATATAATGGAGACCAAAAAGGATGGCTACATTATATGCTTAATGAATCACAGGAATGTGTTTGAAAGGTTTGATGCAGAGCAGTGTCGAATTAGGGCTGATGATTCCTGAGCTAAAGAGGTAGGAATTAAGGAGAATTCTAAAGAAAAACTAGAGTGAATAAAATTGAGTTTTTTTCGGGAGGGATTTCCAATCTTGTGGCATTGGGAGCCAAATGTGGGGTGATTGGAATCGGAATGAGTCGAGAGTTGGAACACAGGAGGGTTTTGAAAACAAAGATGAGAATTAAAAACCGGGGGACTTCAATGGACCAGGAGGCAGTACACGTCAGTGACCTCGGAGGTAAGAGGCGAATGGGGCTTGGTGCCAGAGAGACTACAAGCAACTGTTTGGTGATTCTGTATACAGAGCTCAGAGTGGGAGCTGTAGATGAATTATATCTGGGGTAAGAGAGGCTTGAACAGGCCTCTTGGCAGCAGACAAGCCCAGTAAAGTGATTTTGGAAATGTAATGCCTTGCTAATGGAGGGGGAATCTGAGCAAAGTGACCTAAGATACTAATAGTCCTGTATAACCTGAGATGATTGGCAGGCATATGTAGGTTGCAGTCATTGGCTAAGGTATGTAGGTCTTTGGCAGGGTCCAAAGGCAAACAGTCTTCCAATTTCTAGCTTTCCTTTTTTTTAATCCAAGAGGTTTATCCATGGAGTCATACAGCATGGAAACGGGCTCTTTGGCTCACCTAGCCCACGTCAACCAAGATGCCCCATCTATACTAATCCCACCTGCCTGCGTTTGGCTCATACACTTCTAAACCTTTCCAGTCCATGTACCATGTCCAAATGTTTTTTAAACATTGCGATAGTACCTCATTCCATATACCCATCACATTTGTGTTAAAAAAAAACGTTACCCCTCGGGTTCCTATTAAATCTTCCCCCCCCCCCCCCCCCCCCTCACCTTACACCAATGCCCTCTGGTTCTTGATTCCCCTACACTTGGTAAAAGTTTAATGTGGATAAGTGCGAGGTGATACATTTTGGGAAGTCAAATCAGGGCAGGACCTTCACATTAAATGTCAGGGCCCTGGGAGGTGTTGTGGTGCATTAACTCTCTTAATCAGAGCTCAGCCCAATTGATCCAAATCCTGCTGCAATTTTTGATAACCTGTGTAGTCACCTCCTAACTCTCTGCTTATCCTTGCTGCAGGCCTTGACTTTGTGCGAGAGTCGGGTTTCTCTTCTGTACTGTGACAGTAGAGCAGGCCTGTTGACCTGCCCATACCCTTTGACATAATTGACATCATCCTCCTCTTTGCTGTCATCCCAGTGGTTCTGCACTCAGACTCCGTCCCTATCTACTGTCAAAGCAATCTAGTCGCCCCTCTTCCTGCTCCAGAATGATGAACCCCTGAAATCTCCTCCAGTTTTCTTTCCCATCTGGGATTTCCGTCGCTGCTCCATGGTGATTCTGCCTTCAACCACTTTATTCTGCAATCTTAGAATCATATCATGGTCGCAACAAGGAGGTGGACCATCTGGTCTGTGGTGTCTGTGCTGTTTCTCCAACAGAGTATCTGTCTTGTATCACAACCGTCCCCTTCCCTCAGGCTATTCTCGGTAGCCTGGGTTTTTTTTTCTGCACTCTACATTTAGATTGTTCTCCTATTTAACCACAATTGAATCTGCCTTCACCCATCTGTAGGCGTGACAATTCTGATTCTAACTACATGCTTCGCCGAGAAGCATGTCACTATTAATTCTCTTTCCTTTTGTGATGCAGTTCTGGTTCCTAAAGTGCAGTTCAGTTACTCAGTGGAAGGTTCAGCCATTGGGAGGGTTTTTAGGAGCGATTGGGACTGGAGTTAAAAACTCGTACTCCCCCCTCCCACCCTGGCCACGAAACATCCTAGGAGAAGTGATACTAACTAGCACATCCTCACGCACTGAGTCATACAGCCTTTGGCCCAACTTGCCCACACTGCTTTTGTGTTACAACTGGTCTGGGAACCACTTTAGATGTGATCTTAGATCAGTGACCAGCAGAAACACACAAGAGTCAGCATAGAGTGATACTTGCCCACACCGATCAACTTGCCCCATCTACACTAGTCCCACCTGCCTGCGTTTGGCCCATATCCCGCTAAACCTATCCTATCCATGTACCTGTCTAAATGTTTCTTGGTAGTAAATGTTTTGTGATAGTACCTGCCTCAAACTCCTCCTCTGGCAGATTGTTCCAAACACCTACTGCCCTTTACGTAAGATAGTTGTCCCTCAGGTCCCTATAAATCGTTCCCCCATCACCTTGTATTCAAGAGATATAGCTCCTAGGGCTAACAGAATCAAGGGATATGGAGAGAAAGCAGGAACAAGGTACTGATTTTGGATGATCAGTCATGATCGTAATAAATGGCGGTGCTGGCTTGAAGGACCGAATGGCCTACTCCTGCACCTATTTTCTATGTTTCTTTCTTGCGGCTGGTTCTTGCCCTCTCTATCAAGAGGTACGCCCTCCCACTGTTACCCTCATCGTTTTGTGCACGTAATCAAACCTCCCTCGGCTCTTCAACGAAAGCAGTCCAGGCCTCTAATATCAGCGTCAAAAATGTTTATTAGTCATATTCAGCCGATGCGAACCAGAGCAGTGAAATTACTTGCTGCAGCCTTAATGGCCCTGTCCCACGGTACGAGTTCATTCTAAGAGCTCTCCCAAGTTTAAAAAAAATCAAACTCGTGGTAAGCACGGGGAATGAACGTAGCGGGTACGTCGGTGCTCGCGGACGTCTCTTAGCGGCTCGTAATGCTAACGGCAGGTACTCGGGAAGACTCGCTAACGGCAGGTAAGCTCGGGAAGACTCCTGAAGATTTTCAACATGTCCACGAGAGCCCCGAGTACCGACGAGCGGCCATTACCATAAATCTCCGAGTTCGAATCAGGGCAAACTCGGGAGAGCTCTTGGAATGAACACGTACCGTGGAACAGGGCTATTACATGCACAGTAAATGCAACAACAATAAATTATCAGTTATTCTAAGCAAACTAGTACAAAACCCACCGTGTGCTGAGCAACCATTGTAGCGCAAAATCCGTAGTGGTTTTGTTCAGTGATGGAAATGGGGAGGTACGCAGGGGTACGGCGTTCCCCTAGTTTTCAATTTTCAGCTCGGGTTTAATGAGTACTGCAGAAAGATTCCAGCCGTTTCTCACTTTATTCAACGCAGACGAAAACGATTTGTTAACTGCCACTGTTAGCACTTATTAACAGCCAGTAGTTAATAGTAGTTATACAATGTGTCATCGATACATCGATCCACATTCCTCAGTAAATGTCATTGTGTTTTAACACCGCGTTCCTTTGAATACAATTCAAGGGAGAATTTCTTAAACTCACTGTCAGGGCTACTGGACCGCGAGCACGGGCTCAGGTAAAGTCACGCTATTTTATTATTCCATGTTATTTTATTTGCCTGCCCCTGTGCCCCTTTGCCCTCTCCCCGCACTCTCCCCGCTCCCCGCGTTCTCCCCGCAAAGAGGTCCTTCTGCAGTTGTACAGGGCCACACCTGGAGTATTGTGTGCAGTTTTGGTCTCCTAATTTGAGGAAGGACATTCTTGCTATTGAGGGAGTGCAGCGTAGGTTCACGAGGTTAATTCCCGGGATGGTAGAAATATCATATGATGAAAGAATGGAACGACTGGGCTTGTATTCACTGGAATTTAGAAGGATGAGAGCGGATCTTACAGAAACATAAAATTATTAAGGTGATTGGTCACGCTAGATGCAGGAAACATGTTCCCGATGTTGGAGGAGTCCGGAACCAAGGGCCACAGGTAAAGAATACGAGCTTGACCATTTAAAACTGAGATGAGGAAAAACCTTTTCACCCAGATTGTTGTGAATTTGTGGAATTATCTGCCTCAGAAGGCAATGGAGGCCGATTGATTGGATACATTTAAAAGAGAGTTAGATAGAGCTCTTAGGACTAGTGAAATCAAGGGATATGGGGAGAATGCAGGAGTGGGGTACTGATTGTGGATGATCAGCCATGATCACATTGAATGGCTCGAAGGGCCGAATGGCCTACTCCTGCACCTATTTTCTATGTATCTATGTAAAATGCTGGAAGAACTCAACGGAACAGGCAGCATCTCTGGAGAGAAGGAATGGGCGATGTTTCGGGTCGAGACCCTTTTTCAAACTGATGTCATGGATCAGTGGGACAGAGATAGATTGCAGTCGGAGACAGTAAGACTGGTGGGAGAAATGGGAAGGGGAGGGGATGGAGAGAGAGGGAAAGCAAGGGTTATTTTAAGTTAGAGAAGTCAATGTTCATACCGCTGGGGTGTAAGCTATCCAAGTGAAATATGAGTTGTTGTTCCTCCAATTTGCACTGGGCGTCACTCGGACAATGGAGGAGGCCCAGGACAGAAAGGTCAGATTGGGAATGGAAGGGGAATGTCGTGAATTCACAGCTTAATCCAAGGGCGAGCGAACGAGCGGACAGACGGCTGAAAGCGATGATGATAGAGTGGAATAGATGACATTTCGGGTCAAGACCCTTCTTCAGTCAGGGGAAGGAGGAGCAAGAGATATAGACGGCACTAAGGACAAATGAATGGAAAATATGCCTATACCTCCCGTTTCCCTTTCCCTTGACTGTCTGAAGAAGGGTCTCGACCCGAAATGTTATCTATTCCACTCTATGGTCATTGCTTCCATCCATCTGAGAGAGAGAGAGAGAGAGATGCAAGAAAGCAGCTATGACATAATACACAATAATCTATATTATAAATACACAATCAACAAGTTATGCATTCTTGTACCACACATAAAAATCTCCCCCCCCCCCCCCCCCCCCCCACCTTCCTTCCCAACCTCAGCCTCGTGGACCTTAGAGTACCCCTGGTTCCTAAAACCCATTTCCTTCACTGGTTTGGTTAGTGTCGTGCGGGGTGGTTCATAAGCCTGAAAGGAATGTTGTCCTATATTTCTGTCAAGTTGATTGCTTTTCTGATTTATTGAACTTCATTTTTTTGTGTGTTTATTACAGTACCTATTGACAAAGCTGTTGGGCTGCTGCAAGTGAGAATTGTTGCGTTTTGGTATGACAAGAAAACATTCTTGATGCTTGACGCAGTAAATAACTCCTTGTGTATAGATGAATGGTTGCCAAAGTTGATGGGAAAACTAGTGTAAATAAAAATGGGATTAATATAGGATTAGAGCAAATGGGTCGTTCACGGTTGGCGCTGACTTGGTGCAGTATCTCTCTCTGACTTTGCTTCTGTGTTTATCAGGGAGGATAACAAGGTTAATATGACTACGGTCAGGCAAGCGCCTCCGCTGTCACACTGTGAAAACAGAGAGGATGAGGGAGTTTCTTCCCATAAGCCATCAGGACTATAAACCCTTATCTCACCAGGGACTAATTAATTTACTGTTGTGTTGTGTCTTAAAACATTTTTTTTTTCTAAAATGTAAATACTGGTTCTATTCTATTCTAGAAACATAGAAAATAGGTGCAGGAGTAGGCCATTCGGCCCTTCAAGCCTGCACCGCCATTCGATATGATCATGGCTGATCATCCAACTCAGTATCCTGTACCTGCCTTCTCTCCATAACCCCTGATCCCTTTAGCTACAAGGGCCACATCTACTCCCTCTTAAATATAGCCAATGAACTGGCCTCAACTACCTTCCGTGGCAGAGAATTCCAGAGACTCACCACTCTCTGTGTGAAAAATGTTTTCCTCATCTCGGTCCTAAAGGAATTCCCCCTTATCCTTAGACTGTGACCTCTTGTTCTGGACCTCCCCAACATCGGGAACAATCTTCCTGCATCTAGCTTATCCAACCCCTTAAGAATTTTGTAAGTTTCTATAAGATCCCCCTGAATAAGATTCAGTTCTGTTCTGTTGTTTTTGCATAATCCGCAGGCATTACCGCTTTCATTTCACTGCACATCTTGTATGTGTATGTGACAAATAAAGTTGACTTGACTTGCCGGTCAGGTAGCATCTCTAGAGAACATGGATACGTGACGTCTTGGGAAGGATCCTGACCTGAACCATCACCTACCCTGTTCCCCAGACATGCTACCTGGGTTACTCCAGCACTTCGTGTATTTTTCTTTGTAAACCAGCATCTGCAATTCTTTGTGTTGAGATCCAAAGAATATTGAACTGTTTAAGGTGGGGAGCAGCTGATGAACTAGGCAAATAATAAATCTTGGGTTTTGGTAGATGGTCAGTGAAGCCAGGGCAGTACCTCCATGTTTATGAAAATATATCTGTGAAAACAGTGAATAAATCTGAGAAGGGGTAAATAATTGTACATCAGGTAACTGGATGCCACTGATGTATCTCCCCATGTACCATCAGGATTACATTAAAACCATCTAGGTTAAAGCACCCTGAAAACACATGTCTGAATGTACTAAAGAGTAGGTAGGAATAATGTTTAAGAAGGAACTGCAGATGCCAGAAAATCGAAGGTAGACAAAAGTGCTGGAGAAACTCAGCGGGTGAGGCAGCATCTATGGAGCGAAGGAAATAGGCGATGTTTCGGGTCGAGACCCTTCTTCAGACTGATGTGAGGGTGGGGGGGTGGGAAGAAGAAAGGAAGTGGGCTGTGGGAGAGCTGGGAAGGGGAGGAGAAAGCAGGGACTATCTGAAATTGTAGATGTCAATGTTCATACCACTGGGGTGTAAACTGCCCAAGCGAAATATGAGGTGCTGCTCCTCCAATAATGTGGAATAATGTGGTGAGTGTGTTGTATTTGATTATTCAAATCGACTGATTAAACCAGATGTTACAAAATATACGTCATTTTAAAGTATATACCAAATTAAACAGTCACAGAATGCTTGTGGGTGAGTTATAATGTTTCCAATTGTCTGTTGCTAAAGTTTTAAAATCATACTTGGTAAACGAATGACAAAACAATAATGAACTTTGAAGTGGTCATGCAAATTAAAAAGCAATTGCAATAAGTTATGCATTTTGACGGGAAGGCGAGAGATCCGTGCTGAATAGGTGCAGGAATATTGTAGATGAGCGAGCTGAGATTATGTGTTCACAGTTCACAACGAAGCATGCAGATGAAGTAATTGTGTAGGAAAGAACTGCAGACGCTGGTTTAAAACAAAGGTAGACACAAAATGCTGGATTAACTCAGCGGGACAGGCAGCGTCTCTGGAGAAAAGGAATAGGTGACCCATTCCTTCTCTCCAGAGATGCTGCCTGTCCCGCTGAGTTACTCTAGCATTTTGTGTTTACCACATGAAGTAATTATTATGGTTTATTGTTAGTACCTCGGTAAGATAAAAGACTAGAATTCTTGCACAAAGCATTGGTCTCCAGCGTGTGGAAGGGATATGAGGCACAGGAAAAGATGCAAAATAGAGACGCAAAGAGATCCCACACGGAAACAGGCCCTTTGACCCACAAAGTTTGAGTTGAACACCAAGCTCTCATTTATACTGAGGTACTAATCCCACATTAATCCTATTTTTAAATTATTTCTATATTGCCATCAACTGTCGCAGATTTTACAACTCCGCTACATACTGGTAACATACAGTTTAGTTTAGAGATACAGCGTGGAAACAGGCCCTTCGACCCACCGAGTCTGTTCTACGCACACTAAGGACAATTTATACCAAGCCAATTAACCTACAAACTTGTATGTCTTTGGAGTGTGGGAGAAAACCGACGGTCTCGGAGAAAACCCACGGAGTCACTGGAAGAATATACAAACTCCGAACGGTCAGCACCCTTAGTAGGGATCAAACCTGGATCTCTGGTGCTGTAGGGCAGTAACATTACCGCTGCTCCACCGTGCTGCCACAGGGGCTAATTAACCTACTAGCCTGCCCATCTTTAAGATGTGGCACGACCTGGAGCTCCGGAGGAGTGATAAGGCGTGGAAACGGGCTCTTCGGCCCAACTTACCTACAACAGCCAAAATGTCCCTGCTACACGAGTCTCACCTGTCCTCGTTTGGTCCATATCCATCCATGTACCTGTCTAACTGCTTCTTAAATAATAGGATAGTCTCAGCCTCGACTACCTCTTCTGGCACCTTGTTCCATACACCCACCATCCTTTGTGTGAAAAGGTTACAGTCTCCAGTCTGAGAAGCAACCTTCCACCATCATCCTCTACTTCCTTCCATGAAGCCAATTTTCTAGCCATTCAGCTATCTCTCCCTGGTCCCATGCGATCTAACCTTCCAGAGCAGCCTACCATGTAGAACCTTGTCAAATGCTTTGCTGAAGTCCATACAACATCCAGAGCTCGGCCCTCAACAACCTTTTTGGACACGTCTTCAAAAAACTCAATCAGATTTGTGACACACGACCTCCCACGTACAAGCCCATGCTGACTATCCCTAATCAGCCCTTGTCCGTCTAAACGCCTGTATAAACCAATACAGACACCGAGAGAGTGTGCAAACTCCACACAGACAGCACTTGAGGTCAAATTGAGTCTGTTCGCCGGTGCTGTGTTTCTGTGGCTCTATTGCCTGCGCCACTGTGCTGCCCAAACAATATATCTCTGAGGATGATACCACAACAGAAAATAAATGTGGAGATATTGAAGTTCGGGCAGTTTATTACCACAAGGAGAAAACTGAAGGGTGACTCCAGGGAGGCTTTTTAAGTTTGATCTGTACATACAGGGTATGGGCGAATCTAAAGCTCATGCATGTGAAAGTAGCTGTTGCAGATAATTGTAGCCGCGAATTCAAGAGGGAGGATGTTTAGTCAGGGTGGGTGCCTGGAACGAGCTGCCCAGGGTGGTGTTTGAGAAGCTTTTAGGTATGTACGTGGCTATGCAGGTAATGGAGGGTTGTGGATCATGTGCCGATAGATACGATTAGTTTATTTTGTACACGGACATTGTGGGCAGGTGGGGCCGTTCCTGTACTGTATTTTCCCATGATAGACAAAAAATACTGGAGGAACTCAGCGGGACAGGAAGCATCTCTGGAGGGAAGGAATATGTGAGATTTCGGGTCGAGACCTTTCTTCAGACTGAGAGTTGGGGAGAGGGAAACTAGAGGTACGTAAAGGTACAAAGAACAAATGAATGACATTTATGAAAATAATAAATCGAAGCCAGAAATGATGATCAAGGAAAGGTGGAGCCCACAATGCTCTAATGTTGGCTGTGGAAAAGGTGATGCAAACCGTGAAACCAAGCAGGATGGCAGTGTACCTAGTAGGACAACTAAGGCGGGGGAGGGGCGGAGAAAGAGGGAATGCAAGGGTTACTTGAAATTAGAGAAATCAATACTCATACATACCACTGGGTTGTCAGCTGCCCAAGCGAAATATGAGGTGCTGTTCCTCCAATTAGTGTTTGGCCTCACTCTGACAGTGGAGGAGGCCCAGGACAGAAAGGTCAAAAAGTATTTTTCTATGCTCTCATGAAACGAATGAAGGAATGCTCCATAACTATGAGATAGGAAAATAGAAGTGCAATAGTGAAGTAAGGCAGGAGGTGGTGGAATGATGGACTGGAGATCTCCATCGATGGTCTGTTTCTGCACTGGAACACTCTCTCTGTCTCTCTCTCATCACACTTTCTTTCTGCTCCCTTTTCCAACATTGTTATAACTTGGAATGATTGTCTCCCGGTATCCCCGTGCTTTGCGCAAATCTCTGTTTTTAAGTGATATATAGGTTCTGTGCAATCTGAGATTTGTGTGCAATGTCTGGGCTTGCACGGAAATGAAACAATGTCATCAATGGGGGCTTATTGAGTGAAGAATGCCTAGGATAGACAGCCACCCTGCTCAGACCTGTATGATATATTGCTCGACTTCTAATGGGGAGATTAGAAACTGTTTGAAGAGATTTTTGAAATATTTGGTTGTATCGCCACTTGAGGTAAATTCAAATGTATCCAGTGGCAGCACCTTACCTAGTTCTCCAGAGTTCTGCAAAGTAAACTTTGTCTACGGATGTTTGGGCTTTCTGGCGACATTATCCTCTTTGCATAGGAAGGAACTGCAGACGCTGGTTTACACCGAAGATAGACACAAAATGTTAGAGTAACTCAGCAGGACAGGCAGGAATCTTTGGATATAAGGAATGGGTGATTTTTTGGATCGAGACCCTTCGTCAGTCTGAAACGTCACCCATTCCTTCTCTCCATAGATGCTGCCTGTCCCACTGAGTTACTCCAGCATTTTGTTACAGTCCTGTTGGCACTCGATTATTAGACACACTGAACTGTTCTGTATTCATGCTTATGGCCCTGTCCCACGGTACTAGTTCATTCAAGAGCTCTCCCGAGTTTAAAAAAAAATCAAATCGTGGTAAGCACGGAGAATGAACGTAGCGGGCACGTCGGAGCTCGGGGACATCCCTTGGCGGCTCGTAACGCTAACGGCAGGTACTCGGGAAGACTTGCTAACGGCAGGTAAGCACGGGAAGACTCATGAACATTTTTCAACATGTCGAAAAATGTCCACGAGAGCCCCGAGTACCGACGAGTGGCCATTACCGTAAATCTCCTAGTTCGAATCAGGGCAAACTCAGGAGAACTCTTGGAATGAACTCGTACCATGGGACAGGGCCATTACTATATTCTGTTGTGCTGCAGCAAGCAAGAATTTCATTGTCCCATCTGGGACACATGACAATAAACTCTCTTGACTCTTGACTTGACTTGACTTAAGGCCCTGTCCCACTTTCCCGAGTTACTCACAAACTCTCCCGAGTTTTCCCCTTAATTCGAATTTGGGTAATGTCGGTAGCGAGCTCGTAGGAGTCTGTAGATGTTTCGTAGCGGCTCGTAATGCCAGCCGTAGGAACTCGGGGCATCAGGTAAGTCGGGACGTTTTTTCAACATGTTGAAAAATGTCCATGAGTTAAAAAAATAACCCTGAGTACCTACGAACGGCCGTTACCATAATTCCCTGAGTTCAAATCAAGGGGAAAACTTGGGAGAGTTCGTGAGTAACTCGGGAAAGTGGGGCAGGGCCTTTATACATTTAAAAACGTAATTTAGGGCTTATGAAAACAATTAGTGCCTATCCCTAATTACTCTTGAGAAGATGATGGTGACCTTCAGCCTCGAGTTAATGCAGCCCTTGTGATGAAGGCATTCCTACGTAGCCACCGTCCTGCACACTGCATCTACAGTGCACTGTGGAAAAGGGTGAATAAAAGGGTAATGAATGTTGTGCCAATCAACTGAACTGTGTTGTTGTGAAATAAAAACAAAATGCTGGAGGGCTTAGCGGCTTGGCAGCCTTCCATGGAAAGAGAGAAAAAAAACAGTTAATATTCCAGGCCAATGAACCATCCGAGCTGGAGGAATACAGAAGCAGGTGTGCTTGCAATTGTGGGGATTGGGGAGGCAGCAAAGAGAATAAAGGGAATGTCTGCGATAGGGTGGGGCTCAAAGCCATCAAGGTGCATTTGCAGACTGAGGGAAGCTGGAGTTGTTTAAAGAAATGTAATGCTGGAATATGAGGCAGGACAAAGCAAAATAATACAAAATAGAAATCTCAACATCAGCAGATCTGGTAGACAAAAGTGCTGGAGAAACTCAGCGGGTGAAACTTCACCCGCTGAGTTTCTCCAGCACTTGTGTCTACCTTCTTAAACATCAGCAGATCTGGTATTGATTTTTTTATGGTCACGTGTACAGAGATACAGCGAGAAACGATGTATGCTAACCAGGAAGGGCATATGGTACTGCAAGTGTGTGAAATTGTATCGTACACAAATACAACAGGTTGTGCAAAAGAGAAAATAAATAGTGCAAAATATAATGTTACAGCTACAGGGACAGTGCAGATAAAAAAAAGACGCAGGGGTTACAACAAAGGAGATCGGGAATACATGCTGAGCATATAGTAGCTTATGGTAGGTCTGATCAAGAATGTAACAGCGGGACAGAAACGGTTCCTGAATCTGGCGGTAGGTGCTTTCACATTTTTGTGCTTTATGCCTGAGGGGAAGGGGGGTACTTGATTGTGTTGGCTGCTTTCCAGAAACAGTGTGAAGTGGAGTCAATTGTGGGAGGAGGCTGGTTTGTGAGATGGATGCATTATGGATTTGGCATTTCACCAATCCTCAAATGAAAACACAAATCTATTACAATCCTTCAAGTCCTTTAAATCCCATTTCAAAGACTATCAGGTTGGCTCGCATCTGTTGAGGGAGGAAGTAATGGTTAATATTACAGGATGATAACCTTACGCACTATCTAGGACCAACACCTTGTATTTCACCCTAGTGGTCTGCAATCCAATGCTAAGAACTTCCCACTTCGATCGCCGGAGCCGTATGGAGTTGTACAGAGTTGGTCCCAACAGCGCGTGGGGCTCCGAAAAACTGACCGTGTTCAAAAATTCCGCGCGGCAACAGCTTGTCGACCCGCAGCCGAATCGAGGACGTGCGCACCGCCTCGACGCCGTGCCTCCGTGACCCTCTGTGTGTGTGCCTCCGTGGCCCTTTCTCTGTGTGCCTCCGTGCCCCTCTCTGTGTGCCTCCGTGTCCCTCTCTGACTTGCGAACTTACCGCGGACTTCGCTCCAACTTCGCGCCACGCCGCGCCACTCACCCGACCTCCACGCGGCCCCCACGGCCGGTTTGGTCGCGCTCGCCGTATGCAGGCGCATACTGGTGGGACCGGCCCTGCACGGCGATCACTAGACCTCCGCGCGGCCCCCGCTTCCAGTTTGGTCGCGCTCACCGCATGGAGTCGCATGCTGGTGAGACAGGCCCTTTAAGAAGCCACAAGCAACCAACTGTCCATGTCCAACAGAGATGCTGCCTGACCTATTGAGGTAGCGAGTCAGGAGTGTTTTATTGTCCTATGTCCCGAAACAGAACAATAAAATTCCTACTTGTAGCAGCAAGTTACTGCAGCACTTTAAAAAAAAAATAATATTATTTATACGGATTCCTCCCAGGTTGTGACAGAGTTCCATCCCTGAGAGCTGTTAGTACCCTGACCAGTTTACAAATTGTAAATATAGTTGAATAAAAACAGGTTAACCAAGTGTAGTTAAACAACGACGTTTAACTCGACCGTTCAGGCTTTTCTGCAAGATGCAATGATTTTGCCCTCGAATCACATTCCCACAACAGCCAACAAATCCATCCCGCTGGTGTCCCAAACTCTCATTGGTATGTGCAGGCTGTACAAGCCGGGCAGTGGAAGCCTGGGGCAGAGCTGTATGGATTTTCAGAAGGCGTTTGAGCTTCTACACCTGATTAGCAGAACTGAGCCCCATTGAATTTGAGCTTCAGTAGAAATACGAATGGGAAAATGGCTTCAAGACAGAAAGCGGAGAATGGTGGTAGATGGTGTTTTTGAAATTGGGGGGTGCCGGATGGTGATGTCCTCTTGCACATAAGCACATAAAGCTGGAGTAACTCAGCGGGACAGGCGGCATCTCCAGAGAGATGGAATGGGTGACATTTCAGGTCGAGACCCTGCTTAGATTCCTCCCCCCCAGTTATATTCACTGAAGAAGGGTCCAAACCCTGTTCTCCTGGGATGTCCTATGTCCTCTGGGTCCATTCTTTAATGACTTGCTTTTGCACGTAAGGGTAAAATTTCCAAACGTGCAGATGAAGTAAGGCTTGGAATTGTATGAAGTGAAGAGGATGGTTGCAGACTGTACGAGCCTGAGGCTGGCGGAATGGGCAGGCAAATGGCAGAGGAAGTTTTAACAAAGTGAAGGGTGAAGTGGTGAACTTTTGGCCGATGGGAAGTAGAGAGGTATTGTCGACAAAAAGGCAATGTTCCAAAGCATGCAGGAAGTGAGGGTATCTTGATGCAGAAGAAGCATAAATCCTTGAGGGGCAAGGTCTGCTGAGTTTAGTTTTTAGTTTTAGAGATACAGCGCGGAAACGGGCCCTTCGGCCCACCGGGTCCGTGCCGACCAGCGTTCCCTACACATTGACACTATCCTACACCCACTTGGGACAGTTTTCACATTTACCAAGCCAATTAACCTACAAACCTATTAAGTCAAATGGGATCCTTGGGAATCATAATGAGAAACCCATCATACAAAA
Organism: Okamejei kenojei; assembly: GCA_035221665.1. Lineage (NCBI taxonomy): Eukaryota > Metazoa > Chordata > Chondrichthyes > Rajiformes > Rajidae > Okamejei > Okamejei kenojei. The sequence continues at coordinate 13,563,374 of CM069167.1, read as the reverse complement.
TGGATGTGGCGAGGATGTTACCACCAGTAGATCACACTGAGTTACACCAGCAGTTTAAGGCAACATCCCTGGAGAACATGGATAGGTGACGTTTCAGGTCATGACCCTTCAGACTGAATTCCCCCCCCCCCCCCCCCACCCCTCCACCAAATTACATTCAGTCTGAAGAAGAGCCCTGACTGTTCTCCAGGGATGTTGCCTTACCCGCTGAGTTACTCCAGCACTTTGTGAATTTTTCTAAACTAGCATCTGCAGTTCCTCATTTCTACAAAACCAGGGAGTTATTTTCGGATCTATGTAAAGGACTGGTTAGGCCACAGCTGGAGTATTGTGTGTAGTTCTGGGAGTTTCACTTTAGGATGCAGGTGAAGGTCCTGGAGAGGATGTGGAGAAGCATTGCTGGAAGAGTTCCAGGGATTACATGGGAAAACTGGGACTTTTACAGGAGCATCGTAGGTTGATTGAAGATTAAGACATGGATGTGATCTTGACTTGTTAGTATTGCATGGGTAGAGGACAACTGTTCAGTCAGAAGAAGGGCCTCGACCCAAAACTCCTCCTGTCCCTTTTCTCCAGAGATGCTGCCTGACCTACTGAGTTACTTCAGCATTTTGTGTCCATCTTCGGTGTAACCCGGCATCTGCAGTTCCTTCCTACACAGTTCTTACAAGAGGATGATCTGGACATCCGGTGGCACTGTCTGTCTGCCCACGGTCTGTCTGTCTTTTTTAAATTTTGATATGTTTAGAGTGTTTTTTTAGTTTTAGTTCACGTCACCGCGCCCCCACCCCCCCCCCCGGCGGCCTACCAGCTGGATTGGCGGGGCCTTTCCTGCCGGGACCAGACCAGAGCTTCAGCAGCGGCGGCGAGGTGCTGGAAACATCGCGGAGCGGGCGAGGTCTTCCTGGGATCGCCGCTGAGCCGCTGTTCCCATATCGCGGAGCTGTGGATGCGGAGCTCCCAACGCGGGCGACGCTGACTTTAACATCGCGGAGTCCTGGGACCCTTTGCCGGGGTCGCCAGCGTGAATCTCCACCCAGCACAGCCTGTGGACATCAGGAGCCGTGGACTCCGGTGGAAGGTGGCCGACGAGAGGTTCCCGGCGAGAGGGCCTGAACATCGGGCCGCCCGTAGCGGCGACTACGGGGTGCTCGGGAGGCCCCAACCATGGGTGAACATTGGGGAACATCGGCGAGCAGGTTGCCTGGACTTTGGTTCCTTCCCTCACAGTGGGGAACTTTGGTGCTGGTGTCGGGATGTTTGTGTTGTGGACTACTGTGTTCTGTGTTTTGTGGTTTTTTTAGTTTATTTTTTTGTATGACTAAGGGAAAAATAATTTTGTTGTCTCTTCATTGAAGACAATGACAATAAATTAAATCAAATCAAATAAAATGATTTAAAGACCGGTGACAAGTTCAAAGTGTTGTGCAAAAGATTAAGAGGATATGAGGCAAAAATCATCTTGCACAGGTATCATCTTGCACATCTTGCACCTTGTTCTCGGCGTACCAGGGCCCCATCCCTGACCTCTACCTCCGTTACATCGATGACTGCTTTGGTGTCACCTCCTGCACCCGCACACAACTGACTGACTTCATCCATTTCACCACCAACTTCCTCCGGCACTCAAATACACTTGGACCATTTCCGACATTTCCCTACCATTCCTTGACCTCACCATCTCTATTGCAGGTGATACACTCCTGACCAACATCCACTATAAACCAACTGACTCCCACAGCTACCTGGACTACTCTTCCTCCCACCCTGCTTCCTGTAAGGACTCCATCCCCTATTCCCAATTCCTCCGTCTACGCCGCATCTGCTCCCAGGATGAAGTGTTCCACACCAGGTCATCACAAATGGCCTCATTCTTCAGAGAACGGGGATTCCCCTCCCCCACTATTGATGAGGCTCGCACCAGGGTCTCCTCCATACCCCGCAACACTGCCCTCTCTCCCCATTCCCCCACTCGCAAACAGGGCAGTCCCCCTGGTTCTCACCTTTCACCCCACCAGCCGGCAAATACAACACATAGTCCTCCGCCAGTTTCGCCACCTCCAACGTGACCCCTCCACTAGCCACATCTTCCCATCTCCCCCCCTGTCTGCCTTCCGCAAAGGCCGCTCCCTCCGCAACTCCCTTGTCAATTCTTCCCTGCCGCTCTACCACTTCCCTGGGCACTTTCCATTGCAACCACAAGAAATACTACACTTGTCCCTTCACCTCCCCCCTCCACTCCTTTCAGGGACCCAAGCAGTCCTTCCAGGTCCGACAGAGGTTCACCTGCACCTCCTCCAACCTCATCTACTGCATGCGCTGCTCCAGATGCCAGATGATCTATATTGGTGAGACCATGCGGAGGCTTGGCGATCGCTTCGCCGAACACCTCCGCTCGGTCCGCAATAACCAAGCCGACCTCCCGGTGGCTCAGCACTTCAACTCCCCCTCCCATTCCATATCCGACCTCTCGGTCCTGGGCCTCCTCCACGGCCAGAGTGAGCAACACCGCAAGTTGGAGGAACAGCACCTCATATTCCGCTTGGGGAGTCTGCATCCTCTGGGCTTGAACATTGAATTTTCTCAATTCTGTTAACCCTTGCTGTCTCCTCCCCTTCCCACCTCTCCCTCAGCCCTCGGGCCCTGGCATTCTCTCTATCTCTATCTCTCTCCCCCACCCTAGTCGCACTAGCTTCTCATTTTCACACCACAAACAGCTTACAATGGCTTGTTCCCTTTATCATCGATACTTTTTTGCATATCTTTCATTCATTGTTCTTTATCTCTTCACATCACCGTCTATATCTCTAGTTTCCCTGATCCCTGACCAGTCTGAAGAAGGGTCTCGACCCGAAACGTCGCCTATCTCCTTCGCTCCTTAGATGCTGCTGCACCCGCTGAGTTTCTCCAGCCTTTTGTGTACCCTCGATTCTCCAGCATCTGCAGTTCCTTCTTTAACATCTTGCACAAGTAGTTGTTTTGTTTCTCATTGATTGAAAGATACAACATGACGAAAGATTCTTGCCTCATCGAGTTCACGTCAACTATCAATCACCTGTGTTATCCCAGTTTCTCATCCACTCCCCACGCACAAGGGGCAATTGTTACAGTGGCCAGTTAACCTGCAAACCTGCACATCTTTGGGATCTGTGAGGAAACCAGCGTCCAGAAGAAACCCACGTGGTCACAGGTAGAACATGCAAACTCCACACAGACAGCACCCGAGGTCAAGATCGAACCCGGGTCTGTGGCGCTGTGAGTGTGTTAGTGTGAAAAATATACATCTTCTAGATGCGCTGGGACGCATCCTCAGTGATGTGATCTGGGGTCATCGGGTGTTTTGGGTCCCACAACATCAGACACCCTCGCTCAGGCGATCCAGCCGGGGTTGACCAGGCCCCGACTTGCGTCCCAGCAGCAACCGCACACGGATCAGCCATCTTAATTACTCTGCAAAGGTTGAGAGACTCTAGTGCGTGGAGGGACTGGGCTCTGTGGGGTGAGTCCTGGCCGGGCTCCTCCTGCGTCTCTCCGAGCATTTCATTGTCGCCTGATGGATTTTTAGGCCACGATGGTTCATTAGGCCTTTCCGTAGCTTTATTGGGTGACTTTCTCACAAAAGAAATAGGGATTGTGAAAAGAAAATCCTGATTTTCAAATTGAAATTTGCACCATTTGCAAATTATTTGCGTCTCTGAGGAAAGATTGGAGAAAAGTTTGTACTTGATCGGCGGAATGGCTTCCCGTGGTATTATAGTTTGTTGTTGGGGCCCAGACATTTGTTTGTATCCAGAACACTTTGTTTATCCGGCGTTTGCCCTTTTCAAACGTATGATTTTTCTAAAGTATTCTAAAGTAATAAAAGGAGAAATATCTATAGATGTTATTTGTGGGCCCAGAGAAGGTGTTTGATTATCTATGAAGACATCTTTCACTGTAGTAGAAACTCTTGGATTTGAAAAAATATATATATCATTGATCCAAGAAATTGGTTGTGTCGCTACGTTCAGCGAGTGAGGATAGTGGTAGACAAAAATGCTGGAGAAACTCAGTGGGTCAGGCAGAATCTATGGAGCGAAGGAATAGGCGACATTTCGGGTCTAGACCCTTCTTCAGACTGATGTGGGGGGGGGGGTGGGAGGGAAGAAGAAAAGAAGAGGCGGAGACAGTGGGCTGTGGGAGAGCTGGGAAGAGGAGGGGAAAGAAGGAGAAAGCAGGGACTACCTGAAATTGGAGACGTCAATGTTTATACCACTGGGGTGTAAACTACCCAAGCGAAATATGAGGTGCTGCTCCTCCAATTTACTGTAATGGTAATGGTGGGATTTGAAATTGGCAGGTTGTGACTACTGTGATCTGTGAAGATTTGTGTTGCAGCTCCGGCTCTTTGCTGGGTTAATAATTGACTTGGGTGATTCAGAAAGTTGTGCCTAAATCTGCCAATGATGACGATGGGCAGTATTCTAAGCACTACAGAAGGAAACATTAAATTACAAGCACATAATAATTGAAAAATACAGCAAACCTTGAATCTAAATCTTTGGAAAGAAAAGTGCATTTTAAATGGTGAAAAGGGGATTTGCAGGTATTCCAGGATTGCTTTGTTTAAGAAAGAACCACAGATGCTGGAAAAATTGAAGGTGGACAAAAATGATGATGCTGCCTCACCCGCTGAGTTTCTCCAGCATTTTTGTCTACCCAGGATTTCTTTGCATCTTTTTAAGTATCATGGAACTGCACTGAAATTAACCAAGAAGGCTGTACAAAGCTAAATGCACAGTTGTTTACAGAGTATGGGAATCAAGAAGTCACACAAGTCAATGCCGTGGTAAAAGCTAGCTTCTTCCAGCTTCGGACGATTGCTAAAATAAAACAATTCCTCTAGTTTGACGACCTCAAAAAGATTGTCCACACATTTAACTCCTCCCGCCTTGATTACTGCAACTCCCTCTACACTGGCATCAGCCAATCTTCCCTGTCCCGCCTGCAACTGGTCCAAAACGCCGCAGCGAGACTCCTGACGGGCACCCGAAAAAGGGACCACATCACCCCGATCCTGGCCTCTCTCCACTGGTTCCCTGTGCAGTTACGAATAAATTTCAAGATCCTTCTTTATGTTTACAAAGCCCTTAACGGGCTTGCCCCCACCTACATGAAAAGTCTGCTCACCCACCACACCACCTCCAGGTCCCTCAGATCGGCCGACTTGGGGTTACTGACCATCCCGCGGTCTAGGCATAAGTTCAGGGGCGACCGCGCCTTTGTGGTTGCAGCTCCTAGACTGTGGAACTGCATCCTTCTTCCCTTCAGAACTGCCCCCTCCATCGACTCTTTTAAGTCGAGACTTAAAACTCATCTTTATTCTCAAGCCTTTCTTGACATCCTCTGAGCGAGGGTATATATTTTTGTATGTACTTAATCTATGTATAACACTGTTGTATAATGTTAGTACCTCCACCAATGTAAAGCACTTTGGTCAACGAGATTTGTTTTTTAAATGTACTATAGAAATAAAAGTGACTTGACTTGACTTGAAGAACCAGAGGATTATAGATTTAGTAGTAACCTGAGGGGAATATTTTTTTCACTCTGCTGTTTGTGTGTATACCTGGCAATCTTCCAATGAAGTTGTAGAGCAGGAACAATAACAGCATTTAAAAGATAGTTGGACAGGAACATGGATCGGGAAGGTTTAGAGAGATATGGCAAATAGAACCAGCTTAGATGAGGTTTCTTGAGCATGAATGAGTTGGGTCGAAGGGCCTCTTTCTTTGCCGTGTGACTGCAAGGCTAACATGCCTCAGAGGATTACTGCAACAAGAGGGCATAGGGGTGAGAATATTTTACTGACCTGGACAAATAATTGGCTCCAGAGTTGGAATTAGTGGGTCATTTTCAGATTGGAATACCAGTGGGATGTCCTGAGGACCTCAGCTATTTACAATGCATATTATTGAAGTGATTCAGTGCACTGTGGCAAAAGTTGCAGCTGATAGAAAGATCAGCAGGTGAACCAGTTATGAGATTACAGCCTGTAAAAGAATGTAGCTAGGTTACGGGCAAGAAATTGGCAGGTTCAGGATGGTAGAGTCATAGATTTATGCAGCATAGAAACAGACCCTACAACACAACTCTTCCATGTTGATCAAGATACCTTCCTGAGCTTATCCTATTTGCCTGTGTTTCATATTTCCTGTCAATCGTTCCTATCTATGTACCCATCCAAATTTCTTAAACATTGTACTCACCTCTATCACTTCTTCTGGCTGTTTGTTCCATATGCTCTGTTTGCTTCTCGGCTATCCTTTAGATTTGTTTGCTCTCGCTTTAAGTCTACACCCTCTAGTTTTAGAGACTCCAGCCCTGGTAAAGAGACTGTCACCTTATCTACCTTATTCACCTTATCTACGCTCCTCATGGTTTTGTGAACTTCTGCAAGGTCAACCCCTGTTCCAACTTGTCCACTCTTTGTTACTCAAGCCCTCCAGTCATAGCAACAGCATTGTGAACCTTTTCCACACTCTCCCCAGCATAATCGCACCCTTCCAATGATATAGAATAGTAACTCTATATCAAAAAGTAGTCAACACTGCCCAGCCATTATCGGCTCTGACCTCCCTTCCATCGAGGGGATCTATCGCAGTCGCTGCCTCAAAAAGGCTGGCAGCATCATCAATGACCCACACCATCCTGGCCACTCACTCATCTCTCCGCTACCTTCAGGTGGAAGGTACAGAAGCCTGAAGACTGCAACGACCGGGTTCAGGAATAGCTACTTCCCCACAGTCATCAGGCTATTAAACTCGGCTCGGACAAAACTCTGAACATTAATTGCCCATTATCTGTTTATTTGCACTTTATCAGTTTATTTATTCATGTATGTATATATTTATATAATGGTAGACAAAAGTGCTGGAGAAATTCAGCGGGTGCAGCAGCATCTATGGAGCGAACGAAATAGGCAACGTTTCGGGCCGAAACCCTTCTTCAGACTGCTAATTAGTCTGAAGATGGGTTTCGGCCCGAAACGTTGCCTATTTCCTTCGCTCCATGGATGCTGCTGCACCCTCTGAGTTTCTCCAGCACTTTTGTCTACCTTCGATTTTCCAGCATCTGCAGTTCCTTCTCAAACACTTGATATAATGGTACATGGACACACTGATCTGTTCTGTAGTCATGCTTACTATGTTCTGCTGTGCTGAAGCAAAGCAAGAATTTCATTGTCCTATCAAGGATGTATGACAATAAACTCTCTTGAATATAGCGACCAGAATTGCACGCATTGTTAAAGCAAAATAAACATTAGGGATCCAAGCACTGATCCCCAAGGCACACAAGTAGTCACAAATTTCCAATGGCCAAAACAACCCTCCATCATCAACTTGCCTAGGATCCCACGGGCTTTAATCATTCTCCCACATGGGACCATGTCACAAGCCTTGGAGAAGTCGGTGCAGATGACAACAACCAAAATAGATTTTCTCATCTCTGAAAACTTTGATAAAATCGGCCCCGATAAAACCCTACCAAACTCCTTTAAATTAATCCCTGCTTTTCCAAGTGTAGTTTAATGCTGCGTGGAACTTTTCCCACTAAGTTCCCACTGCTGATAGAGGTGTATGATTAGGAAAGAATATCAGATGCTGGTTTAAATCGAAGGTAGACACAAAATGTTGGAGTGACTCAGCGGGACAGGCAGCATCTCTGGAGAGAAGGAATGGGTGACGTTTCGGGTCGAGACCCTCCTTCATTCTTCATTCATACTCCAGCATTTTGTGTCTACCAGACTGAGGAAAGGTCTCGACCCAAAACGTCACCCATTCTTTCTCTGCTATCCCGCTGAGTTACTCCAGCATTTTGTGTCTGCCAGGCGTATGATTACCTGCTTCATCTATACTGCTCTCCTTATATAATTTGCTTATATAATGACCTTCAGACATCTGATGTCCCACCTGTGACCAGCGAAGATGTGAAAATCTGTCAGCACCCCCAGCTTTCTCCTTTGCTTACTGCAGCAGCCGGGGGTCCTTCTCATCGGATCCTGAGGATTTATCCAATTTTTTAGGCTTGCTAAGTTCGCTATAATTACTTTGCAATGATAACGCGTTCCAGAACCACAACATCTCCATTCCTGAATTCTCCAACCTTAATGTCCCCCTCAGTGAGTAAAGATGAGAAATATTCACTGTTGGACTCTGGCAATACAGCATCCATGTTTTAAAGGGCCCGTCCCGCATAGGCGACTCTTTAGGCGACTGCCAGGGACTAGTTTTAATGGAATTTACTTACGACACCTGGCGACAACCTACGACAGCACCTATGGCAACACCTAGGTCAACCTACGACAGCAAAAATTATCGTCACTGTCGCCAAAAATATTTCAACATGTTGAAAATTTTGCAGCAGTCGCCTGTAGTTGCCCAATTATTCGCCTAAGTGGGACAGGCCCTTAAAGCCTGAACTGCAGGAACACCTACAGAGGCTATTCTCCTCACTATTAAATCCCCTGACATTATTGCCAGTAACTATTGATTAGACCACTGCTGCTCTATATTCCCTTTGTCCTCCTCTCTCCGATCTATCACCACCATCTCTCTTTATTTATACTCTTCCATCTCTGTATCGAATTCATTAATTTTCTTAACTCCTCATATCTATCATTCAATTATCCTTCTGAACCTTCTGAATTTTGTAGTCGGCAGGGCAGTGCTCTGCATATCGCCAACTTGGGCAATTTTACATTTTTATCAAGCCAATTAACCTACAAACCTGTACGTCTTTGGAGTGTGGGAGGAAACCAAAGTTCTCGGAGAAAACCCACAGGGAGAACGTACAAACTCCATACAGACAGCACCCGTAGTCGGGATCGAACCCAGGTCTCTGGCGCTGCATTTTGCTGTAAGGCAGCAACTCTACCGCTGCACCTCCGTGACTGCCCATCCTGATCATTGCTTCATGCAAGTCTTTAGTTTCTCCCTCCCCTTGAATATAGTTTGCTGCTCTTCAGTGACTATGAATATTACCCCTGCAGGATGCTTTTTACCTTTAAGGTTTTTAACCATGAGCTCGCTCGAGAATGTGTACTTGGCTTTCCAAAGGAGAATTACAGTGAGTCCCATTTTCCTAGGCACTTCTGCACCTCGCTTCAGAAGACCATTCTCTTCCTGTGTGTGCACACGTCCGTAAGCAAGGTGTTTACAGACCTGTTATGCAGCTGCAAGTACAAATTTCATTGTTGTGTTTTGGTATATATGGCAAGCAAACACTCGTGACTATTGACGTTTAGAGTCGTAATGCTGTACAGCATGGAAATGGGCCCTTCGGCACACCTGGTCCATGCCGATCAAGTTGACTTAACGGGCGAGACCCATTTTCCTGCTTTTGTCCCACATCCCTCTGAACCCGTCCTATCCCTACATGTGTCCAGTTTCTTTTAAAACTAGTACTTTTATCCACTTTTACAGCACCCTCTGGCATCTTCTTGTTGATAAAGACGACCCTCTGAGTGGAAATAGTTGCCCCTGAGGTCCCTCTAAAATCTCTCCCCTCTCACCTAAAACCTACACCCTCTGGCTCTACCTGGGAAAAGGACTGTGACAGTGACCCACTCTGTTCCCGTTTCTTGTTCAGGGGCGACTCCACAAATGCCATGAATCTGACACTCCTTAGTTCAACCAGAGGGACGTGCGGGGATCGCTGGTCGGCACCCACTCAGTGGGCCGAAGGGTCCGTTTCCGCGCTGAATCTCCAAGCTGAACTAATCTAAACTCAACCGTTTGTATTTTTCATACAATTCTTTAGCTGAGTCCTGCAGTGAGCGCTAATTAGAGTGATACAACGTGGAAACGGGCCCTTCGGCCCAACTTGCCCACACCCACCAACATGTCCCAGCTGCACTAGCCCACCAGCCAACACGTGGTCCATATCCCTCCAAACCTCTCCTATCCATGTGCCTGTCTAACTGCTTCTTAAATGTTGGGATTGTCCCAGCCACAACTTTCTCCTGTGGCAGCTTGTTCCACACACCCACCACCCTTTGTGTGAAAAAGTTACCCCTCATTCCTATTAAATCTTTTCCCCTTCACCTTAAACCCGTGTCCTCTGGTCCTCATTTCACTTACTCTGGGCAAGAGACTCTGCATCTACCCAATCTATTCCTCTCATGATTTTATACACCTCTATAAGATCACCCAACATCCTCCTGCACTCCGGGGAACAGACAATAGACACTAGATGCAGGAGTAGGCCATTCGGCCCTTCGAGCCAGCACCGTCATTCAATGTGATCATGGCTGATCATCCCCAATCAGTACCCTGTTCCTGCCTTCTCCCCATATCCCCTGACTCCGCTATCTTCAAGAGCTCTATCCAGCTCTCTCTTGAAAGTATCCAGAGAACCGGCCTCCACCACCCTCTGAGGCAGCGACAGACACCATTGTGCGCAGATGCCGAGAAGTGTGTTCAGCTCTGGCTGAACAATTTCTGATCTTGTGTGTGGACTTGATAAGAAGGGAACTATTTGCAGTGGCCACTAAACTCATTTGATTCTCCTCATAGTGCCGTCAACTTCTTGCCCCCACATTCTGGCACTCACCTACTGGGGGTGATTTACAATGGCTGATTAATCTGCTAGTTTTCAGATTAATCTTCGAGATGTGGCACATGGGGAAGCCCACTCACAGTCACAGGGAAGACGTGCAAACTCCACAGCAGACGGCAGCCATGGTCAGTTTTGAAACCATGAGGCAGTGGCTCTACCTAGTGGAGCTGCTACCTGATTACCGCAGCAATCTGTTTCAATGGTGCCCCGTGTGTGAAGTGCTGTCAGCGGGGCTATTTAGCTTAGCTTAGTGAAACAGGCCCTTTGCCCACTGAGTCTGTGTCGACCAGTGACCACACGTAGACCAGTCCTGTCCTACTCACAACGGAAAATTTACATAAGTCAATTAACCTTTAAGGACGGTCACGGTGACACAGCGGTAGAGTTGCTGCCTTACAGCGAATGCAGCGCCGGAGACCCGGGTTCCATCCCGACTACAGGTGCTGTCTGCACGGAGCTTGTACGTTCTCCCCGTGACCTGCGCGGGTTTTCTCAGAGATCTTCGGTTTCCTCCCACACTCCAAAGACGTACAGGTTTGTAGCTTAATTGGCTTGGTAAATGTGAAAAAATTGTCCCTGGTGGATATGGGATAGTGTTAGCGCGCGGGGATCGCTGGGGTCGGCACAGACCCGGTGGGCCGAAAGGGTCTGTTTCCGGCTGTATCTCTAAAACTAAAACTGAAAAAGATAAAGTCCAGTAAAATCCGATTATCGATAGTCCATGGGGCAACCAGTGAGCGGTCGATGGGAGATCAGGACCGCTCTCTAGTTGGTAGGCAACATCTCAGCTAAAACGTGGGCGTTGGTGAGAGGAAGGCAGAGCACAAACCCACTGTGCAAGCATCTTATCTATGACCCTCAACCTAGTGCACTTCATGGAAAAATGTCCCAGCCTATCCAGTCTCTCCCTATAACTCAAGCCCTTCAGCCTCGGCAACATCCCGGTGAACCCGTCCTGCACCCTGGTTCAAACCGAAGACAGACAGACAGACAGACAGAGACACACACACACACACACACACACACACACACACACACACACACACACACACACACACACACACACACACACACCCTCTCGCTCTCCCTCTCCCTCTCCCTCTCCCTCTCCCTCCCCCTCTCCCCCTCTCTCCCTCTCTCCCTCTCTCCCTCCCTCCCTCCCCCGGAGCAGCTCAGTGGGACAGGCAGCATCTCTGGAGGAAGGGGCCTCGCCCCGAAACGTCACCCATTCCCAGCCTCCTCAACGCGTCAGCCAATACTCAAGCCCTCTAGCCCTGGCAACATGCTCGTTAAACTTCTCTGTACCCTTTCCAGCTTGACAACATCTTTCCTATAACACGGTGCCCAGAACGGAACACAATACTCTAAATGTGGCCCCACCAATGTCTTATACAACTGCAACATGACCTCCCAACTTCTTTACTCAATACTCTGGCTCAAAACCGGCAATGTGTCAAAAGCCTTTTTGATCACCCAATCTCCCTGTGACTCCACCTTCAAGGAACCATGTACCTGCACTCCCAGATCCCTCAGCGGTGGAGTTGCTGCCTTACAGCGCGTGCAGCGATGGAGACCCAGGTTCAATCCCAATTATGGGTGCTGTCTGTATGGACTTTGCACGTTCTCCCCGTGACCTACGTGGGTTTTCTCCGAGATCTTCAGTTTCCTCCCACATTCCAAAGACGTACAGGTTTGTAGGTTAATTGACTTGGTAAATGTAAAAATTGTCCCTCGTGGTTGTAGGATAGTGTTAATGTGCGGGGAGTGTTAATCGCTGGTCGTCGCGGACCCGGTGGGCCGAAGGGCCTGTTCCCGTGCTGTATCTCTAAACAAAACTAAACCAGGCTGGTGCTAACAAGCAAACACAAGCTTGCACTCTCTCTTTCTCTCATCTTTTGATCTCTCCCATGAGCCCAAGTTTCATTCGCTTCATAGCGCCTCACATTCCACCAATGCACAATGCCGTGCTGTGAGTTTGTCCGGCCACCGCCCAACAAATCCAATCCCACTATACATTTGGTTAACAGTGACGCAGCTGGTAGATCGATCGTAACCTCGGGTGCTGCATGAGTGGAGTTTGCACATTTTCCTTGTGACTGCGTGGGTTTCCTCCAGGTATTCTGGTTACCTGCCATATCCCAAAGACGTGCAGATTTTTAGGTTAATTGAACTCTGTAAATTTCCCCTGCAGTCCAGCCGATGAAGCCCCTTGGCTTTCCCTTTCTGAAGTCAACAATCGGCTCTTTGTGCCACTACTGAAGTTTAGAAGGAGTTTAGAAGGATGAGAGGAAATCTCATTGAAACATATAAGATTATTAAGGGTTTGGACACGCTACAGGCAGGAAACATGTTTCCAATGTTGGGAGAGTCTAGAACCAGGGGCCACAGTTTAAGAATAAGGAGTAAGCCATTTAGAACGGAGACGAGGAAACACTTTTTCTCACAGAGAGTGGTGAGTGTGGAATTCTCTGCCTCAGAGGGCGGTGGAGGCAGGTTCTCTGGATGCTTTCAAGAGAGAGCTAGATAGGGCTCTTAAAGATAGTGGACTCAGGGGATATGGGGAGAAGGCAGGGATAATCAGCCATGATCATATTGAATGGCAGTGCTGGCTCGAAGGGCCGAATGGCCTACTCCTCCACCTATAGCCTGTTGTCTATTGAATCAGATTATCGATCTCCCTTTTGCACTCTGACTCATTGTTATCCACTATTTATAACAACAATTGTATCGTTGGAGAATTAAAGATGGCATTGGCGTTATGCCTGGCGACACATTCATGGATATAGAGAGAGTAGAGCAGGGGACGGAGCACACAGCCATGAGGTGCCCCTGTGCTGATGGCCAGCGAGGAGGTGGTGCTGTTGCCAGTCCGCACTGATTGAGATCTGTTAGTGAGGAAGTCGAGAGTGGAACTCTGCTCATAGATTTTGACGATTATTTGGAACTGCTGATGCTGGTTTATGCCAAAGATAGACACAACGTGCTGGAGTAACTCAATGGGGCAGGCAGCATCTCTGGAGAATAAAGATGGATGGCATTTTGGGTTGGAACCCTTCTTCAGACTAACGCTGTCGGAATACCAAACTTGCTTATTGAGGAAGCGGGAGGTCTGCAGACAGGTTGGGGGAGTGGGCAAAGAAGTGGCAGGTGAAATGCGATGTAGCAAAGTGTACAGTCAAGCGCTTTTTAAAAGGAATAAAGGTATAAGACTACTTTCTCAAGGGGGAGACTATTCATAATTGGATGTGCAAACGGGCTTTGGAGTGTTGGTACAGGATTCCCAAAATGGTGAAGTTGCAGGTTGAGTCAGCAGTAAGGAAGGCAAATGCAATGTCAACGTTCATTTTGAGAGGACTAGAATATAAAAGCAAGGATGTAATACGGAGGCTTTATAAGGGACTGGTCTGGCCACATTCAGAATATTGTGAGCAGTTTTGCGCCCCATATCCGAGGGCAGATGTGCGGGTGTTGGGAAGGTCCAGAGGACGTTTACGAGAATGATCCCGGAGATGATTGGGTTAACATATGAGGAGAGTTTGAAGGGGCTGGGCCTGTCTGTACTCGCTGAAACTTAGAAGCAGACCACATTGAAACCCACCGGGTAATGAAAGACCTGGATAGAGTGGATGTGGAGGGATTGTTTCCAGTCGTCTCAATTCTGAAGGAAGTAAATGGGAAAAAATAAACTTAAAACATGTGGAGGCAAAACAAAATACCATGCATATGCTTCTCTCCCTTCGCAAATAACTGAAAAGCTAAGAATGTATTGTTAATTTCCATCGCATAATTCAAAGAATAAATAAGATGTGTGGCTGGGTTCCCCACACAACTTGCTGGAGATGCTGCCTGTTAAGACACGAGGGGCCCTGCAAGTTTATCACATTCTATACATGTGAAACATAGGATTTATATTTAAGTAATTTCCAATCAACAAGTAACAGCTCCTTACTCGCTCAAGTGTCGCCATGCCTCGTATTAAAACTTGTCGACCACAAGAGAAGACAAATTTCACTTGCAATTCCAAATGGAGAGTGAAGCAATCATGCAGTTCTCAAGGAAATCACTCAGATTGTGAAGAGTTTGATGCACAAAAGACACATTGATCATGCACAAACATGCATTTAATCATTCCCACAACAATGCTCCAATCTCCATTAGCATTTAAGAATTATGAGGCATTCTGGTTGGTGACAGGGTGACCTACATTCCCTACCAATGTACCTTCCCCCCCCAATTTAAATGGATGTCCTCCAGTTTCAGTAAGAAGGAACTGCAGATGCTGGTTTAAACCGGGGATAGACACAAAAAGCTGGAGAAGTGTCTTGACCGGAAACGTCCCCCATTCCTTCTCTCCAGAGACGCTGCCTGTCCCGCTGAGTTACTCCAGCTTTTTGTTTTCTGTTTTCTTTTGCTGTTCCTTATTTCTCACACTGGGGTGGATGATTGCAACCTTCACGTGGTCCGCCTTGTTTTGACGAATGCACAATCAAATAAGATCAAATAGAACAAGTTGTCCTACAACTTTAGGCTGTGCACGCCATACGCAAGAAGAAGAAGATTTCTCACACCAGTGCTGGCATCTCTCTTTCTGTTCTCTTTCCCCCAGGCTCTCATCATTCTTAACACCCATACCTCCCCGTGGTTCTTCATCTCCAAATCCCATATATTTCCTGAACAGCTGGATAAGCATGAGAGGTGGCTGATAATAAACACCATCTTAGATGAGCCCCCAGGCAACTGGTCCATATACTGCACTGATAATGCATCCACTGTTCCAGGTGTGGACTCCTATATATCTGCGAGGCTTAGCGCAGGTTTCGCTGAACACCTCCACTCAGTCTGCCTAGGTCTACCCAATCTCCTGGTTGCTAAACACATTCCCATTCCCCCTCCCATTCCCACACTGACCTTTCTATCCTGGGCCTCCTCCACTGTCAGAGTGAAGCCCAACACAAATTGACGGAACAACACCTCATATTTCGTTTGGGCTGCTTACACCCCAGCGGTTGACATTTGATATCTCCAACTTCAAGTAACCCTTGCTTTCCATCTCTGTTCCTCCCCCATCCTAGTTCTCCGACTAGTTTCACCGTCCTCCTGATCCAATGTTACTGATTGATTGTATGCCTTGCTGTCACCTTCTCCTCAGCTAACAATGAACCATTCTACATTTTCCTTGATCATCGTCCCCTTTGATCTCTCGTTTTCACATCTTGCCCTTCCATTTCTCTATGTCTCACTCTCCCCTGACTCTCAGTCTGAAGAAGGGTCTCATCCCAAAACGTCACCCATTCCTTGTCTCCAGGGATGCTGCCTGTCCCGTTGAGTTAGTCTAGCATTTTATGTCTATCTTTGGTGTAAACCAGCATCTGCAGTTCCTCCCTATACATCCACAACCGGTTCGACTGAGTATCTGGATGTCCTTTTGGTCCCTGCCAGCACGTTGTTAGGGTTCCCACTGGATCTCTCTCCCTTTTCTCCTGATCTCTACCTTTAACTCATCAAATGTACTTCCCCCACTTGCTAGTGACGTTAAACTTTCCCTCAACATTCAGCCGCAGGCATGTCGATAGTAATCGCTTGTTCTCCTCCCGAGTCCATTTTGTCTTTTTCAACTCTTAAAACCATTAAACGTTTGGCCATTAGTAGTAGGAAGGAACTGCAGATGCTGGTTTAAACGGAAGATAGACACAAAAAGTTGGAGTAACTCAGCGGGAACAGACAGCATCTCTGGAGAAAAGGAATGGGTGACGTTTTGGTCTGAAGAAGGGTCTCGACCCGAAACGTCACCCATTCCTTGTCTCCAGGGATGCTGCCTGTCCCGCTGAGTTACTCTAGCTCTTTGTGTCTCTTAAAGATAGCAGTCAGGGGATAGGGGGAGAAGTCAGGAACGGGGAACAGATTGGGGATGATCAGCCATGATCACATTGAATGGTGGTGCTGGCTCGAAGGGCCGAATGGCCTACTCCTGCACCTATTGTCTATTGTCTCTCAATCTTTTGTTTCTTATGCTGTTTTTTTGCTTTCTGCCTGTCATTGCCGATGCAAAATAGGGTTGTTATTAATATGCAAACCAGTTCCTTCCATTGTGATTAAAATTGGGCATTGGGATGTGGCAATTTCACGGACTTGGATTCTTAATAATCTATCTGTTCTGCAGTCAACCTCGTGAAACCGGACTGTCCTTCTACTTGGAGGTAGTTTATTGCATCTCCAGTGACACATGAAATGCATGAATCCGACCTGCCATAAATGTAATGCTCCACAACCCAATGCACCATGTGGAGCTTCTGCAACAGTGGACGAGGCACCAGTGCAGCTGGGGCGGCAGTGTGAAGGAGCGAGATGCGGGGAGGAACGAGCGATGTGAACAGAGGCTGGTTCATGACGGCTGCCAACTGTGTGTAGGAGAACAGAACTGGGGAGGAATTGTGCAGCTACAGTGGGTGTGGCAGAGCTCGGTACAGACTGATGATGGTTTTGAACGGGTCGGGGTAGTCCATAGTAGAGGAGTTAAACATGACTCCCTTGGTATTGTGGAAAGAAATCGATTTTTTTTAAAAACTGGGGTTTGTGTAGAGATCGCCAAGTCTTTACGGACTTGTGGAGAGCAAGAGGGGATCCAGGAAATGTGTCAGGATCATCGAACCAGCAAGCAAGCTTGAATAGCATTTTGGATTGGAGCACAGGTATGGTTAAGGTGCAGTTTGAAACTCTTTCTGTCGTGCCGGTCAGGGTACAGGTCGAGGTGCTGAGTGTGGGGCGGCCGATGTGATAACAGAAGCTGTAGGGGGGGACAGGCTGAAGCTCGCCGTGAAGCAGGCTACAACAGGTGTGGCCGCTGTATTACAAAGGAGCGACGAGTGAGGTAGCATGGACAGCCGTCTACTGGGGCTGTGCGATGCGGAGCTGGCTTAAAGGGGACCGATGCACTGTCGGGACCTGTATAAGAGCCCGATTTCAATTCAGTTGCACTAGCAAGCTCTGTAACAGGACAAGAAGGATTTAAAGACAATTTACTTCCCAGCCCTGGCCTCTGCAATTTCCATCTTTTATTTGTTAGATTTTTGTTTAAAAGCAAGTTTGTTTCTGTCGGTGTTTCTTCACTAGTAGCCCTCAAATCCACAGTAAATGCTTTAACTTGTATTTTGCTGGCGTCCCGAGAAAACAAATTTTCTTCACTCAAATGGCGGCTGCCAGTCCTCGGCCAGTGCCTGCCCCTCCTGCTGCCCGCCCCTGCATACGGAGACATCTCTCCTCTTCCATTTTTGTCAGAATCTCTTGTGTGAGTGAGTCATTCCATGCACACTGTGCTCTTGTTTGGGGTCGACTTTCCCGGGGTGTCTGGTCACACTGAATGAATTGGAGCAGCAGTGAGAGGTGTAACTCAAGGATGGTGAGAGAGACCATGTGAAAGAAAGCATTGTGCATGCAAAGGCGCTGAGTTCGATTGGGAAGCCAATAGTCATTGGAGGCTGTGAAGAAACAATGGTCATTTTGTTTTGCCTGAAAATGAAAGCTTCCTGTGCTCAGCTACTTAATTATTCATTGCCTGCGAGTTTACTGGGATCCTTATTGACCCATTAAATGTCAGAAAGCTCGGTTACAGGTTGAACTCTGGACGATGGACAGACTGTGAGCTCAAAGCAGTCCAGTCCATCTCTCGCTCTGCAGCGACAGCTTCTTAAGCAGTCCGTCAGGATCAAGGATGACTTGCACCCATCCCAGTTTTGGAGGTTATGAGGCGGCTTCTGAGGCCAAAATAGGAACTTTAAACTCTTCCAACCATCTGGCAGGCGCTTGCCATGACCTGGAGTTGGTGATGGTGTGAGATGGTGCATTCTATCACCGTTGCCCATGGAGTGTGGAACTGTAATAAGATGCAAGAAGTAGTGTGTAGTAGGGGAGGTGCATGTAGTAGGGTCTGAATAAGGGGCTCTACCTGAAACGTCACCATTCCTTTTCTCCAGAGATGCTGCCTGACCCGCTGAGTTCATCCATCTTCTCTTGTTGTAGAATGCAGTTGTACAATGTCAGGTTCCCGAAACAATATGGAGATGAAAGACCAGTTAATCAAAGTTACTAATATTGGCAGAGTGGTTTTCGAGGATTGAGGAAAGGCTCTTTCCACATCTCCTCACCTTCTTGGATTGGTACCTTGTTTAGAATGCAAGGTGCTGGAGTAACTTAGCAAATTGGGCTGCATCTCTGGAGGACATGAAGAGGCAACGTTTCAGGTTGGGCCATTTCTTCAGACTCTGAGACTTTTTTTTTAGTTTGTAGAAATCTCCTGACCCGAAATATTGCCTATCCATGTCCTCCAGAGATGCTGCCTCACCTGCTGAGTTACGTCAGCATTTTGTGTTCTCCACAGGATTCCAGTATCTGCAGTTCCTGGTGTCCACCGCAATGATTCATCTATAGATTACTAAAACTCTCATCTTGTTTGTTTCTATGTGCAGACATATGATCCTGAAATTACGGCAAAATGATACACGATAGCGCTAAATGTTTTGCACCACCTTACTTGCCTGTGATGACTACTTGTCTTGTGATGTGTTTTCAACACATTTCGTTCAGATTTATGTTATATTTTACGTTATTAACATTTTTAGCTTTACAAAACCCCACTTTGAGACCAATAACTTCAAGTGGTGTGGCAGTTGCTGGCAGTTACAGCTATGTCACAATGGGATCTCATTTGCAACGATGTTGCAATCATAAAACACTGAGTCCTGGCAAAGTGAGGTGAACAGGAGGGGGAGGGGGTGCTGGGGTAGTGGAATTGGAAATGTATTTTAAGTCCTGGCAGCAAGTGGTGGTATTTAAAAAAAAGTTTAATAAGAGGGAGGATGAGGGGCTACGGGTGAGTGGTGGAATATCGCTTTGGGAGATCGGGTTGCATTGGGGGATCAGACCCCCCGTGTGACAGGGACCCTACGGGTCCCACTTGGTCTAGTAATTGGCTAAAAATCGATTTTGAGTTCAAATTCATTATTGTAATTACAAAATTCTCAATAAGTTTCCCTGCCCTCTCCCTCCCCTCCCGTTAAAAAAAACCAATGATCCACTCTACTTGATTTAACCTACATGTTTATTCTTAACCACACACTAAGAGGCTGAAGGTATCACCTTGGGGCAAATTTGCCAATAACGCACACATTCCGAGTGAGTTAATTAAAAAATATTAATGAATGGTACAGACAGGACAGGGTAGCACGGTGGCGCAGCGGTAGAGTTGCTGCCTTACAAGCGTCAGGGACCCGGGTTCGATCCTGCCTGTATGGAGTGGGTGCTGTCTGTACGGAGTTTGTACGTTCACCCCGTGACCATGTGGGTTTTCTCCGAGTGTTCCTCCCACATATCAAAGATCAAAGGTAGGTTAATTGTAAATTGTCCCACGTGTGTAGGATAGAACTAGCGTACGGGGTGATCACTGGTAGGCGAGGACTCGCTAGGCCGAGTGGCTGAGAATTGTATCTCTAAATTCAACTAAGATGCCTTTCATCATTTTGTAAGGAAGACAAATATTGCATACAAATTCAAACTGCACAAGCAACCAGGAAAAGCACTGATGGAGAAGTGGTTACCAGTAAGTTGTGGGGCTGTAGAGACTTGGGCAAACAATCCAGAGCTGCCTATTCAAATCCCACAATGACATCTAAGCAAATTCTGTTCACGTAGATTTATTTTGCAAATAAATTCATTTCGGTCGCCCGAAGCTGCTGATTTTTGTAAGAAGCTATCTGGTTTACAAATGCCCTTCAGACGGGAGTCAAGAGTTTTAATTGCACTATGAAATGGCCGAGTCTTATTGTCTTTAGTGTAGTTTAGAGATGCAACGCGGAAACAGGCTGTTCGGCCCACCAAGTCCGCATCGACTAGCGATCCCCGCACTTTAACACTATCCTACACACACTAGGGATCATTTACACTTTATACCAAGCCAAGTAACCCACAAACCTGTACGTCTGTGAAATGTGGGAGGAAACCGGTGATCTGGGAGGAAACCCACACAGGCCGCAGGGTAGCACTGAGCAGCAAACCCCTGCTACAACTGTTTTCAGTTTCTTCAGTGGCATTGTTCAGGTGACTTCGTGGCTTTGCCCTTGATATTTGGGCTGTGTCCAAGTTTATTTTAAGAACAGATTATTCTGTTCATGTTGTGCAGTCGGGAGATCACTGGTTGACAACCTAAAGTTGGCCTGTGGGCCCTGCAGAAGCGGTGTGTGTGCAACATTGGCCTTTAAGATGAAAGGATTTGAGCACAGGAGTAAAGTCTGAAGATGGGTTTTGGGCCGAAACGTTGCCTATTTCCTTCGCTCCATAGATGCTGAGTTTCTCCAGCATTTTTGTCTACCTTCGATTTTCCAGCATCTGCAGTTCCTTCTTAAATAGTAAAGCTGCAATTGCACGGGGCCTAGAGTGTTGTATACAATTTTGGCTTCCATAAACCAGGAATAAAAATGCCACGCGTGTAGGAAGGAACTGCAGATGCTGGTTTAAACCAAAGATCAACACAAAAAGCTGGAGTAACTCGGCGGGACAGGCAGCGTCCCTGGAGAGAAGGATTGGATGGCATTTCGGGTCGAGACCCTTGGTCAGATAGCAGAAATTCACTAGACAATTTACAGGAATGGTGATGTGCTATGAGTAGACCAGACTGTCATCTTGAATTTGGAAAAACGGAGTAGATCTCAGTAAAACGTTGCAAGCTGTTAGAGCTCACATACGGCACAGTGGCACTGAAGAAATTGAAAAAGATTGTCCAGGTTGAGAGACAGGTGGGTGGGGGGGGGGGGGGGGTTGCAAATTTGCAACTTTTCCATCCTTTTGACTCACACCTTATATCTTTTCATCACTGGCTTCTTATTTCCACCATCTGCCCATCAAAACCCCCCTTCATCCATATCAACCTGTGAACCTTTGTCTCCCCACCCCCAACAATCCGTCTGAAGAAGGATCCTAACCCAAAACATCACCTTTCCATGTTCTCTAGAGATTCTGTCTGACCCACTTGAGTTACACCAGCAAGGTGGCAGGAAACAAGCATCTGCAGTCCCCTAATACCGTATACTTAAAGCATACGGTATTAGGGGTTCAGTATTGATGTGGATAGAGAACTGGCTGGCAAACAGGAAGCAAAGAGTAGGAGTAAACGGGTCCTTTTCACAATGGCAGGCAGTAACTAGTGGGGTACCGCAGGGCTCAGTGCTGGGACCCCAGCTATTTACAATATATATTAATGATCTGGATGAGGGAATTGAAGGCAATATCTCCAAGTTTGCGGATGACACTAAGCTGGGGGGCAGTGTTCGCTGTGAGGAGGATGCTAGGAGACTGCAAGGTGACTTGGATAGGCTGGGTGAGTGGGCAAATGTTTGGCAGATGCAGTATAATGTGGATAAATGTGAGGTTATCCACTTTGGTGGCAAAAACAGGAAAGCAGACTATTATTTAAATGGTGGCCGATTAGGAAAAGGGGAGATGCAGCGAGACCTGGGTGTCATGGTACACCAGTCATTGAAAGTAGGCATGCAGGTGCAGCAGGCAGTGAAAAAAGCGAATGGTATGTTAGCTTTCATAGCAAAAGGATTTGAGTACAGGAGCAGGGAGGTTCTACTTCAGTTGTACAGGGTCTTGGTGAGACCACACCTAGAGTATTGCGTGCAGTTTTGGTCTCCAAATCTGAGGAAGGACATTATTGCCATAGAGGGAGTGCAGAGAAGGTTCACCAGACTGATTCCTGGGATGTCAGGACTGTCTTATGAAGAAAGACTGGATAGACTCGGTTTATACTCTCTGGAATTTAGGAGATTAAGAGGGGATCTTATAGAAACTTACAAAATTCTTAAAGGGTTGGACAGGCTAGATGCAGGAAGATTGTTCCCGATGTTGGGGAAGTCCAGGACAAGGGGTCACAGCTTAAGGATAAGGGGGAAATCCTTTAAGACCGAGATGAGAAAGACTTTCTTCACACAGAGAGTGGTGAGTCTCTGGAACTCTCTGCCACAGAGGGTAGTTGAGGCCAGTTCATTGGCTATATTTAAGAGTGAGTTGGATGTGGCCCTTGTGGCTAAGGGGATCAGAGGGTATGGAGAGAAGGCAGGTACGGGATACTGAGTTGGATGATCAGCCATGGTCATATTGAATGGCGGTGCAGGCTCGAAGGGCTGAATGGCCTACTCCTGCACCTAATTTCTATGTTTCTTTCCTTGTATGTACATGGATGGGAACCTGATTGCATGGATGTGGTGGGCCAAAGGGCCTGCTTCTCTGCCCTATGATTCTAGGACACTGACTCTAATGTGGACCTTGCTTTAAGAGTGCAAGTGCTTTCCATTTTGCTAAGCTTCCACCCTGCATGTAAATTTAGCAAATAGTAGTATAATAGGCATGCTTGGCGTTTGTTTATTGACGCCAGATGAAGTGGGATGATCACTGAGATCTTTGTTTGTAGTTTGATTAAATTGTTTCTGTTGACTTAAGCTGAGTAGCTGTTCATTGCTGATGTTGACATGGATAAGGGCCGAAACTATGCCATTGTAGAACGCAATTCGATGTCTGGGTCACGCTTTCACACCAGTAATGAAGAAGAGTGCTCAAAATGGGAATTTCCTTTTGCAGATTTGGTGAATGACAGGCATCTTATAAACTCATCTACTTGAATCATGAGTATTAGAATGAGGAATGTAAATCTGCAGCCAGTGAGTGTACAGTAGAAGTGTGAAACTCAGCGGGTGCGGCAGCATCTATGGAGCGAAGGAAATAGGCAACGTTTTGGGCCGAAACCGATTTGCAGCCGAGCGTGGCCAATGAGATAAGGGGTTGGAAAGCTGCGCTTTTATTTATTTATTCATTGCCAGTGCTAGTGTCGAGTTATTGCCTTAACACACAATTATTCTGAAATGGAGGGCAAGGAAAATTACTGATGAGTTGTTTGGAGACTACAGTGCGTTGTGACAGCATATGTAAGAAAGGCCTATGACAGTGTCAAAAATATTATACATCTTGTAGGGCTCTCACTTAATTTTTTTTCTCTTGTCAGCCGAGCACCCGTAGCAGCTTTTTAAGTTGCCAAATGACAGTTTAGGTGGTCATTTAAGACGACTTTTGTCTACCTTCGATTTTCCAGCATCTGCAGTTCCTTCTTAAACAGAAGTGTGAGGTTCTCTGGTTACCATCCAATTCACTGCCCAGTGAGTTGTTCCCATTTGCTGGGTGCGCTTTGTGCTCAAGAGCATTGTTTAGGAAGCGGGGATTAAATGTGCTCTGTTGCTGAGTAGGATGTACCTGAGGTGAACTTAAACTATCAGGGGAAACCAGGTGCTGGTTAAATCCATCAGCCCATCCCTCATGAATAGATTTGCAGCTCAACAAGGGTGCGGAAGTCTTCACAGTCTTTCATCTGCCAGAGCTTTGTAGCACAGCAAAGCATTAAGTTCCTCCAGCCCGCGTAAATCCTTGCTAGATATCACATCCTTGCTCTTTATTCCTAAATCCGTATTCTGTATTTATACACCCAGTCAGGATCGAACCCAGGTCTCTGGCGCGGTAAGGCAGTAGCTCTACCGTGCCAACAAGTTCCGGGACTCTTGTTGGTTGCAGTATGCATTAATGATTTCCAGTCAAGTCAAGAGAGTTTATTGTCACATGTCCCAGATAGAATAATGAAATTCTTGCTTGCTGAAGCACGACAGAATATTTTAGGCATAAATACAGATCAGGTCAGATCAGTGTGACCATATACCATAGAATATAGTGTTAAAGAAGGAACTGCAGATGCTGGAAAATCGAGGGTACACAAAAAGCAGGAGAAGCTCAGCGGGTGCAGCAGCATCTAAGGAGCGAAGGAGATAGGCAACGTTTCGGCCCGAAACGTTGCCTATTTCCTTTGCTCCATAGATGCTGCCTCACCCGCTGAGTTTCTCCAGCATTTTTGTCCACCTTCGATTTTCCAGCATCTGCAATTCCTTCTTAAACATGTTATAGTTCATAGTTTGTTTGAAGTTGTGATTTGTGATATCAATGTGGGGTAGGCAGTATGATTAGTAAGTTTGCAGATCACACAAAAACTGGTAGTTAATATAATTTACTGCCTTGTGGACCGAGGTACAGTGAAAAACATTTTATTGTGTGCTATCCAGTCAGCGGGAACACTAGAGGTTTACAATCGAGCTGTCCACAGTGTACAGACACAGGATAAAGGGAATAAAGCAAAGAATGCTGCTGTTGGAAGCAAAGGCTTAAAAGAGTGGAGGGATCTTAGAATAAAGGGGAGGCCATTTAAGACTGAGGTGACCAAAACCGTTTTCACCCAGAGAGTTGTGCATTTGTGGAATTCCCTGCCACAGAGGGCAGTGGAGGCCAAGTCACTGGATGGATTTAAGAGAGAGTTAGATAGAGCTCTAGGGGCTGGTGGAATCAAGGGATAAGGGGAGAAGGCAGGCACAGGTTATTGATTGGGGACGATCAGCTATGATCACAATGAATGGTGGTGCTGGCTCAAAGGACCGAATGGCCTCCTGCACCTATTTTCTATGTTTCTATGATTGTAATGATTACAGATCTGCTTCTGGAACCAGCAGGCTGAGAGTTGCCTGACTTGCGTGCCATTTTTGCATTCCTCCCATCTTTGCATTCATAGTGAGGAGGATGGGTATAGATTCCAAGATGATATTGATCAGCTGGTAAAATGGACAGGGCAACAACAGATTGAATTATGACAAGGGCCATAAGCATTTGGAGAATTGATAAGCGTAGTACGTGCACAATGAATAGTTGGGACCTTGGGAGTATCATGGAACCAAGAGACTTTGGTATGTACAAGACTTGACTTTAGAAACATAGATACATAGAAAATAGGTGCAGGAGGCCATTCGGCCCTTCGAGCCAGCACCGCCATTCATTGTGATCATGGCTGATCGTCCCCAATCAATAACCCGTGCCTGCCTTCTCCCCATATTCCTTGATTCCACCAACCCCTAGAGATCTATCTAACTCTCTCTTAAATCCATCCAGTGATTTGGCCTCCACTGCCCTCTGTGGCAGGGAATTCCACAAATTCACAGCTCTCTGGGTGAAAAAGTTTTTTCTCACCTCAGTCTTAAATGGCCTCCCATTTATTCTAAGACTGTGGCTCCTGGTTCTGGACTCGCCCAACATTGGGAACATTTTTCCTGCATATACAGGGCTCTCGCTTAACTTTTTTTCCCTGTTGCCAGCCGGGCAACCTTGACAGCTTTTTAGGTTGCCAAATGACAGTTTAGGTGGTCATTGAAGACGGTTTGCATGACGCGTGCGATAATATGCTCGGACGAAGTGCGTAGTTATCAGTCAGAATTATGCTCAATGAAGCATTCACATATTATGTTCAAGAAGGAACTGCAGATGCTGGAAAATCGAAGGTGGACAAAAGTGCTGGAGAAACTCAGCGGGTGTAGCAGCATCTATGGAGCGAAGGAAATAGGCAACGTTTCAGGACGAAACCCATCAGTCTGAAGAAGGGTTTCAGCCCGAAACGTTGCCTATTTCCTTCGCTCCATAGATGCTGCCGCATCCGCTGAGTTTCTCCAGCACTTTTATCTACATTCACATATTATTTCTGCTTCAAATAACTCACAAACTAAACATATTCACCAATCAAGACATGATATATACCACAATAACATGCAGCAAAATTATAATACAATATCTCAACTCTTTTTACACATTGCAATCAATGTAATTTCTATTAGTTCTTTCCACTTCCAAACAAAAATGTGTTTGGATTATTCAGCATATGATCAACCTGTGTCAATAAATCCTGGACCATGGTAACATATATGCCTAACCTTACACACTACAGATTGATGCAAGCATGTTTTCTGTGAAGGGCCGAAAATTATCATGACATGGCCATAGCTTGGGTCGTTATTGCTATTGGCACAGAAACACTCTGGCTTCACACATAATTTATCCATAACAAAATATACAAGTTGCAAGGAAATTTCTAAAGGCATTTTATGATAATAGCTGTTAAAACCGACTATACCCGTCTGACAGGTTAAACTGACAAGGGATGGCCAAAGGACATAACTGCAGCAAATGTTCTTTTGGTAATATGTTTAAAGGTGTCAAACCAAATAGTAACATTGGGAATTAAAACACATTTGATTACATTCCGTTATCAAACCTAGTCATTGTTCGCTCTGAAGACCATGAAGCGCAATAGGGTCAAGGTGTGAATCAGTGCGGGGTGGAGAGATGGCGGGGGGGGGGGGGGGGGGGGGGGGGGAGAGGTGAGAAGGCAATTGGTACGGAATGGATGGATTGAGGCAGGTGAATTAGTACGTGCTGGTTGGAGTTTGTAAAATTGTAAGGGGAGAGCACGGGGGATGTCAGTGGTGTTGAATGGGGGGGATCAGTACAGGATGGATGGAGGGGGTGGGGGGATCAGTACAGGATGGATGGGGGTTCAGTACAGGATGAATGGGGGTAGACAAAAATGCTGGAGAAATTCAGCGTGTGAGGCAGCATCCATGGAGCTAAGGAAATAGGCAACGTTTCGGGTCGAGACCCTTCTTCAGACTGTTCCCCCCATTCTTCTTGAATGGGGGGATCAGTACAGGATGGATGGGGGGACGATTAGCACAGGATGAATGGGGGGGGTCAGTACAGGATGAATGGGGGTGTGTGGATCGGAGGGTCGTTGCAGGATGAATGGGTGATCACTACAGGATGAATGAGAAGATCAGTATAGGATGAATGGAGGATCAGTACGGGATGAATGAGAGGATCAGTACAGGATGCATGAGGGGATCAGTACAGGATACATGAGGGGATCAGTACGGGATACATGAGGGGATCAGTACAGGGTG
Source organism: Okamejei kenojei (assembly GCA_035221665.1). Classification (NCBI taxonomy): domain Eukaryota; kingdom Metazoa; phylum Chordata; class Chondrichthyes; order Rajiformes; family Rajidae; genus Okamejei; species Okamejei kenojei. Next base: position 13,535,916 of record CM069167.1, on the reverse strand, counting down.
AATGGGGGATCAGTAAAAGATGAATGGGGATATCACTACAGGATGGATGGGGGGATTGGTGCAGGGTAAATGGAGGGTGGGTCAGTACGGGATGAATGGGAGGTTCAGTGCAGTATGAATGGGGGGAGAAGTGCTGGATGGCTGGGAAAGGGGGGTCAGTACAGGATGAATTGGGGGACCAGTGTAGGATGGATGGGAGGGGGTGGTGGGTGGCAGGAGAATCAATGCGAGGTGGGTAGGATGATAAATAGATGGGGGGGGGGGGTAGATGGGGAAGGGAGCATAGGGGATGTCAGTGTGGACTGAATAGAGGAGGGAATGGGGATCAGTGCAGGATGGAGAGGAGGGGTCCCAGGATAGGAGGGGTGGAGGGGGCGTACAAGAGACAGAGAGAGGGGGGGGCAGAGGACGTGGGGAGGAAGGAAGGTCAGGTCAGCGCTCCTCGGACAACATCGCCCCACTGCCTTGGCCGTCCCTGTCCAACGCCAAAGTGCCCCCGCCTCCACGCCACCGCCTCCCCTCCTCCGCCAGCCGACAGGAAGGTGCGGGGCCGAGCGGTGCAGCTCAAATATCCTATAGCTATAGGGTCTTTGGTGCAGCTGCTTCAGGCGACGGAATGAGACCTCCCGCTCACTCTCCCTCCCTCTCTCCTCCCGGCCTCGGCGTGCGAGAGGAGTTGTTTTGAAAGTGTGGATTTGCAAGCAGCGACCGTTATCAGGGCGACAGCAGCTGCTGATGGCAAATCCGCAAAAGGCGCTTTCAAAACAACCCCTCTCGCATGCCGAGGAGGGGGGGAGGGAGGTCTCCTTCCGCCGGGCGCGGTGCGGGAGGAGGAGGCGGTGGAGCTGTTGCCGCTGTTCGGGGCTCGTCATTCGCTCCGACTCTTCGTCACCCTGCACCTAGTATTTTTGCCCCGAAATCAAAGATACTAGAGGAATACAGCCGCCGACACGAGACGTCAGTTCCTATTCGCCAGGGATGCTGCCTGACCCGCGGAGTTACTCCAGTTTTTTGCGTCTACTGGTATAAACCAGTATTTGGGTGCCAACCCCGGCAAAATGAGTCGGCGTTTAGGTTGCCCGGCGGCACCTTCTGCGGTCATTGGCACTCGGGCAAATGCTAATTTCGAGCCCTGATCTAGCTTGTCCAGTCCTTTTATAATTTTATATGTCTCTATAAGATCCCCTTTCGTCCTTCTAAACTCCAGTGAATACAAGCCTAGTCTTTTCAATCTTTCCCCATATGACAGTCCCGCCCATCCCAGGGATCAATCTCGTGAACCTACGCTGCACTGCCTCAATCACAAGGATGTCCTTCCTCAAATTAGGAGACAAAAACTGTACACAATACTCCAGATTCTTGAAGCAGCACATAAGGCGCAAAGGAGACACATAAGGCAGCTGGGGTGCACATATGAGCAGGGAGATGAGGTGCAACTTTATAAAACTGGAGTAAGCTGAAAGGGGACATGGGAGAGGTTATCAAAATGATGACAGGCATAGTAGAGGCAGTTAAAATACAAGGTTTAATAGGCATTGTTACAGCAACGTGGAATGGAAAGGAACTGAGATATGGACCTAATGAGGGCAATTGGGGTTTGTATAGACCAACCTCATGGCTGGCATGGGCAAGCTGGGCTGAAGGGCCTGCTATGCTGCATAGCTTTATGATGCATAGAGAGGATGTTTAGTCGGAATGCTTCCCATAGCGGTAGTCTAAAAATAGAGTCCAGCTTTTTGTGTCTATCTAAAAGTAGAAGGGATCTGGTTAGGGTGAGGTTTATAGAAGGAATCTGAGGAATTTATTCAGAGGAAAAATCTGGAATGCAGTGGCTGAGGGTGGTGGAGACAGATTTTCATGCTTGATGATATTTTGATTGGACGGTGATTGAGCCCCCGCAGCTCTCTGGGCCAGGGAACTGCAAAGATTCACCATCTTCCCAGTGAATAATTCTTTCCTCCTGGTGCGGCAGGTGAAGTTTAACGCAGAGAAAGGTCATGCATTTTAAAGGGTATAATGAGAGCTAACCTGAAGTCAAGAGTGTTTTATTGTCATGTGTCCCTGATAGAACAATGAAATTCTTACTTGCAGCAGGGCAAAAGAATATGTAAACATAGTAGCCTGTAAACAATATAATAAACGAGAAAAAAAGTTCTGTGTGTGTGTATAGTTCAAGTCAAGTTCAAGTTACATTTATTCTCACATGCACCAATAGGTACAGTGAGGTTTGAGTTACCATACAGCCATACGAATAAAAAGAGCATAACACACAATAGAATTTAACATGAACATCCACCATCAACGTTTCCCGCTGTGAGGGAAGGCAATAAAGTTCAGTCATCTTCCTCTTTGTTCACCCGTGGTCGGGGCCTTTGAGCCGTCCGCAGTCGCCCCGATGTTCAGACCCTCTCGCCGTGATGATCGGAGCTCCGGCGTCGGAACGGAAGAACACACTCAGCGGCTTGGAGTTTCCGAGTCGGCCACTTCCTACCGGAGACAGCGGCTTCCGAAGTCCACAGGTCGAGCTGGGCGGAGCTCCAACACTGGCCACCCTCGGCAAAATATCCCAGGACTCCGCGATGTTAAAGTCAGCGCCGCCCGCTACTGGAAGCTCCGCAAACCACAGCTCCACGGTGTTAATCAGCAGCACCAACACTCCGGAGCTCCCCCACATAAAAAAGACTTAGAAACCTTTAAGAAATACATTTAGACTCACTAAAAATAACAAAAAGGGTGATAGGACGGACTGCGTCCTTTGGCGAAGCTGCCACACTCGATGGCGCCACCCAATGGAAATTATGTATATATACACATACTCACATATATACACACAGATATATCTATATATATATATATATATATATATATCTACTATACAATCATGGTATGAATATTGATTTCTCTAACTTCAAGTAATCCGTACATTCCCTCTCTCCATCCGTCCCTCACCCAAGTTGCACCAGCTTCTCGTTCTCACCTTGCAAACAGCTAATATGTGTCCTTTATCATCATTACTTTTTTGCATATCTTTCATTCATTTGTTCTATATCTCTTCACTGTCTATGCCTCTCGTTTCCCTTTCCCCTGAAGAAGTGTCTCGACCCGAAACGTCACCCATTCCTTCTGTTCAGAGATGCTGCCTGTCCCGCTGAGTTACTCCAGCATTTTGTGTCCATCTTACTATTACTAGCTCTATCTGCACTCAAGTAGAGTAGATAGAGCAAAGGGAAAGATACAGTGCAGAATAAGGTTCTCAGCATTATAGCGCACCAGTTCCAGAGACAAAGTCCAATGTCTACAATGATGTGGAGGTGTGGACAGTACCCTAACTTCTGGAAGGACTATTCAGAAGCCTAACAGAGGTGAAGCAGCAATGGAAGTTGGATTTAGCACAAGGATATGCTTGGATATGGATATGCACCACCCTTTATTTTTTCTAAAACCCCCTTAGAAGGGCCTCCATTGCCGAAAATGTGTTTTTATTTTTTGCTTAATTTAGAGATACAGCACGGAAACAGGATTCTTCGGGACACCAAGACTGCTCTGACCAGCGATCCCCACACCAGGGACAATTTACATTTATACCAAAGCCAATCTGTACGTCTTTGTAGTGTGGGAGGAAACCGAAGACCTCGGAGAAAACCCACGCAGGTCACGGGGACAATGTCCAAACACCGTATAGACAGCACCCTAGTCAGAATCGAAACCGGGTCTCTGGTGCTGTACGGCAGCAACTCCACCGCTGTGCCGCCCCTTGTTTCTAAGTCTAAATTTCTAAATTTCCCCGCTTAAATTTATTTTTTCAGATATGTTTATGGAATATTAAACATTTGAGTGGGCCTTTTGAGACTATATGAACTGCAACGGAAAACTGGAGATCTGTGCACCAAATTTCTGCAGAATCAGTTAGACAAATATATTAGAATCAATCCTAGCGAGGTATGAAACAATGCCTTGGATACTATTACAAAGTTTGTTTAGAGTGATAAAGGGATTATTTTTTCTTTGGGTGCTTTTGGTGAAACAGGAAATAAATGTCCTTATTAATCTACATTTGGATGGAGTTTAATACCATTGATGGGGGTGGAGGGAGGGGTAGGGGAACTGCAGATTTGGCTTTCAAACTCCTATTAAATTTAACAAATGTGGAGACTGCAACATGTAACATTGGCCGGGGTACTGCAACGGGAAAAAAGTTGATAAATTGTAGCTTCTTATTGTGTAGGATGAATGCACAATGGCGCACAATGCAGCCATTGAAAGCATTTGATTGAGCGAGGCAAGATCTTGAACACAATAAATCATCGGGGGAACACAAAAAGCTGGAGAAACTCAGCGGGTGCAGCAGCATCTAAGGAGCGAAGGAGATAGGCGACGTTTCGGGTCGAGACCCTTCTTCAGACCTAATCATCGGGGGATGTGTAGGTAGGAAATGCAGATGCTCAGAAGTTCACAATGTCATAAGTGATTGGAGTAGAGTTCGACCATTCGGCCCATCTAGTCTACTCCGCCATTCAATCATGGCTGATCTACCTCTCCCTCCGAACCCCATTCTCCCCCTAATCTCTGACACCTCTACTAATCAAAAATCTATCTATCTCTGCCTTAAAAATATCCACTGACTTGGCCTCCACAGCCTTCTGTGGCAAAGAATTCCACAGATTCACCACTCTCTGACTAACAACATTTCTCCTCATCTCCTTCCTAAAAGATTGCCCATTAATTCTGAGGCTATGACCTCTAGTCCTAGACTCTCTCACCAGTGGAAACATCCTCTCCACATCCATTCTAATCAAGCCTTTCACTATTCTGTACGTTTCAATGAGGTCCCCCACTTCATTCTTCTAAACTCCAGTGAGTACAGGCCCAGTGCCGTCAAACGCTCATCATATGTTAACCTACTCATTCCTGGGATCATTCTTGTAAACTTCCTCTGGACCCTCTCCAGAGCCAGCACATCTTTCCCCAGATACGGTGCCGAAAATTGCTCACAAAATTCAAAATGTGGCTTTACCAATGCCTTCTATAGCCTCAGCATTACATCCCTGTTTTTGTATAACAAGCCCTCCTGAAGTAAATGTTGGCATTCAGTTTGCTTTCTTTACTACCAATTCAACTTGCAGATTAACTTTTTGGGAATCCTGCACCAGCACTCCCAAGGCGCTTTGCACCTCCGATTTCTGGATTCTCTCCCCATTTAGAAAATAGTCTATGCCTTTATTCCTACTACCAAAATGCATGACTGCACACTTCTGCCATCCAGCCAACCTGCTATCCATGCTAGTATCTGCCCCTTGATATTGTGGGCCACACAACCTCATGTGTGGCACCTTCAAAAGCTTTCTGAAAACCTAAGTAAACAACATCTACTGGCTCTCCTTTGTCCTGCTATATACTTTTAAAAGAATTCCAGCAAATTTGTCAAGCAAGACCTCCCCTTCACAAAGCCATGCTGACTTTGGCCTATTTTATCTAAGTACACCCTAACTTCATCCTTTATAAAGGACTCTAAAATCTTACCAACCACTGAAGTTAGACTAACCAGCCTATAGTTCCCACTATTCTGCTTTGCTCCCTTCTTGTGCAGTGGGGTAATATTGGCAATTTTCCAATCATCTGAGACCACTCCTGTATCTAGTGATTCCTGAAATATCCCTATCAATGCCTCCACAAGCTCTAAAGCCACGTCTTTCAGAACCCTAGGGTGCAGTCCATCCTTTCAGCTTCCCAGGCACCTTCTCCCTAGTAATAGCCACTCCACTAACTTCCACCCCCTTACTCTGTTGAATTTCAGGCACATTGCTGTGTCTTCGACTGGGAAGACTGATGCATCATTCTCCAGCGGTCCAACGCCCACTTACCTCTTTCTTACTCTTTATATAACTGAAGAAACTCTTGCCATCCTCTTTTATATTATTGGCTAGCTTACCTTCATATTTTCTCCTCATTTGGCTTTTTTAGTTACCTTTTGTTGTTCTTTAAAAGCTTCCCAATCCTATGGCTTCCCACCACTAATCTTTGCTGGTTTACACCGAAGATGGATACAAAATCCTATGGCAACTCAGCCGTTCAAGCAGTATTTTTGGAGAAAAGGGAATAGGTGACATTTTGCGTCGAGATCTTCAGATCGAGAGTCAGGGGAGAGGGAAACTATAGGTCTTACTTTAGTGCTGGCTGGAGATTTTCATCAAACTCTGCCAGGAATTCCGTGAATTGCTAAAGCAGATGATGGGAATGCCTGTATAAAAGCATCATATATTTAGGAAAATGTTAAACAATCGCACTTGAAAACCACTTTGCAAGCACATTTGATCGGCAATCCATCTGCAGGATAGTAGTAGGCTTTGAATTTGTTCAAATTAGGAAGAAATTAAATAAGATGACTCAACAGAAATTATTTTGATAAGGACTTGGGCCAAATCGTTAACAACACTTCAGTCAAGCTGTTCAGTCAAATGTCACTCGATGCTCTTTGAATCACCAAAGGTTACGTGATGAAGTAATTTTTGGACCCTGCAATGACATCTGCAAAGTCTTGTGTGCACCTATACCATATAAATCTATCGACAATGTGACAGATATTTCAGACAGGAGCACTTCCTGGTGACAAGGAACTGCAAATGATGGTTTACGGGGAAAAAACACAAAGTGTTGGAGTAACTCCGCAGGTCTTGCATCATCTATGGAGGCCATGGAGAGAAGATGCTTCGGATCTGGACTCTTCTTCAGATTGAAGAAGGGTCCCGTCCCAAAATATTGCCTGTCCATTTTCTCCAGTCATGTTGACTGACCTGCTGAGTTATTCCAGCATTTTGTGTTTTTATATAGATATGCTTCCTGTTGAAGTTTTAAACACATTATCTTAAACTTTTTAAAGGTCAAGCGACTCAGGAATTTGGATCCACCAATATTACATAACGGCTCAAGATTATTATCAGTTAAAAATTTACTGCCACATGTTATTGAGGTCGCAGTAATAACTAGTCATGCTGTTGTGGGAAGCATTTTCATCCCTTGGATACCAGTTATCCCTTCTTCATAGTTCATAAGTTCTAAGAACAGAAAGAGGCCATTCGGTCCATCAAGACTAGACCGCCATTCAATCATGGCTGATCTATCTTTCCCTCTCAACCCCTTTCTCTTGCCTTCTGTCAATCTTCTATGAATCTGTCAATCTCCGCCTTAAAAATATTCTCTACAGCCATCAGTGGCTATGAATTACACAGATTCACTTCCCTGAGACTAAAGAAATTCCTCCTCATCTTTCTAAAGGTACGTCCTTTTATTCTGAGGCTCTGGCCTCTGGTCTTAGACTCTCCCACGAGTGGAAACACCCTTTCCACATTCACTCTATCCAGACCTGTCACTATTCGGTAAGTTTCAATGAGGTCCCCCTCATCCTTCTAAACTCCAGCGAATACAGGCCCAGTGCTGGTCAAACACTCACTGACCTATCTTTTCAATTCTGGCGACTTTGGTTTCCTGTAGACACAAGGAACTACAGATGCTGGAATGGTGCGTGGAACACAAAATGCTGTGGTACTTCAGTTGTTTTATTTTTGCTACACCTATCAACAAGGCATATGTATCAAAGTTAATCAGGCAATCACTCAAAGTTGTTGGCTTTAATCTCGAAACTTGTGGTCAGCTATTTATTTTGGAGAAAATAATAAATAATCTCTGCATTTTTACGCTGTTTCAAAAGAAAGAAATACTGTATAATCTTTTCTGAAGCTCTGCAATATTGAAATGAATGACAGGTCCACCACCGATTTTTCTGGCAACTGGTGGTCCGGCACCACCTATAATCCAGAGGGCACTTGAAATCCACGGAAGCCCCTCCGAAAATGTGGCGGTGAGGCGGGAGACCTCTATCTCATCGGGGGTTCCGCGCTAATCCGTGGGTCAAATTCACCTCCTGCAGCCAGCAGGAACTGGAACTGCAGCCGGAGATGGCGGATCCGTTCCCTTAGCCGACTTCCGAGGCCAACTTTGCGGGCCGGTATCTCGGCTCCTTGGCTTCCAGTACTGTTGGACTCCTCTCAGAGGCCGTGACCTCAGTTGGTCCGGCAAAACGGATCATCCGGAAAACAGTCGGGAAGCAAGGATGCCGGAAAATCAGTGGCAGACCTGTATGTTTTCACATTGCGCATTGGTACATACCCACTGAAATAGGACGATATTGAAAATATTATTTTTGAATACAATTTCAGAGCAGATGCAAAACTGCAGATTCTGGAATATGGAGCAAAAGATTTAAGATTAGTATAAATTTCAGTCATTCATTTTATTAGAGTAAATTTGATTTATCCAGTCTGTGTTTGTTAGTCACCCATTACACTCGTGCCATAATCTCCTTACTTCCCTGATTTATGCCATGCCGATATTACATTTTACAACTACCAATGTTTTCCGCCTTTATGCTGTTTGTAAACTCAACCTGTGATTCCCATTGTGCCTTGGATTTCAACACGAAGATTGTTCCTCACCATTGCACTGATCTCCTCCTATATTAGTTGTACTTCTTCAACCACCACCTATGGCTGAAGATAGACACAAAATGCTGGAGTAACTCAGCGGGACAGGCAGCATCTCTGGAGAGAAGGAATGGGTGACATTTTCGGGTTGAGATTCATCTTCAGACCAGAGTCTGAAGAAAGGGGCAAACCAGCATCTGCAGTTCCTTCCCACACATCCCACTGACAGCATGCTTGCCCTTTCTAAATATTGAATACTCTGGAGCCTTTATTTCCCAAATTTGGTCACCCTGCCAACATAGTTACACCATATCCGTTCACTTCTGCTTGTGAGATTAACTTACTAGTGTGTTGCGAATGCAGTGGGACATACAACTGGTAATTTGACCGGTTTAACCATTTCTGTATGTTAACCTCCCCTGCTGCTCGACTCTTGTTTTTGCCGTCCTCTCCTCCCTTAGTTTCCTTACTGTTTCCATCCCTCTGCCAAGCTAGCATAAACGTTCCCAATAATACCAGCCAATCCCCGCAGGGCAATAGTTCCCTGCTGAGAAAAATCCAAACAAATCCAATGGGGCAACTTATTCTGCCAACTTATGCTGCTGCACCCGCTGAGTTTCTCCAGCACTTTTGTCTACCTTCGTTTTTCCAGCATCTGCAGTTCCTTCTTAAACACTTATTCTGCCAAATAAGTTCTATATCATCAGCAAAGTCAAGGATGGTTTCACCCGTTCAGCTAAGAAGGTGCCTTTACCAAAAACTCATTCAACGTGCTCAGTTTAGATTTTGCCAGGACTGCTTAGTTTCCAATGTCATTACAGTGTTATGTGTCGTCCACATGTAAACCAAGTTCCTGAATTCTGACTGCCTTTGATGTCAAGGCAGCATTTGATGGAGTAGTCATCAGGCAGGGAGGGGAAAACTTCCCAATGTCTCCAGTCATGCGGTAGACTTTAAACTTTAGAGATACGCGGAAACAGGCCTTTCGGCCCACCGCGTCCCGTGCCGACCAGCGATCACCCCAAATACTAACACTGTCCTACACACTAGGGACTATTGACAATTTTATCGAAACCATTTAACCAACAAGCCTGTACCTCTTTGGAGTGTGGGAGGAAACCGGATCACCCGGAGAAAACCCACACAGTCGCAGGGAGGACGTGTAAACTCTCTGCAGACAGCACCCATAAGTCAGGATCGAACCGGGGTCTCTGGCGCTGTCAGGCAGAAGCTCTACTGCTACCATACACAGAAGATGGTTGTACCTTGAAAGTTGATCATCCTAAGGGCTGTCACCACCATCTGCGCATTCTTCTCCAAATCACGTACATTCCTCAAGTAAATATCCGTCGTTCTTCCTTGCTGTGGGTCTAAGTTCTGGAACTCACTCCCCAACCACATTCTACATTTACGTGAAAGTCAAGTGGAGTTTATTGCCATGTGCGCGATTGCAGATACTGGTTTAAACCGAAGATAGACACAAAAAGCTGGAGTAAACTCAGCGGGACAGGCAGCATCTCTGGAGAGAAGGAATGGGTAACGTTTCGGGTCGAGACCCCTCAACCATCACCTATTCCTTTTCTCTAGAGATGCTGGCGAACCCTCTGAGTTATTCCAGCTTTTTGTGTCTAAAGTATGAGAATGTTTGATTTGTTGCACAGGATAGACACAATATTCTGGAGTAACTCAGCAGGACAGGCAGCATCTCTGGAAAGAAGGAATGGGTGATGTTTCAGGTCGCGACCCTTCTTCAGACTCCCTCGGAGTCTGAAGAAGGGTCACAACCTGAAACGTCACCCATTCCTTCCCTTTTTGTGTCTATCTTTAGTCATTGTTTGGATCATGCTTCATAGAAGATGTATGAGGAAGTGGCAGAGAGCTCATGGTTGGTCTCTGCGAAGTAATAGTCAGTTCGTGGAATAACACAGCACTGCCCCGGCAGCATGTTTTACTGCCAATAAAGCCCTCTGCTCATGAGGAACCAACGTCAACATATTCTTTAGTGCAGGTTGAGGCAAGTGAGCAAAGTGAAAAAATTAAGGCAGTCCATTCACTCTCGAGAGGATAGGAGTTCAGGGGGAGAGGGCCGGGTGGATTATGACTAAACAATCTTGAAGATGAAATCAATAGACAATAGATGCAGGAGTAGGCCATTCGGCCCTTCGAGCCAACACCGCCATTCAATGTGATCAAGGCTGATCATCCCCAATCAGTACCCCGTTCCTGCCTTCTCCCCATATCCCCTGACTCCGCTATCTTAACAGCCCTTTCTAGCTCTCCCTTGAAAGTATCCAGAGAACCGGCCTCCACTGAGGCAGAGAATTCCACAGACTCACAACACTGTGTGAAAAAGTGTTTCCTCATCTCCGTTCTAAATGGCTGCCCCCTTATTCTTAAACAGTGGCCCCTGGTTCTGGGGTGAATCCTGGGGTGAAAGTTTGGGATCTGCCCTTCCCTGATCCCAAACTACCGCCCCTCAATGTAGGCCTCGGCGTGATCCTCTGTCCCATCTTTTCAGTGCCATGTTAATAGGTTCCAGGTCTAACATGATGTTGATTTCTCCTCCCTTAGATGTGGAACATGTGGAAATGGGACTGTAAGGGGATCAAGCTGAGGCCTAAATCGAGGGGTGATAGTTTGAGACCAGGGACAGGCAGGTCAAAAGCGATGGTGAAAAATCAGCAGATTTAACTGAGTGATGAGGGGAAGGGGTGGAGAAAGCCACAAGAATATTTGAACTGCTGTTGGACTTGATACTCAAACGGACAGAGGAAAGTTACTACAGTATTGGATGCTGTAGTATTGAAGTGGAACTGCACAGAGAAGACAATGGCGGTGGACGAGTCGGAGAGAGGTCGAGAGCAGCATTTGACACAGTGTGAATTTCAGTAGTGCAGACTAATTATCACCAGTCTTTGCTCATTAGCAATGTGGGTGTTATCAATACAGTAAACTATAACAATGAGGTGAAGGCCGGTTCACTGGATACTTTCAAGGGAGAGCTAGATAGGGCTCTTAAAGATAGCTGAGTCAGGGGGTATGGGGAGAAGGCAGGAACGGGGTACTGATTGGGGATGATCAGTCATAATCACAATGAATGGCGGGCCGAATGGCCTACTCCTGCACCTATGTTAGAGTCTAGACTTTAACAAACCCCTTGGATTTTGGTTATAGCGAGCGGACGTACCACAGCTACCGGTAGAACACGGTGGCGCAGCGGTAGAGTTGCTGCCTTACAGCGCTTGCAGCGCCGGAGACCCGGGTTCAATACCAACTAAGGGTGCTGTCTGGGGAATTTGTACGTTCCCCCGTGACCATGTGGGTTTTCTCCGAGATCTTCTGTTTCCTCCCACGCTCCAAACACGCACAGGTTTGTAGGTTAATTGGCTTGGTATAAGTAGTGTGTGTAGGATAGCGTTAGTGTGCGGGGATCGCTGGCCGATGCGGAATTGGTGGGCCGAAGGGCCTGTTTCCGCGCTGTATCTAAACTAAACAAAGCTCGCTTGGTCACCGTGGAGCTCCCTCCCCACTCGCCAGTTGCCGCTTTTTCTTGTCAGTTATCCGTTTGTCCACTTGGTCTCTCCGTCCAGCCTCCTCCACCTCCTCCTGCTCTGTCCACTCTCATCCTCACCATCGCCAGCGCATCTTCCCGTCGCTTTGTCCACTTGGGCTCTCCCCACCCCCTCTCCACCGCCTCCTCCTCCTCCTCCTTCTCCCCTGGAGTCGCTGACATGCTCCACCTTTGAAGGGAGAAGAAGGAGGAGGTGGCGGTGGTGGTAGACCAGTGAGTGGACCCCACGGTGACCGAGCGCGTCCTGTTGGTGGCGATGACCCGAGGAAAGCGCGTCTTGTCGGGGGCACAACGTGAGCCGCAACAATAGCCGCGTCAACGGCATGGCGAGGCAGCTGATGAAGAAGATTTCTCTGGTGCAGACTAACAGCATCAGCGGCTAGTTTTAAGGTGAAACCACGCAAAGAGCTGGAGTGAAAGCCCTGTCCCACTGTACGAGTTCATTCCAAGAGCTCTCCCGAGTTTGCCCTGATGCGAACTCGGAGATTTACGGTAATGGCCGCTCCCCGGTACTCGAGGCTCTCGTGCACATTTTTCAACATGTTGAAAAATTTTCACAAGTCTTCCCAAGCTTACTTGCCGTTAGCGAGTCTTCCCGTGTACCTGCAGTTAGCGGTACGAGCCGCTAAGAGACGTCCCCGAACTCCGATGTACCCGCTACGTTCATTCTCCGTGCTTACCACGAGTTTGATTTTTTTTAAATTCGGGAGAACTCTTGGAATGAACTCATCCCGTGGGACTGGGCCAAAACTCAGCAGACCGAATCAGTCTGAGGGAGGATCCCCGCCTGAAATGTCACCTATCCATGTTCTCCAGAGATGCTGCCTGACTGGCTGAATTACTCCAGCACTTTGTGTCCTTTTGTATGTTAACCAGCATCTGCAGTACTTTTTGTACTACATACCTGACTCAGTTATAGCGGACAGTCGGCAATCACAGACTCCATTGCCCACCCCATCGAATGTAACTTGGGTTTACTGCAATGCACTCGCATGCACTCACAAAACACCACTCCCATGCAAACTATTACCACTAAAAAGTCTCTTCTTATACTCTAGTCCTGTGGATTCATGTTGAAGTTTAGAAAAATGAGAAGAGATCTTATTGAAGCATAGAGTAGACAAAAAGCTGGAGTAACTCAGTGGATGAGGCAGCATCTATGGAGCGAAGGAAAGGGTGACGTTTCGGGACGAGACCCTTCTTCAGACTGATGTGGAGGTGGGGGGGGGGTAGAAGAAAGGAAGAGGCGGAGACAGTGGGTTGTGGGAGAGCTGGGGAGGGGAGGGGAAGGAGGGAGAAAGCAAGGACTACCTGAAATTGGAGAAGTCAATGTTCATACCGTTGGGGTGTAAACTGCCCAAGCGAAATATGAGGTGCTGCTCCTCCAATTTGTGGTGGGAAATTACATCACCACTTTTAATTCAATTACATCCCCACTATTATTATTTTCTGTATTACATTTCAATACAAATTCCAGCATTTTCCCCCTCACTGACATTAAGCTAACAGGTTGATAAGTTCCCATATCCTCTCTCCATCCTTCCTTCAACAGTGGTATACATTTGCTATCTTCCAACGGAACGGAACAATTCCTGAACTGATAGGCCCTTTGAAGACGCCAATCGGTGCATCCACCTCTTCCAAAACTCTGGGATGTAGATCGTCGGAATCTTCGGGATTTACCTTTCAAGCTCACCACCTTTACTTTTATTATTTTTTTATTAATATTTAATTCATTTATAGTTCTTCATTCTCACTGGAAATCTGACCCTTCTTCAGACTTAAGGGGGGGGGGGGTGGCGGGAAGAGGAAAGGAAGAGGCAGAGACAGTGGGCTGTGGGAGAGCTCGGAAGGGGAGGGGAAGGAGGGAGAAAGCAAGGACTACCTGAAATTGGCGAATTCAATGTTCATACCGCTGGGTGTAAACTACCCAAGTTAAATATGTGGTGCTGCTCCTCCAATTTGTGGTGGGACTCACTCTGGCCATGGACGAGGCCCTTTGAAGCATAGTTTGAGGGGGGCTTTGGGCAGTGAAAGACGTTTCTCCTCAGTGGAGCTTAAAACTAGGGGTGCTAGTTGAAGAGGGAAGTATGCAGTTTTTGGCAAGAACCTTAACAACATTAACGTTGGGGTTCAAGTCCGTAGCTCCTTAAAAACACACGTAGATAGAGTAATAAAGTAGGCACATGGTCTGCTTGCCTTCATTGGTTGGGGCATTGAATATAGGAATAAAGAAATCATGATGCTGCTTTATCGGACTTTGGGTTTGGCCGCGATTGTAATTATTTATTGTCTTTCCACTGGTTGGTTAGCACGCAACAAAAGCTTTTTTACTGAAGATAGACACAAAATGCTGGGGTAACTCAGTGGGGCATCTCTGTAGAGAAGGAATGGGCGACGTTTCGGGTCGAGACCCTTCTTCCTATACAAAAGCTTTCCACTGTACCTCGGTACATGTGACAATAAACTAAACTGAACTGAACTGGACAGACTTGGCATGTTTTCGCCGGTATGCTGGAGGCTGACGGGACACGTGATAAAAGTGTATAAACGTATGAGAGGCATAGATAGGGTAGGCAGTCAAAACCTTCCCAGGATGGAAATGTCAAAGACTAGAGGGCATTGCCTTACGTTGAAAGTGACAAAGCTTAAAGGAGATTTGTGGGGAAAGGTGATTACATAGAAAATGGTGGGTGCCTGGAATGCGCTGCCAGGAGTGGTGGTGTTTCAGAGACTTGTGTAGATAGGCATGTGGATACGTAGGGTACAGAGGGGCATGCATCTTGTACGGGTAGAGGAGATTAGTTTAGCTTGGCATCATGTTTGGTACAGGCATAGTGGCTTGAAGGCCTGTTCCTGTGCCATTCATTCGAATGCTCTGAACTACTGAGGCATTAGGACTTGGGCGGCACGCTGGTGCAACGGTAGAGCGAATGCCTTGCAGTGCCAGATACCTGAGTTTGATCCTGACTGTGGGTGCTGTCTGTACGGCGTTTCTACCTTCTCCCCGTGACCAGCATGGATTTTCTCCGAGATCTTCGGTTTCCTCCGACACTCCAAAGATGTGCAGGCATGTAGGTTAATTGGCTTGGTATAAATGTAAAATTGTCTCTAATGTGTTCCTAAGGTAGTATTAATGTGTGAGAATCAGTGGTCGGTGCAGACTCGGTGTGCCAATGAGCCTGTTTCCACACTGTATCTCTAAACTAAACTAAACACAGAGCTATTCTAAGGTGGTTGAGTAGTAAGGAACTGCAGATGCTGGTTTACCCCAAAGATAGACACAAAATGCTGGAGTAACTCAGCGGGACAGGCAGCATCTCTGGATAGAAGGAATGGGTGACGTTTCAGGTTGAGACAGAAGAAGGGTCTTAATCCTTATGGATTTAAGAGAGAGTTAGATAGAGCTCTAGGGGCTAGTGGAGTCAAGGGATATGGGGAGAAGGCAGGCACGGGTTATTGATTGGGGACAATCAGCCATGATCACAATGAATGGCGGTGCTGGCTCAAAGGGGTGAATGGCCTCCTCCTGCACCTATTTTCTATGTTTCTATGTCACCCATTCCTTCTCCCCAAAGATGCTCCCTGTCCCGCTGAGTTACTCCAGTATTTTGTGTCCATCCTCTGAGCAGGTTTATCAGGCCTGTGTGTAGGACCTGCAGTTTGCTACCACAGCTGGTGCACAGAATGGGTCGTACGCAAGCTTCCAACGTTTACGGTGTGGGCTCTTGTGTGCTTCTAAAGCGGAGACTCATCCTAAATGCCCCTTTCTCCCAGGAGTCGGGGAAAGAGTCTTTTAAAAACCCTTTCAGCATGCATGCTGGCCACATCATTTGTAAGGCAGAAACCTGATTCCCAAAATAGACCAGTGTGTTGATATTGTGAATCTGGTGTCGGCATAAAAATGCGGCCGGTCCATTGGGGGCTGAGTGTAACCGGAGCGTTGGTTGGGGATAATGACCAGGAAGAGGATGTTGGATTGCTTATCCTGTGAGTGTGTTTAGTATTGGAAATGTGTCGTGCTTAAATTATTATGTTATCAGTGTGTTTTGCGTTTGCTGGCCTGTTTTAAGTTGCCACACATTGTTTCCTTGTTGGTACATATGACAATGAAACACGTGTGCAGGAAAGAACTGCAGATGCTGGCTTCAATCGAAGATAGACACCAAATGCTGGATGCAAAGATCCTTCTCTCCAGAGATGCTGCCTGCCTCGCTGAGTTTCTCCAGCATTTCGTGTCCATTGTTGACAATTAAACACTCTTGATGCAGTAAAATACTTTATTTTATGAGCAATCCAGGGAAGTTGTATCATCGAGTACAAGGGGCAGTGCAAAATAGAAAAATAAACAGTACTGAATAAGCGGTATAGATTCCTCCTGCATGAAGACGTTTCGTTTTTAGACAATAGACAATAGGTGCACAAGTAGACAAGTGCACATTCGGCCCTTCGAACCAGCACCGCCATTCAATGTGATCATGGCTGATCATCCCCAATCAGTACCCCGTTCCTGCCTTCTCCCCATATCCCTTGACTCCGCTATCTTTAAGAGCTCTATCTAACTCTCTCTTGAAAGCATCCAGAGAATTGGCCTCCACTGCTTTCTGAGACAGAGAATTCCACAGATTCACACCTCTGTGGGTGAAAACGTTTTTCCTCATCTCCATTCTAAATTGCCTACCCCTTATTCTTAAACTGTGGCTCCTGGTTCTGGACTCTCCCAACATCGGGAACATGTTTCCTGCCTCGAGCAGGTCCAATCCCTTAATAATCTTATATGTTTCAATCAGATCCCCTCTCATCCTTCAAAATTCCAGTGTATGCAAGCCCAGTCACTCCATTCTCTCAACATATGACAGTTCCGCTATCCCGAGAATTAACCTCGTGAACCTAAGCTGCACTCCCTCAATAGCAAGAATGTCCTTCCTCAAATTTGGAGACCAAAACTGCACACAATACTCCAGGTGTGGTCTCACCAGGGCCCTGTACAACTGCAGAAGAACCTCTTTGCCCCTATACGCAACTCCTCTTGTTATGAAGGCCAACATGCCATTAACTTTCTTCACTGCCTGCTGTACCTGCATGCTTACTTTCTATGACTGATGAACGATGACCCCCAGATCCCGTTGTACTTCCCCTTTTCCCAACTTGACTCCATTTAGAATTGTATAATACAATTGTATTATAATAATAGTTTTTTGGTTCGAGATACAGCACGGAAACAGGCCCTTCGACCACCAAGTCCGCACCAACCTGCCACCCCCGCACATTAAACACTATCCTACACACACTAGGGACAATTTAAATGTATACCAAGCCAATTAACCTACCAACCTGTACGTTTTTAGATTGTGGGAGGAAACCGAAGATCTCAGAGAAAATCGGGGAGAACGTACAAACTCCGTACAGACAGCACCCATAGTCAGGATTGAACTCGCGTCTCTGGCGCTGTAAGGCAGCAACTCTACCGGTGCGCCACCTTGCCGCCCAAGTTCTCCTCCTCTCTCCGACAGGTGTTCTGCAACACCCTCTCTCACTGCTTCCCCTCGGTGATTCCAACTCTACGACCACATCTTATTCCTATGGTCATCGCTGCCGGCTCTCTGATCTGTACCTTTTCCATCCCTCTAATTTTCCTCTCCCCTGGGTGTCAGTCTGACGAAGGGTCTCTCTACCCGAATCGTCACCTATTCCTTTTCTGCAGAGATGCTGCCTGACTTGCTGAGTTATTCCAGCACTTTGCGTCTATCTTTGGTGTAAACCAGTTCCTTCCTACACAGAATATAGTGTTGCCGCTGCAGAGAAAATGCAGGTTAAAGTAGAAATTGATCCCCAGCATGAGAGAAGTCAGCCAAAAGACTGATAACTGCGGGGATAAGCTGTTCCTGAGTCTGGTGTCATGCACTTTCAAGCTCTTGAATCTTCCTCCTGACGGGAGAGGGGAAAAGAAAGAATGCTGTAAAAAAAAAAGAAAGAACAAAGATAGATTAGATTAAATGAGAGACTTTTATGGTCACATGTAACAAGTCACAGTGAGATGCTTTGTGTCACATCCCTAGGCATACAATAAGTTGTCACGTAAAGGGCTTCAACAAAATCACAAGGTGCCCCCTTTTTATGCCCAATGGTCCCCCCTTAGTTCTCCACCCCTCTGACCCCGGTCCCCCTTAGTTCTCAGCGGCCCCCCCATGCTGGGTGCGTTTCACCCCCCCCCCCTTGTTCTCAGAAGTTTTCTGAAGACGGCATGAAGTGAAGATGGAGACACAAGGAACTGCAGATGCTGGAATCTTGAGCGCAACACAAAGTGCTGGAAGAACTCGGCAGGCCAGGCAGCATCTGCGGAGAGAATGGACAGGCGACGTTTCGGGTTGGGACACTTGAGCATGTAACAATTTAACACTCTTGACTTGAAACAATGAAAAACTGTTTTACGCAAATCACACCCCATAGTTGAGTACAACAAGTAGTACGGAAGAAGTGTCTCGACCCGCAAACGTCACCTATTCCTTTTCTCCAGAGAAGCTGCCTGCCCACTTAGTTACTCCAGCATTTTGTATCTGTCTGGTGTGCAGAATATAGTCTAAAGGGTCTGTCCCACTTACGCGATTTTTCTGGCAACTGTTGGCACCCGTCATAGTCGCAGCAGGTCACCGAAGATTTTCAACATGTTGAAAATCCAGCGACAACCAGAAAAAGGTACGACTCTTTGGGCGACTACACACGACCATACAGGCATCAGTCAGCCGATGACATGTCGACTCGTGATACCTGTATGGTCATGAGTAGTTGCCGAAAGTGGGACAGGCCTTTAACACCTGTCCATTCGCTCCACAGATGCTGCCAAACCTGAATTCCTCCAGCTTTGGTGCTTTGGTGAAGTATAAATGTTGTTGATTGGCTGCTTTGCATGATGGACTGAGCTCCAAGTTGGGACTTGCTGAACTTGGTGGACTTGCTGTGCCGAGCTGTGTCGTATTCTGATAGAATGCTTTCCATGATGCATCTTGTGGAGGCAGTGTGGGTCTGAGGTCTGCTATCAGTGGCCCCTGTCTCAGAAGCAGACAGGAAGACTGGGATTACTGTTGCTTGGTCAACCACAAGCATTGCGCTGGACTTCGCGTGATGGCCTTCAAACGCTTCAGACTGAAGAAGGGTCTGGACCTGAAACCTCACCCATTCCTCTCTCCAGAGATGCTGCCTGTCCCACTGAGCTACTCCAGCGTTTTGTGTCTACCAAGGAACTGCAGATGCTGATTTTTGTCCCCCACCAAAATCTGGTCTAGTAACCCTGTATTTCCCTTTCCATTTCTTTCCATCGAGACTCATAATCAGTTCTACACCAACAAGCCAGAGGTCTGAGTTGAGCTGCATAAAAGTATTTCCTCAGATTTGGTAAAGCCATTTCACCCTTGCTTTTCAGCTGTTGATGTGTTGTTAGTTTTATTCTTGGTGTTTTGCTATTCCAAATGAATCTAGAGATCATCTTATCCCAGACTATGAATTTGTCCCGGGTAACATTAATTGGGAGAGATTGGAATGAATATAGTAGTTTAGGTAGGATATTCATTTTTACCATTTGTATTCTGGCACTGAAGTCTGGACTCTAGAGGAAAGGTAGACCACTTTTCAACATCCCTTTTGATCTTCAATTTTGTTATAATTAGTTTCAAACGTGTTGGAAAGTGTTTTGGTTATAGTTACACCAAGATACTGCATCGTTTTTGAATTCCATAATATGTATCTCTGATTTGTTGGGATGGATTTGTTTGAATGAAAGAATATTGTGTTTTTGTTATATTCAGTTTATACCCTGAGTAGTATCCATATGTTTCAAGTAGGTTCATTAGGTTTGGGAGACATATATCTGGTCGTTCAAGAAAAATAATGACATAATCAGCGAATAGACCAATGATATGTTCTTTCCCCCCTATTTTGACCCCCTGCAGGTCTTCTCTCTGCCTTATTGCTTGCGCTAAGGGCTCAACATACAAAACGAAGAGAGTAGGAGAGAGACAGCATCCTTGTCTTGTGCCCCTCTCTAACTGGATCCTTTTTGATATGTTTCCATTTACCTTAATCCTAGCTGTAGGCTCCTGATATATTGTGTTAATACATCTAATTGCATCTTCATTGAGACCAAATCTCCTCAGCACTTCATATCAAAATACCCAACTAACACTATCAAATACTTTTTCTGCATCTAAACTGACCAGGACTATATTTGTATCCTCTTTTTGAGCATTATCCGCAATGTGGAAGGTTCTTCTAATATTGTCCTGTGATTGACGCCCCCTAATAAATCCAGTTTGGTCTTCATTAATCAGATCTGGTACAAAAGTCTCTAGTCTTTTGCAAATGATTGAGGTAAATAGTTTGTAGTCTACATTTAAAATTGAGATTGGCCTGACATTTTTACATTGCTCTTTGTCGTTGCCTTCCTTAGGTAAAATGGTAATAATTGCTTCCTTACATGATGGGGGAGCCCTGCCCTCTTTAAGGGTCCAGTTAAAGGAAGACAGGAGCAGAGGTGTTAGCTCTTTCTTAAAAGCCTTGTACCATTCTGGTGGAAACCCATCGCTGCCTGGTGATTTACCAGCCTTAAGTCTACTGATTGCAGCTTCCAGCTCCTTAACAGTAAATTGTGTTGTAATGGTATTATTTTGTGTCTCACCAATGGATGGCAGGTCGAGTGAGTTAAGAAAACTTCTCATTGTCCTTTCGTCAGCTGATGGTGGTTTAGAATAGAGTTTCTTATTGTACTCTTCAAATATTCTTTCTATCTCATCTGGCTCATGTGATAATTGATTGGTTTTAGGATCTCTTATTTTCTGAATTGTATTAGAGGGCCTGCTGTTTGCGCAGGCGTCTGGCCAGGAGTCTAGTTGCTTTTGGACCTGCTTCATAATAGGTCTGCTTTACAAATCTTGCCCTTTTTTTCCCTGAGGATCTCATCTATCTCCCCCCTTATTTCCTTTATTTGTTTTAGTCCCAACTGATCCTGTGTGTTTTTATGTTTTTTCTGCAATTCTTTCCATTTTTCTACTTTATGTTTATACGTAGCTAGCCGGGCCTTTTTTTGTGATGATGTCAGGGCGATCAGCTATCCACGTATAACTGCCTTCATAGCATCCCACAGTATTACAGGATCCACATCCCCGTTATCATTCTCTTCCATGTACCTTTTTATCGCTTCCCTTATTTGTTCCACATTTGCCTTATTATTCAAAATACCCACATTGAGCCTCCAAACAGTATTTCTTTTTCTACTATTCAGGTGTACTGGCAAGCTGATCGCACGGTGATCAGATATATCTGCCACCCCGAATTTTACGCTCTGTGATCCTGTGGCTTTCACCTGTATTCATTAAAAAGTAGTCAATCGCGGAGTAGATCGAATGAGGTACTGAATAGTGTGTGTAGTCCCTTTCTAAAGGACGACGTCTCTCCAAACATCAATTAGGCCCATTTCCTGCACTGATGTGTAAATAAACTTGGTCAGATGCATCTTGTTTTATTGTTGAACCCAAATTATGATTCATAACCACATTGAAGTCCCCTCCACATATCAAAATACCTTCAGTCTCTAAAGCAATATTGTCAAACAGAGTTATGAAAAAATATTTGCTACTCTCTGGGGGGGGCAGATACATTGATCAGTGTCACTACTTTATTTTCCAACTTTCCTTTAACGAATACATACCTTCCCTCTTTGTCCCTGACTTCTTTATGGAATTCAAATTGGACTGCATTTGTGATAAGGATAGCCACTCCCCTCTTTTGGCTAGTTTTGTAGGTACTATAAAATGCGTTTCTAAAGCCAAAGTGTTTTAATTTCTCATGTTCTTGTTGAGGCAGGTGGGTTTCTTGTAAAAATAATACCTGGGCCTTTTCTTTTTTTCAGTTTAGCCAGGACCTTGCTCCTTTTAACTGGATTATTCATCCCATTTACATTGAGTGACACTAATTTAATAGTATTATGTGACATTTAATTTACCTAATCCTGTATTGCATTCATAAATCTCCAGATAACTTGGAACTGTGCAGGTCTGAACATCTGGACAACGTGCCAAATAAAGAATTTTTTTTTAAAAGGGAAAACAGTTGACTTCAAAGTCACCCTGAGTCCCTGTTGGCAGGTAGAGGGGAAAACCTCCTCCCAGAGGGCCCCTCGCTGGAGGTGAAACACTCCATTTCACGCATCCTAGTATCTTCCAACGTCATCCGATAGCACTTATTTTCCAGTCCAAAAGAAGTCGTGACACAATAAAAGCTAGTTGGATGGGGTCTGCTCAGACTCCTGTAGTCACTCTCTTGCTGTCTCACTCCCGTCTTTGCTCCTCTATCCAACTCTCTGCCATGTCATAGCCTGGAGAAGACGCTCCATCTCTGGGTCCGCCGGCTCCTCAACGCTGTAATCAGGTGTCTCCACGGAGTAGCCTTGCCTCCTCAGCTCCTGCGCTGCATCTTGTGCACTATGATATGTGCATGTTCCTGAGTCCCAGTGAATGCGTATCTTGTCCAGCGGAGTCTGGAAGCGGACACCTCTCTCCTTCAGGGCCCTCTTTATTCCCTTACATGCCTTGCGCTTCTGGACAACCTCCGTTGCACAGTCGTGGCCAAATGATCGACGTGGCCTGCCAATCATTATCCCCTTTCCCCAGGCCTTTACCAACACCATTTCTTTGGTATTAAACTCTTGGGAATTTACCACTATGGACCTCGGTGGTGCATTACGTTCCGGTTTGCGAGCCAAAGCTCTGTGCGCGCGCTGGACCCGTACGTTGGTGTCCGTTGTTATTGCGAGTTCAGTTTTCAAAAGTTGCTCCACAAATTCGGACATGGATTTGCCTTCTTTCTCTTCGGGTGCGCCGTAGATGCGAATGTTATTTCGTCTAGACCGTCCTTCCAAATCAGTCCGTTTTTCTTGCATCACTTCTGTTTTTTCATAGATTTAATCAGCACATTTTTCATAGCCATGCTAATTGTCACAGCCTCTTCGATTCGTGCCTCTGCTTTGTTTAGTCCAGTTTTGTTGGCGTGAATTTGTTTGAAGTTAGCAGAATGTTTGTGGTAAATTTCTTGCTTCAGATCTTTGAGTTCGGCTTTCACGTGGCAATTAGTGAATCAGTGGCCCTGTCCCACGGTGTGAGTTCATTCCAAGTGCTCTCCCGAGTTTAAAAAAAAAGTCAAACTCCTGGTAAGCACGGAGAATGAACGTAGCGGGTACGTCGGAGCTCGGGGACGTCTCTTAGCGACTTGTAACGCTGATGGCAGGTACTCGGGGAAAACTCGCTAACGGCAGGTAAGCGTGGGAAGACTCGTGAAGAGCTCTTGTTCGAGTTTGAATCAGGGCAAACTCAGGAGAATTCTTGGAATGAACTCTTACCGTGGGACAGGGCCATAAGGGAGGCTAGTTTTAAACTTGCTATCGGGAGCTCGAGATTGAGCAGCATCTGCTCGCCTTGCCACAGGAAGTCCACAAGTTTACTTTCAATGGGTTATTCTCCAGTACTTCCTTTGTGCTTTATTTAAAAGAAGCTTAGCTACAGGTAGATTGCAACAAATTCAGAGTAAACTAAACTTCCCTTTATAGAGGTTCCAGAATAGAATTCTGCAAAAGGCTTGACCAGATAAACTGAGTTGGTTCTTCATGAAATAGGGAAGAAGTCACACAAAATATGTTGATGATCATGAAATGTTTGGTTGGAGTATTTAAGAAGTTGTACTGTTAACTTCCTTACTTTTATATTTGATGGTAAGTAAATCGGTATAGTTTCTGCGCCACAGCTCAAGAGACCTGGGTTCGGTGAGTGTTTGTCTATATTGAGGTTAAACGTTCTCCCCATGACCCTGTGTGGGTTGCCTGCAGGAGCTCTGGTTTCTTCCTGTACCCCAAAGGCGTACAGGCTTGCAGGCTAATTGTGTAGGAATGGAATTGCAGTGAACTCTGTATTGTGCTTTAGATTTTTTTTTTTTTTTTAATTTTGTTTTAAATATTTTTATTAGAAGTCATTTACAATAGGGTACATTAAGAATAATATAATACATTTCATATACAACTGTTTTTGAATTTAATAATAAAAAAGTAATATAAGCAAAAAGAGAGAAAAGGAAAGTTAGGTAAGGTGGTGAAAGTGATAGTTCGTGAAAAGTACAAGAAAAAGAGAGAAAGGAGGAGAGATATTAAAAGGAAAATAAAATGAATAGGATATACCTCCTTCGTATCTTTGCGCACCCCTCACCCGGTTCTGAATTTCAACGTGAAGCTTGTTCCTCATCATTGCACTGATCTCCTCCTTTATTAGTTGTACTTTTTCAACAACCGCCACCTATGCCTGAAGATAGACACAAAATGCTGGAGTAACTCAGCGGGACAGGCAGCATCTCTGGAGAGAGGGAATGGGTGACGTTTCGGGCCAAGACCCTTTGTCAAAGGAGAATCTTGACCTGAAACGTCACCCATTCCTTTTCTCCAGAGATGCTGCCTGTCCCGCTGAGTTTCTCCAGCATTTTGTGTCTGTCTATTGTGGCCAAATTGGCTTTGTATAATTGAAATTGCTCCTAGTGTGTGTAGGATAGTGTTAGTGTGCGGGGATCGCTGGACGGCGCGGACTCGGTGGGCCGAAGGGCCTGTTTCCGCGCTGTAAACTAAACTAATACTTTAAATACTGCCTCCATCATCTTGAAGAAGGGTTTCGGCCCGAAACATTGCCTATTTCCTGCGCTCCATAGATACTGCCGCACCCGTTGAGTTTCTCCAGCACTTTTGTCTACCTTCGATTTTCCAGCATCTGCAGTTTCTTCTTGAGCCATCATCGTCTTATCCACATGTGCTGCCTCTTTTGAAGATCAATAGACGTTAATAATGAGTCTCTCCATTCCTCAATACTCTCCAGAACCCTATCATTGATTGTGTATGTCCTTCCCTTGTTAGGTCACCTCACACTTCACAGCTTTGAAGTGCATTCACTTCCCATTTATCAGGATTAAATTTCATAATTAACTTGTGATGTATATTAATAACTTGGATGTGAAGATAGAATGCGTGACCGGTAAGTCTGTTGGTGCTAAGTCTGTTGGCTGTGTTGTAGATAACGAGGAAAGCTGTCTCAGGTTAAGCACAATATACATCGTGGAAACCTGGGACGAGCATTGAGCATTTTAATCCTGACAAGTGCAAGGCGATGGATTTTGGGATGAATTCACTACTAATTTACTACTTTATTGAAAATTCACTACTAAATTTCCATCCTGCACTCAAATTCACTTGGACCATCTCTGACATCTTCCTACCATTTCAATGGACCCCAGCTGTGCCTGCCACTTTGTAGGGTATGTCGAACAATCCCTATTCCCGGCGTATACTGGCCCTATCCCCAAACTCTATCTCCGCTGCATTGATTACTGCATCGGGGCTACCTCCCACACCCATGCAGAACTCACGGACTTCATTAACTTCACTACTAATTTCCATCCTGCACTCAAATTCACTTGGACTATTTCAGTTCTTCTTCCATGCATCGTGGGAAGGCAAACGGAGGTAGGGCATGAATAGGGAATGGAAGGATAAGAAGGAATGTTGATAGATGGAAGACCCTGGGTTTTCCGTGCATAGCTCCATTAAAGTTTCTGTACTACAATTCTATCACTCTAATCACAGCGACTGGTAAACTGTCCGTGTTGCTCAGACACGGCGGGCTTGGCCATAACTTCTTCAAGTTAGCCTTGCTGAAGGCCCCAGCAATGATGGAGCCAGGGGTGAAGGTACGCTGGGCCGGCAACAGCTGACCTCAAGAAGGGTCGAGTCCAAGGCTGCAAACATCCTTGTATCCCTGACTTTAGCACATCTTCCCGAGCCAACAATGGGGCCATTATGGACTCCCTTCCTGAGGTCATCTGTTGCCGGCCCTGTGTTGTTCTGGCCTTCTCTATCTTTCACTCTGAAGAAGGGTTCCATCCCGAAACATCACCCACTCCTTCTCTCCAGAGATGCTGCCTAACCCGCTGACTTACTCCAGCATTTTGTGTCTATCTTTGGTATAAACTGACATCTGCAGTTTCTTACTGCACATTTTGTCTGTAATGTGGTGATCTGAATTAAGCAAAATACTTCTGTTGAGGTCAGGCCAGTGCGTTCAGAATGATTTCCTTACTTTGTAATCCTCTATCGATTAATCCCAGAATAATGTCAGCCAGGCACATGCCGTGAGTAATTCCTCAGGGTAGGCAGTCAGATTCTTCTCTCCGTAAAAATAAAAACAGTAACAATTCAATTTGCCCAAGGCTTCCTAGTCTCCTTTATTCTGAATTACTGAATGGGTGGGGAGTGAAGGGTGATGCAGGTGGAGAGAATGTGGGAAAAACGGGAGCACAGGGAAAAGTTGAATCAGTTGTCATCTAATTGAATCACAACACTTGTTCAAGGGACCAATTGGGGGGACGTTCCTTTCACAGCGTGTGGAGAGTCTGTGCCAGGGGTAAAGTTGCGGGGAGAGCAGGAGTGTTGAGAAGGAGGGGGTCGGGGATAATGCCAGTAACTCACTCACTCACCACTACCGCTGCTCTCCGGGCGTGAAGCCACGCACTGTAGCCGGGGATAGAAGCAGCTTGGGACCCGACAGCAGAACTGGCCGCCACTTCAGCGCCTTCTACCGGCCCGCTCACCTCTTGCAGTGCTCTCCGTCTGAACTCTCACCAGCCGCTCGCCGACTTCGCTCATGTCAGCCGCTTCCCGCAAATCCTTAAATTTCCACAGCCGAGTAAACTCAATCGTGCTGTCGGAATTTAAGGATTTGCAGGAAGCGGCTGACACGAGTGAGGCCGGTGAGCGGCAGGAGAGAGGTTTTTAGATG
Source organism: Okamejei kenojei (assembly GCA_035221665.1). Taxonomy (NCBI): domain Eukaryota; kingdom Metazoa; phylum Chordata; class Chondrichthyes; order Rajiformes; family Rajidae; genus Okamejei; species Okamejei kenojei. The sequence goes on along the minus strand of CM069167.1, from coordinate 13,509,016 downwards.
GAGAGCTGCCAGAGGAGAGCAGGGGCCGGCAGAAGGTGCTGAGGTGGGTGCCAGTTCCGCTGCCCGGCCCGGCGGTTGCTGAAAGCCGCCCAAAATACTTCTCCCACCCCCCCCAACCTCAATGCAGTGGCTCCATGCAAGGAGCGTCGCAAGTGGCATGATCCCGACCTCCTTCACAACGCTCCTGCCCTCCCCGCAACGTTACCCCGGGCCAGACTCCCCAAATGCTGTGAAAGGAACTCTCCCCCCACCCCCACACTCCAGGAAATACGGCATTTAAAACTATAAAGCACCAAGAAATGTACTAACCACATTATCGGTGCACAAACTCCATTCGTCTCTCTTTGTTTCCTAAGATACACTTAAAATAATGACAAACCATATTTGAAAACCCCGCCAAGAAACTAGCGCTGCGCATGCGCAGTAGGCTGCTGCAAAGGCAGAATTTCAGCTGCCTTCAGCTCCGCTTGAAGCAGCGCTGGCGGCACGTGGGCTGCACAGACTTTCGCGTGTTACAAGCGCTGCGGTTGAAAGGCACGGAGAATTATGCCTACCTAAGAGATCGATCTCTTAGATGGGCATAATTCTCCCATGCTTTTACTATTTATATTTAGTAATTACCATTTTATAATTTTAGTCAGGCTGGCAGTGCCTACCTTGCCTACCCTGACGGCACGTGCCTGATGTCAGCAATCCCAACTACTTTCTTCAATGCCTTGGAGGAACAAGGATCTGCGAATCTTGAGTAAATCAGTGTTGTGGGAGCCCAGCGGATCAGGCAGCATCTGTGGAAGTTTCAGTTCAGTTCCGTTTCAGGCAGGTTCAGGTTAGCGACGGGACAGTCACTAACCGTGAGGAGTGACCCCTAGTGAAGGAGTGATGCGTGACATTTCGGGTCGGGGCCCATCTTCAGAATGGTTTGATTTCTAAAGAAGGGTCCCGACCCGAAACATGACTGACCCATGTCTTCCACAGATGCTGCCTGATCTGCACTTTGTGTTCCTCCAGCACTGTGTTTTTCCTAAGTACCCTGCCGTGTTTTTAAAGTTTGTATAGCCCTAGTGGGCCCCCCTTCTCCATGCTCTACAATTCTATTTATGCCTTCGAGCATTTCTATATTCCTGCTTATGTTGCCAACAATTTTTCTCATACATTCTCTCCCTCTTGTATTCATTTTTATTTCTCATTTGAATTTTTGTTTGTAATCGGCCTGATTCTTGCTGCTATCATAAGATCATAAGTGATAGGAGCAGAATTAGGCCATTCTGCCCATGGAGTCTACTCCGCCATTCAATCATGGCTGATCTGTCAAAAGGTCATGTGATAGGAGCAGAATTAGGCCATTCGGCCCATCAAGTCTACTCCGCCATTCAATCATGGCTGATCTGTCATAAGGTCATGTGATAGGAGTAGAATTAGGCCATTCGGCCTCTCAAGTCTATTCCGCAATTCAATCATGGCTGATCTATCTGTCCCTCCTAACCCCCGTTCTCCTGCCTTCTCCCCATAACCTCTGACACCTGTACTAGTCAAGAATATATCTTATCTCTGCCTTAAATGTGTCCACTAACATGGCCTCCACAGCCTTCTGTGGCAAAGAATTCCACAGATTCACCACAATCTGAGTAAAGAAATGTGACCTCATCTCCTTCCTAAAAGAACGTCCTCTAATTCTGAGGCTGTGACCTCTCGTCCTAGACTCTCCCACTGTTGGAAACTAGTGATATTTAGGTAGATCGCACACGGCCTTCCCCGTCCTTCTGAAGTACGCAGCGCAGATAGACGCAGCCTGTTGAGGCCTATATTTATATATGTGTGTGTGTGTAATTGCAACTTTCTGCTTGTCTCCCTGCCTGCAGGATGAAGATGCGGCGACACCGTGTAGTTCTGATGTTGTGCATGGCGGGACTCTGCCTCATCTCCTTCCTGCACTTCCTCAAGGCCCTGTCGTACATCACCTTCTCCCGCGAGCTGTCGGCCTTCAGCCCCTCGCTCAGGTCCATCTTCGTGGACTCGCACCTCTTCTGGAAGCCGGGCGAGGAGGAGGGCGATGCCGGCGGCCACCGGGGAGGCTGGCCCTACTTGCACCGGGCCCAGTTCCAGCTGAAAGACGACGAGACCGAGTACTTCACCCGCACCCGGGCGGGAGCCGTGTGCTTCAAGCAGGGCACCAAGGCGGAGGGCAGGGCGGCGGGCCCCGCGGAGGGGGGGGGCCGCGGGGCCCCGGACAAGCGGCCGGCGCAGCGGGCGGCGGGCGGGCGGCCGAGGCGGCGGTGGGTGGGCTGCCCGTGCCTCCCGGGCTGGCACGGGCCGTACTGCGGGGTGCCCACCATGGTGCAGCACTCCAACCTGCCGACCAAGGAGCGCCTGACGCCGCGGGCCGTGCCGCGCCGGGTCATCAACGCCATCAACGTCAACCACGAGTTCGACCTGCTGGACGTGCGCTTCCACGAGCTGGGCGGCGTGGTGGACGTCTTCATCGTGTGCGAGTCCAACTTCACCGCCTTCGGCGACCCCAAGCCGCTGCGCTTCGCCGAGATGCTGCTGAACGGCACGTACGCCTACGTGGCCCCCAAGGTGCTGTACGTCTTCCTCGACCACTTCCCCAGCGGCGGGCGGCAGGACGGCTGGATCGCCGACGACTACCTGCGCACCTTCCTCACCCGCAACGGCATGAGCCGCATCGCCAACCTGCGCGACGACGACGTCTTCCTGATCGACGACGCCGACGAGATCCCCGCCCGCGACGGCGTGCTCTTCCTCAAGCTCTTCGACGGCTGGACGGAGCCGCTCGCCTTCCACCTCCGCAAGTCCCTGTACGGCTTCTTCTGGAAGCAGCCGGGCAGCCTGGAGGTGGTGTCGGGCTGCACCGTGGCCATGCTCTTCGTGGTGTACAACGGCGACGGCATCAAGCTGCGGCGCAGGGAGTACTACCTGATGCCCAGCTTCCGCAAGTACGAGAACAGCACCGGGCACATCCTGGTGCCCTGGTCGGTGGGCAGCCCGCTGCACTTTGCCGGCTGGCACTGCTCCTGGTGCTTCCGGCCCGAGGGCATCCGCTTCAAGCTGCTGTCAGCCCAGAACGGAGACTTCCCCCGCTGGGGCAACTACCAGGAGAAAAGGGACCTGAGCTACATCCGAGAGTTGATCCAGACGGGGGGCTGGTTCGATGGCACTGAGCAGGAGTACCCCCCCGCAGACCCGAAGGAACACATGTACGCCCCCAAGTACCTGCTGCAAAACTACGGCAGGTACAAGTACTTGCTGGAGAACCCTTACTTGAAGGGGAGCTGGGGCCAGGGTCTGGGGAGAGCTGTGGACACGTACAATCAGACCGGGGGGATCACATAGTGCCAGCAGCAAGCAGCAAGTGCAACACTGGAGGGTCAGGTCACTGTGCATCATCTACTGTCTGGCATCTTGCCACTACCTGTGGGTTTTGGAAGCTTCTCCGAACTGCTCCCATCGAGGCCACGCTGCACCCGCACTTTCTCACCCAACCTTGACGTTCCCAGCCATGTCCGTCTGGGCCAAGCTGCTTTCTCTCTGGGTTTTTTTGTTTTCTCCTCTCTCAGTTCTGCTTCAGGTTTACTTCCACGTTCCAAGTTCATTCTTTGTCCATCTGGTTCTGTGACTGAGGTGCGGTGCGCCAGCCACATTGCCAGTGAGGGAGAGCGCCGGCAGAGTCTGCAGTGGTGGCGAGGTGCTGAGGGAGTGGGGAAGGTGTACGGAGCCCTGACCCAGCCTGGATGTAGTAGCATTTCTACGGTTCAAGCACTTTCTGTACAAAATGTGACTCGGCCAAGCTCGTCCTCAGACCAGTGGGCAGTGATGATAGCAGAGGATGGGGCGGGGGGGGAGGGGGGAGGGGAAGCGAGGACAGGGGAATGGGTTTGAGACAGTAACTCAGGGACAGGTATGATGAACGACAAACACTTGAATGACGAGCGTCCCCGCTGAGCTACCGAGTGGTCAGAGGGCAGGCAGAGGCAGGCGTTGGGGGGCGTGAGAGAGGGGAGAGACCAGGAGTGCATGGAAGGAGATGGGAATTTGGGGAGTGGGTGATTGAGCACAATAAAAGGGTGGAGGGCAGGCACAGTGAGTGGGTGCGTGCTATTAACCAAGCTTGTCCGTGCAGGGGTGTAAAGGCCCAGTGCACTAACCCTGGAGCAACTTGGTATCAATCGGAGAACTTGCCTCGGATCGCTCACTCCAACTGGACGTGCGGTCCGAGCCGTTCAACGGTCCAAGCCTCGTCTGTACTGTGGAGTGGCGGCCTGAGGGGAGGTGGGGTGCACTGAGAGGGGAGGTGGGAGCTATGTGCGGGGGAGGGAGGTCGGAGTTGCGTGTGGGGAAGAGGAGAGATGGGGGAGATCCAAGGGGAGGGGAAAGGAGAGATGGGGAGATGTATGGGGAGAGGAGAGGAGGGGTGGCGGAGGCATGTGAGGAGAGGAGAGGTGGTGAATTGCGTGTGGGGAGAGGAGTGGTTTGCATTCAGGGAGAGGGGTGGACTGTGGTCAGGCAGCAAGGACAGACTTGCCGGGGACTATGGTGGATTGCAGAGCAGCGCCGGGCCACATCCTCACTGCACAACCCTCGGCCCTTGGTCCAGGTAAACTGAGATGAACTAACGTGGAGCTGGTGCCCCAGACCCGTCCCCAGCCTCTCGTCCTGCCTGCACACACTGGACACTGATTGTTGAAGGACTTTACTTGAAAATGTTTAAGGCCGGGCTGGTTCGCTCGGCTGTGCGTGTCTGGTTTTACCCCGTGAAATGTCTTCCAGCCTGAGGTTTCTGTGAAACTGCGTGTAATGCCCGCCCGCTAGTGGTGGGGTGAAGCGACGCGGGTGGAGCCCGGCGCCTGTGGGTGGGTGGCGGCCCGCCGCCGTCGCGGGCTTGCACTGAAGGGACAAACCACTGATGTAGCCGGAGCCGGGCAGTGACATGGGCTCTCCCCTCCAGCAGACACTGCCGCCCCTACCCTGCCGCCATGCCATGCACTGAGACGGAGAATGACGGCCAGGAGGTGGCTCAGGATGGCACAGCTCGCCCCAGCTGGCACTGCCCGCCCACCCTCATGATGACTGGCACAGACTCCTCTCACTCCCCCTAACACTGGTCCTGCCCTGACCCCACTGCCCACGCCGCAATGCCAACGGCATGTCCGCAGGTTGTGTGCGTGCTGGGAGTCATCGGGAGGAGGTGAGAGGCGGCACTGGTGGATTTGGGAATGAGCCACCCCCGATCCATCTTACTCCGAGGTAAGAGTTAGTTACATTTGACCGCCGGGAAGGGCGAGGGCCCTTGCTGCTGGACGATGCGGCCGCAGCTTAAAAGCGGCCCGGCTGCACCAGCTGCCCTTGCGTTCAGCCGGGGCTGGGCTGCAGGGTATGACTGCCAAGCTATCCTGTCCCACACTGCGTCTGTCCAGCGCCACTGAGCAGCTCCGCTCTGCACCGGCTGCCCAGCGCCTCCCCCCCCCCCCCCCCCCCCCCCCCCCCCCCACACACACATCGCAGTGGTCCCACCTCTGTCAGCAAAGGGCTGCGGGCGCCCTGCTGCTCAAGGGGCCCACGCCAACTCTACCTTTGGTAACAATGTTTGCGTTAAATATTTCCCAGACATTAAATTTAAATTGTATGTAATGAACGGTGTGTCCCAGTTTCATTTGTTACAGATCTGTCTCTGGATGGGGAGAGGAGAGGCGAAGGGATGCAGGAATGACCCTCGGGGTGAGGCCATTCAGCCCTTCTCACCTGCCCACCGTTCATCAGGATCGAGGTCCCATTCTCTTGCCCATCTCCAATATCCTTCTGTTTGGGTCTGAACAGCACTGGGTTGGTACAGTTCTCTATCCCAGTGCTGTGGAATGGCTCCGTCACAGGGAGAACGGACAATTTATAGATCGGACGGCAGCAACTGCACCACCGTGCCGTGCAAAACCTATAGGAACTCATTTCCCCTTCTCTCTATCCGAAATGTCTCGCTCCTACTGGGGTAATGACTGAGGGGAACACCATCCCTGCACCCTGCTTCTTCACCCCTGAAACAAGTTTCAATGCAACCCCCCTCCTCCCCATTGTTTGATGGAAAGATATAGCATGGACAGGCCCTTCGGCCCACCGAGTTCACATGCATCTATTCATGGTCCTTAAAGGTAGCGATTGTGTCTGCGTATTCTGATAGTGTGTTTCAAATAAAACCCGTGGGAGCCGGTTGAAGATAGACGCAAAATGCTGGAGTAACTCAGCGGGACAGGCAGCATCTGTAGTGCAAAGGAATAGGTGACATTTCGGGTCGAGACCACTTCTGATCAGGCAGCATCTCTGGAGAAAAAAGGATGGGTGACGTTTCGTTTCGGGAAGAAGGATCCCGACCTTTTTCTCCAGCGACGCTGCATGTTCTGTGGAGTTACTCCAGCACGTTGTGTCCATCTATAGTCCTCATTATGATGGGCATCTGTGTGAGGCTGCTTTAAGCTCTGTGTAGAATTGAGGAATACCAACAATGATTCAATGACGCATGTATTTATTGTCGCATGTATCTAGGTACAGTGAAATGCTTAGATTTGCAGACAACCCGGTTAGATCATACAGTAGATCTCACCTGCCTTGCAGACCTCACCTGGGTCGTACCCAGATGTTGCCACGTTCTGATGGCCCTCCTCGCTCTTCGTCCACTTTAGTGTCTCAGTGCTGTGGTTCTGCCTGTTCCCCGTGTTGTGACGGATGAGCCTGGCCCCGTTGCAGCACCGTTGAGATACAGGGCGGAAACAGGCCCTTCGGCCCACCGAGTCCGCACAGGCCAGCCATCCCCGCACATTGACGCTATCCTACACACACCCTAGGGACAATTTTCATTTATGCCAAAGCCAATTAACCTACAAACCTGCACGTCTTTGGAGTGTGTGGGGGGGGGGGGGGGAACCGAAGATCTCGGAGGAAACCCACGCAGTCACGGGGAGAACGTGCAAACTCCGTACAGACAGCACCCGTAGTCGGGATCGAACCCGGATCTCCGGTGCTGTGAGGCGGTGACTCTCTCCGCTGCGCCACAATGTTACATTTGGTTGCACCCAGCCAGACAAGTCCATCAGCCCAGCTCAGAACATCCTGGAGACACTGTCATGGAATGATACAGTGTGGAAACGGGCCCTTTGGCCCAACTTGCCCACGCCGACCAGCATGCCCATTTATACTAGTCCCATTTCCCTCTAAACCTGCCCTATCCATGAACGTGTCCAGATGTTTATTACACATTGCATTTACTATGGGGGAAGGAGTTTGTGGATCCTTGGAATTATTCCCGTGTGATCAGTCAAAGTAATGTGGCAGAGGGCCTCTTCACCAGAACTCTGACCAACACTGACTTAGGGAGGACCCACCCTGCCAGAGTCTTCCTGCACAATCATCGTCTCAGTCCCAACGCAGATGGTGCGGTGATGACAAGGCCATCATTCGCCTCCCTGTGGACTGTGTGTCTGCGAGTAGATGATCCAAGTTGGCGCCCATGCCAGACGACTCTTTGTGCGCTGGTCGCAGAAATAGATCCGCAATCACACATTACAATGGCTCCACTCTTTCAGATCTCTATTCCAACAGCAGATTCAAGTTACTCCCTTCATCATGAATCTTCACACTGTGGATGGCTCGACTGTAATCGTGTGCAGGAAGGGACTGCAGATGCTGGTTTACACCAAAGGTCGACACAAAATGCTGGAGTAACTCAGCGGGACAGGCCGCATCTCTGGACAGAAGGGATGGGTGACGTTTCGGGTCGAGACCCTTCTTCAGTCTGAATTCAGGGGAGAAGGAGACACGGAGATAAGGATGGGTAAGGCGTGAAAATTAGATATCAAAGGGGATAAAGTTCAAGGAAAATGTAGAATAGAACATTGTTAGCTAGGGGAAGGTGACAATGAGGCATACAGAGATAAAATTTAATCAGGGTCAGTCAGACTGGTCGGAGAACTATGATGGGGGGGAGGGGGGTCGGAGAGGGAGGGAAAACAAGGATTATTTGAAGTTAGAGAAGTCAATGTTCATGCCACCGGGGTGTAAGCTGCCCGAGTGAAATATGAAATGCTGTTCCTCCAATTTGCTCAGGGCCTCACTCTGACAATGGAGGAGGCCCTGGACAGAAAGGTCATGGAAGGGTAGTTAAAGTGTTTAGCAACCAGGAGATCATGTGGGTCTCGGCAGACTGAGCGAAGGTGTTCAGTGAAACGATTGCCGAGCCAGCGTTAGGTCTCGACGATATATAGGAGACCACACCTGGAACAGCGGATACAGTGGATGAGGTTGGAGGAGGTGCAAGTGAACCTCGGCCTCACCTGAAAAGACTGTCGCGGTCCTTGGACGGAGTCGAGGAGGGAGGTATAGGGACAGGTGCTGCATCTCCTGCAGTTGATAGAGAAAATACTTGGGGCAGGGGTGGTTTGAGTGGGAAGGGACGATTTAACCAGGAAGTTGCCAAGGGAACAGTCTCTGTGGAAAGGGGTGGAGATGGGAAGATGTTGCCAGTGGTGGGATCCTGTTGGAGGTGGTGAAAATGTCAGAGTATTGTGTGCTGTGAGCGATGGCTGATGGGGTGTAAGGTGAGGACGAGGGGGGACTAGGGGGAGGGGTTTGCAAGAGCGGAGCTGCGGGATATCGAGGAGACCTATGTGAGGGCCTCATCTATGATGGAAGAGGGGAACTCCTGTTCCCTAAAGAATGAGGACATCTGGAATGTCCTGGTATGGAACACCTCAAATAACTAAACTAGACGGAGGAATTGGGAGTAGGGGAGATAGGGTGGAAAGAAGTGTAGCCTAGATAGCTGTGGGAGTCAGTAGGTTTATACTGTAATTGATGTCTGTCAGTTGATAGTCTGTGATGGAGATGGTTAGATCAAGAAATGGTATGGAGATGTCTGTGATGGTCCAAGTGAATTTGAGTGCAGGTTGGAATTTACTAGCTAATGAAGTCCACGAGTTCTGCATGGGTGCAGGACTCGTTGACACGCAACACAGTGGCGATTTCAATGGCCATCCATAGTGAATCTGACAGACTGTTTTTAATAGTTAACGGTGTCAGATTATTGCGTGAAGGTTAGATGGAATTTAACTCTTTTTCCTAAACTTTTTTTTCCCCCAAGACAACTTTTTCTCTGCTTGTCATTTTCCTAAATAACTTTGAAGTCATTTTCTAATTCCCAATGGGAATCGCGTTATAATTCATTTGGCTGATGTTCCTAATTCACCAATCATGTTATATCCAATTTGCCTTGTGAAAACATGCACCGTGACAGAACTACCTGCCAGAACTACCTGCACTTGTATTTTGCAGGCGTAAAAACGCAATTTCAATCGCATTCAGGAAGCCGAAATCCACTTTAAAGTCACTTTGGAAATTGGTGAGCAAAACAAAAAGCTGCCTTGGGGAAAAAAAAAAAACAGTCCAGAAAAAAATAGGTTTGTATGTAATCTCCCCACAGTAATCAGATACCATTGTATCTTAAGGAAGCAGGCTGCTAGGTTCACTCCGGGAGGCCATTGGAATTGTCAAACATTTGCCACTATCTTCATGTGTGTGAAGATTCACCATCAAACAATGTAAGGTGCAGGCTTGAGTATTTTTAGCTTGCAGTAACAAAAAAAACCATAGCTGCAAAAATAGAGATTTATTCGTGAATATCCTGTGGGAAGAAGGACGTTGTTATTGTGAGTTGCACACACTGTTCGAGCTTGTAACACCCTTTTCCCCGTTGATGCAATTGTTTTTACAATAAGATTTTCCAGAGCTCAAGCTTTCTCAGGATATAACAACTATTGTGTTACAGCAGAACTACCTGTATATATATATCTATATAGAACGTAGGACAGTACAGCACCAGAACAGGCCCTTCGGCCCACAATGTCTGTGCTGAATATAGAATCAATCAACAATCAGTTTTATTCGTCACATTGCACGTAAAGTGCAAGTGAAATGAATTTGCCAGCAGCGGTACAATGAAAAAAGAACACACAAAAACACAATAAAAATTTGACACAAACATCCACCACACCATTCATCACTGTGGTGGAAGGCACAAATATTTGGCCAGCCCTCCTCCATTTCCCCCGTGGTCGGGACCTCAACCCTCCGCAGCCGCCGCTGCCGGCATCCAGATGTGTAGACAAGGTAAAGTCCAGGTAAGTCCTGAATCGGTGCTTCCCAATTCCCGATATGATGCCAAGACCATTAAATATCTGCCTGCACATAACCCATATTCTTCAAATCCCTGCATATCCATGTGCCAGTCTAAGAGTCTTTTACATGCCACTGCATCAACCTCACGCATCCACCACCATATGTGTAAAAAAACATGACTTGCTCATCACCTTTTAACTCTGCCTCTCTCATCTTTAATGCTATGTATTTGATTTTGGCATCCTGGGAAAAGATTCTGACTGCCTGCCCAATCTACATCCCTAATAATTTTATATACTTCTACCAAGTCTCTCCGCAAACCAGCATGCCAGGGAAAACAATCTAAGTCTGTCCAACCTCTCTCTGTAGCTAATACTACCTAATCCAGGGATTGTCCTGGTAAATCTAATCTGCACTCTTTCCTCAGCCTCCACATCCTTCCTGTAATGGGGCAACCACAACTGCCGCAATCCTCCAAATGCAGCCGAACCAAAATGCTATAAAGCTGCATCACCCTCGCGCGTTGAGATCAACATTGCCCACCATTCACTGGAGGGAGAGACCAAAGTCTGCTGGGGCTCTGGAATACAGTTTCTGAGATTCTGATCAGCTGGTAAATGGCAGATCGGATGATCCGGAGATAGACACAAAAAGCTGGAGTCACTCAGCGGGACAGGCAGCATCTCTGGAGAAAAGGAATGGGTGACGTTTCGAGCCGAGTCCTTCTTCAGACCTTCTTCTTCATGACTTCCTGACCCTTGTACTCAATGCACCAACCTATGAAAGCAAGCATACCATATGCCTTCTTTACCATATGGCAAACAACAAAGATCCCAGTAGAGATCCCCACCGTTTACAAACTTACATTTAGAAAATCAAACCTCCACCACTATCCTCTGCCTCCTCCCAAGGCAATTTTGTTTGTTAAAACAGGATCCCACGCACTCTGACTACCTGGATTAGTCTATCATTGGGGAAATCAATGTTTATAGTATTGGGCTGTAAGTTACCCAAACGGAATATGAGATGCTGTTCACCCTGGCAATGGAGGAGACCCAGGACAGAAAACTCCACATGGGAATGGGAAGGGGAGTTAAAATGGTTATCTACTGGGAGATCCAGTAAGCCCTGGTGGATCATATGCCAGAGTAGCTGAGTCTGCGCATTGTCTCAGAGCCACATCTGGAACACCGGATGCAGTAGATGCATGAGTGCTAGCATTTATTTCAAGTGAGTTAGAATACAAAAAAGAGGGATGTAATGCTGACTGCATTTGGAGTATTGTGAGCAGCTTTAGGCCCAATATCTGAGGAAGGATGTGCTGGCATTGGAGAGAGTCGAGTGGAGGTTTACGAGAATGATCCCAAGAATAATCGGGTTAACATATGATGAGCACTGGGCCTGTACTTGCTGGAGTTGAGAAGGATGAGGGGGGACCCACATTGAAACTTACTGATTAGTGAAAGGCCTGGATAGAGTGGATGTGGGGAGGACGTTTTGACTAGTGGGAGAGTCTAGGACCAGAGGACATCGCCTCAGACATACCTTTGGAAAGGAGATGAGAAGGAATTTCTTGCGGCTGTGGAGGCCTATGGATATTTTTAAGGCGTAGGTAGATTTGATGGGCTGAATGGCCTAATTCTGCTCCTAGAACTTATGAACATGAACTTAGATGAGGTTAGAGATGCACGTGAATCTCTATCTTACCTGAAATAGTAGACTGCTGGGGCCACATCAAAAATGGTGGATTTGAGAGAGGAGGTGTGGGATGAATGGTACATCTCATGTGATTGCAGGGGAGAGTACCTGGGCAGTGGGTGATTTGGGTGTGAAGTGAATGTGAATCAAGGAGTTGTACAGGGAGTGGTCAAGGCGGAAGGAGGTGGGGATGGGAAGATGTTACTGGTCGTGGGAGCACGTTGAAGGTGGCGGAAATGTTGACGAATGAAGTCTTGGATGTGGAGGCTGGAGGAACTCTATCCTTGTTCTGACTGGGCGGGAGGGGAGAGATTAGAACTACAGAACACAGAGAAGATACGGGTGAGGGATCCATCTATGACAGCAGCAGGGAAACCACACTTAGTTCAGTTCAGAGATACAGCATGGAAACAGGCCCTTCAGCCCATCATAGAGAACATAGAGCCTCTTCACACTAGTTCTATGTTTCCCACTTTCCCATCCAATCCCGACATGAGGGATAATTTACGAGGCCAAATAACATATAAATGTGAGGTTATCCACTTTGGTATTGTGAGGGATAAAGTGATTAAACCCCACTATTATAAGAGGCTTTAAAGAGGATTCAAACCGATAGGGGCCAGGGAGAGGATTCTGACACAGCTTTGTATAAAAGTTACCAGACCCATCCTTGAGTAAGAAGTGATAGCATTGTTAAGCGGTGGAAGGGAGTGATGTAGATAGATCCCTATCAGTAGAATGGAGTGATAGATGGGACCCTTGTCACTATAGCTTAGTTTTAGTGCTGATATAGGAGGACTGAGAGAGTTCACTTGGAAGTGAGTAAAACTAGGGTAGGTCATGAACAACTGAGCATGCTTAATAAAATAAATGAATATTACAACACTCCCCTGGTTAAGAAACTGCTCATTACCATGGACATGCGATGTATGATGTGGGAGGTACTGGGGGGACGTACCTACAGGTGGTCCACCTCAGTGTCTGAGCGGGTCAAAGGAGGGGAGGTTGGATGTAGAATTGTGTGTATAAAGGGGGTTTACCCTTCTGACTTCGGTGTGTCTCAACTTGGAGAGGCACCCGACTCTGCAGACTCGCAAATAAAGAATCTCTTGCTTCCATGATTTAGTCTTTGAGTAGTGATTGTGAACACATCGCATATCTCACAGTATCAAAAACAGGAAGGCAGATTACTATCTAACTGGTGTCAAGTTGGGAAAAGGGGAAGTACAACGGGATCTGGGGGTTCTTGTTCATCAGTCTATGAAAGTAAGCATGCAGATAACAGCAGGCACTGAAGAAAGCCAATGGCATGTTGGCCTTTATAACAAGAGGAGTCGAGTATAGGAGCAAAGAGGTCCTTCTGCAGTTGTACAGGACCCTAGTGAGACCACACCTGGAGTATTGTGTGCAGTTTTGGTCCCCTAATTTGAGGAAGGACATTCTTGCTATTGAGGGAGTGCAGTGTAGGTTTACAAGGTTAATTCCCGGGATGGCGGGACTGACATATGCTGAGAGAATGGAGCGGCTGGGCTTGTACACTCTGGAGTTTAGAAGGATGAGAGGAGATCTTATTGAAACATATAAGATTGTTAAGAGTTTGGACACGCTAGAGGCAGAAAACATGTTCCCGATGTTGGGGGAGTCCAGAATCAGGGGCCAGTTTAAGAATAAGAGGTAAGCCATTCAGAACGGTGATGAGGAAACACTTTTTCTCACAGAGAGTTGTGAGTCTGTAGAATTCTCTGCCTCAGAGGGCGGTGGAGGCCGGTTCTCTGGATACTTTAAAGAGAGAGCTAGACAGGGCTCTTAAAGATAGCGGAGTCAGGGGATATGGGGAGAAGGCAGGAACGGGGTACTGATTGGGGATGATCAGCCATGATTACATTGAATGGCGGTGCTGGCTCGAGGGGCCGAATGGCCTACTCCTGCATCTATTGTCTATTGTCTAAACCTGCATATCTTTGGACTGTGAGATGAAGTCGGGGCACCTGCAGAAAACACACGAGGTCACAGGGAGAACGTGGTGGAAACTCCACACAGACAGCACCCGTGGTCAGGATCGAACCCGGGTCTTTGACGCGGTAAGGCAGCAACTCTATCAGCTCTGCCACTGTTTACTAAAGAAAGTAGACATCTCCGCTGTCCTACAATGGAAAGTCTCATCTTGGGAGCAGATGCAGCGGAGATGGAGAAATTGAGTCTTTGCAAGAAGCGGGGTGTTTATGGTTTGGAAATCCATTCCCAACCAGAGGCGTTGCAACAGAACAACACTGTGTGGAGGGCGTTGCAGTTCCGCCTGTTGCCATGGAGGAGGCGGGCGCGGGCACTGAAGTACCGGGCGGGGCAGTGAGGGGCGCTGGTGCTGTAGTACCGGGCAGAGCCGTGGGGGGCGCTGGCGCTGCAGTACCGGGTGGAGCCGCGGGGGCGCTGGCGCGCTGGCGCTGCAGTACCGGGCGGCGCAGCGAGGGGCGCTGGCGCTGCAGTACCGGGCGGGGCAGCAAGGGGCGCTGGCGCTGCAGTACCGGGCGGGGCAGCGAGGGGCGCTGGCGCTGCAGTACCGGGCGGGGCAGCGAGGGGCGCTGGCGCTGCAGTACCGGGCGGGGCCTCGGGGGGGGAGGCGCTGCAGTACTGGGCGAGGCCGCGGGGGGGGGAGGCGCTGCAGTACTGGGCGGGGCCACGGGGGGGAGGCGCTGCAGTACCGGGCGGGACCGCGGGGGGGGAGGCGCTGCAGTACTGGGCGGGCCGCGGGGGGGCGCTGGCGCTGCAATACCGGGTGGGGCCGCGGGGGGGGGAGGCGCTGCAGTACCGGGCGGGGCCGCGGGGGGGGGAGTTGCTGCAGTACCGGGCGGAGCCGTGGGGGGGGGAGGCGCTGCAGTACCGGGCGGGGCCGCGGGGGGGGAGGCGCTGCAGTACCGGGCGGGGCCGCGGGGGGGGAGTTGCTGCAGTACCGGGTGGAGCTGCGGGGGGGGAGGCACTGCAGTACCGGGCGGGGCCGCGGGGGGGGGGAGGCGCTGCAGTACCGGGTGGAGCTGCGGGGGGGGGAGGCGCTGCAGTACCGGGCGGGGCCACGGGGGGGAGGCGCTGCAGTACCGGGCGGGGCCGCGGGGGGGTGGGGAGGCGCTGCAGTACTGGGTGGAGCCGCGGCGGGGGGGGGAGACGCTGCAGTACCGGGCGGAGCCGCGGGGGGGCACTGGCGCTGCAGTACCGGGCGGAGCCACGGGGGAGGGGGGGAGGCGCTGCAGTACCGGGCGGAGCCGCGAGGAGGGGAGCGCTGGCGCTGCAGTACCGGGCGGGACCGCGGGGGGGCGCTTGGTCATGTGGCGCTGCAGTACCGGGTGGGGCAGCGAGGGGCGCTGGCGCTGCAGTACCGGGTGGGGCCGCGGGGGGCGCTTGGTCATGTGGCGCTGCAGTACCGGGCGGGGCAGCGAGGGGCGCTGGCGCTGCAGTACCGGGCGGGGCAGCGAGGGGCGCTGGCGCTGCAGTACCGGGCGGGGCCGCGGGGGGCGCTTGGTCATGTGGCGCTGCAGTACCGGGTGGGGCAGCGAGGGGCGCTAGCGCTGCAGTACCGGGTGGGGCCGCGGGGGGGCGCTTGGTCATGTGGCGCTGCAGTACCGGACGGGGCAGCGAGGGGCGCTGGCGCTGCAGTACCGGGTGGGGCCGCTTTGTCATGTGGCGCTGCAGTACCGGGCGGGGCCGCGGGGGGGGAGGAGGAGGCGCTGCAGTACCGGGCGGAGCCGCGGGGGGCGCTGCCGCTGTAGTACCGGGCGGGGCCGCGGGGGGGGGGAGAGGCGCTCAGGCGCTGCAGTACCGGGCGGAGCCGCAGGGGGCGCTGGCGCTGCAGTACCGGGCGGGGCCGCGGGGGGCGCTGGCGCTGCAGTACCGGGCGGGGCCGCGGGGGGGGGGGGAGGCGCTCTGGCGGTGCGTCACGTGGAGCGGCGGGCACCGGAAGCAGGGTCGGGCGCCGCTGAGGCTCCGCAGCCGCTCCCATGGCGACCCGTGCGCTGCAGGAGTGGGCCCGGCGGCAGGCCGAAGGCTACCCCGGGGTGGAGGTGAAGAACATGAGCTCCAGCTTCAGGGACGGCCTCGCCTTCTGCGCCATCATACACCGCCACCGGCCTGACCTCATGTGAGTGTCCGAGGGGGGAGATGGAGGAAGGCGGCCGCTCGGAGCGTCCGGGTGGGGCGACGGTGCGGGTCAGGGGGGAGGGGGAGGGGGAGGGACGGTGGAGTGAATGAAGGGGTGAGGGTGTGTGAGGGGGGGACGGGACAGAAGGGGGAGTGAGAGGGGGACGGAGGGGTGAATGAAGGGGAGAGGGTGTGTGAGGGGGGGACGGGACAGAAGGGGGAGTGAGAGGGGGACGTGAGGGCGAGTTGGGAGGGAATGAGTGGGGACGGGGGAGTGAGTGAGTGGAGGGGGAGTGAGGTAGACGCGAGTGAGAGGCGGGCGGGATGGGGAAACTGGAGGGAGTAATAGATTGGGGGGGTGAGTGACGGGGCAGGTGGGTCAGGGGGATGCAATGGCTGGGAAATGAGGTGCGGGGACGGGGGAAGTGGGGTGGGGTGAATGAGGGGAGGGTGCCTCTGCTGGTTATGGTTGAGCAGAGGTCCAGCAGGTTATGGCAATGGAAGCAGTCTTTCAGTATCAAGGAAACAAGCCATCACATTTTGGGTCGCAGCGCTCCACTTGTGGAGACAGTGGCCACGACTTTAGAGCCGGTCGTCAAGTATCTGAGGATTGTCTGTCTTTTCATTGTCAATTAAACCCTGGGCCATTTGCTCAGGTTAGACTCAAAATGCTGGAGTAACTCAGCGGGTCAGGCAGCAGTGTTTAAGAAGGAATTGCAGATGCTGGAAAATCGAAGGTAGACAAAAGTGCTGGCGAAAGTCAGGGGTGCAGCAGCATCTAGGGAGCGAATGAAATAAGCCGAAACTCAGCGGGCAGCATCTCTGGATAGAAGGAATGGGTGACATTTCGGGTCGAGACCCTTCTTCAGACTGAGTGTCAGTGGAGAGGGAGACACAGATATGGAAGGGTACAGTGTGAAAACGAGACATCAAAGGGGACAAAGTCCAAGGAAAACGTAGAGGAGATCATTGTTAGCTAGGGGAAGGTGACAGCGAGGTATACAAAGATAACATTTAATCAGGAGGACAGTCAAACTAGTTGGAGAAGAAGGATAGGGGAGGGATGTGAGAGGGAAAACAAGGGTTGTGAGTTAGAGAAGTCAATATTCATACCACTGGGTGTAAGATGTTTAAGCAAAATATGAGGTGGTGTTCCTCCAATTTGCATTGGGCCTCACTCTGACAGTGGAGGAGGCTCAGGACAGAAAGGTCAGTGTGGGAATAGGAAGGGGAGTTAAAGTGTTTAATAATACCAGCGCCTGCAGTCCCTTCCTACTCATTGCTCAAGGTGATTGGTGTAATCATTAGCATGTGTTCTGGGAGAGATGGTGGGATTTTGTACAGATACGTGGGTTTATAAGGCACTTTGACATCAGCTTTTCCTATGTTCTTATGATGTTCATTGTGGGCTAGCACAGCTGTCTCAGAGCTTCAGTGCTGGCCAAATGCCCATTCTAAGCTAGCCCCATTTGCCTAGGCTTGGCCCATGTTCCTCTGAACCTTTCCGATCACATATCTTTCTAAATTTAAAAGCTGTTAAAGTATTTCCCTCAACTACCGCCTCTCTGCTTGTTCAGTATACCCACCATTCTCTGAGTGACAAAGTTAACACGTGGGTTCCTGTAAAATCTTTCCATTCTCACCTCAAAATTAAGCCCTCTTGTTTGTGATTACACTACCTAAGGAAAAAATACTGCATTTACCCAGTCTATGCCTGTCATGATTTTATACACCCCTCTGCTCTTCAATTGCTGGCTTTACCTTGCACTAAACGTTATTCCCTTATCATGTATCTGTACGCTGCAATTGACTCGATTGTAATCATGTTTTGTCTTGCTACTGACGCAGCAAAAGCTTTTCACTATACCTCGGTGCGCGAAACAATAAACTAAACTGAATGAAGTCTGAGTCTGTCCAACCTCTCCCTAGAACTCTGGCCCTTAGATCAGACGTTGTGGGAGTGTTTGTCAGTGAGTCAGGGCACCGTGTTGCTAAGGTATTTTTCATGAAGGAGCCTGTGTGAGTGTCCCACCACAGAACTGGACGTTTGGCATCCCTTGCTTTCACGTTATTCAGAATGAAGGCTGAAACAGTCAGCAAGAGAATAATTGTTGAAGCCTTTGTTTCACGAAATAAAACATCCAAAGAATATGGCTTTTCTATCAGTGTTTTTCAACATTGGTCGAAAGGAACTGCAGATGCTGGCATATACGGAAGATAGACAAAAAGATCAGCATCTTCCAGTTTGTTCCCCTGGTCATCCGAGGCTGTCATTAGCAGATATTAGTGTGCAGGAGAGAGGTCACTTGAGGAGGGCAGTTCCAGGACAGATCTCTGTGGGTGGCTGATGTGATCTCCAAAGTTCACAGGGAAGTGTCCTGTTGCTAGATTAATGAGCTGCCAGGTTTTCATGCAGGTTATGGTGGAGAGTGCCAGCACCCTGACTGTGCTCCACATGACAGCACAGGCACGAGTGAGGTCAGTGCATGTTGCCTCTGCCTTCTGGTGCTCCGAGGAAATGGCTTCACTCCTGAGTGGTCATTGACAAGATGGTGCAGTCGCCCCTTCTGTGAGAACCTGCCTGTTGTGAGAGTACAGACACTAGAGTAAATCAGCGGGTCATCTAGCACACTGAAGAAAAGAAATAGGTGACATTTCGGGTTTTACAAGGTTAATTCCCGGATGGCGGGACTGTCATATGCTGAGAGAATGGAGCAGCTGGGCTTGTACACTCTGGAGTTTAGAAGGATGAGAGGGGATCTCATTGAAACATATAAGATTGTTAAGGGCTTGGACACACTAGAGGCAGGAAACATGTTCCCGATGTTAGGGGGGTCCAGAACCAGGGGCCACAGTTTAAGAATAAGGAACAAGCCATTTAGAACGGAGACGAGGAAACACTTTTTCTCACAGAGTGGTGAGTCTGTGGAATTCTCTGCTTCAGAGGGCGGTGGAGGCAGGTTCTCTGGATGCTTTCAAGAGAGAGCTAGATAGGGCTCTTAAAAATAGCAGAGTCAGGGGTTATGGGGAGAAGGCAGGAACGGGGTATTGATTGGGGATGATCAGCCATGATCACATTGAATGGCGGTGCTGGCTCGAAGGGCCGAATGGCCTACTCCTGCACCTATTGTCTATTGAACTTTCTTCAGGCAGTCAGAGTGGTGAGAGTATAGCAGCTTCTTGGTTTTTAGCAGGGTTACCCCTCAAGCATCAGTGTTTGAGAGGGATAGAGTTATACAGCACGGAATCAGCCCCTTCGGCCCAACTTGCCTATGCTGACACGATGCCCCATCTACACTCATCCCACCTGCCGCGCTTGCCCGATATCCCTCTCAGCCTTTCCTCTCCAAATACCTGTCCAAATGTCTTTAAATGTTGTTATAGTACCTGCTTCAACTACCTCCTCTGGCGGTTCATTCTGTATAGTAGCTGACTAGGCACGGCCGCCATGTTGTAGGTGTGTCAGGTGTCTGGAGTCGTGTTGGTGCGATGTTTGAGTAACAGTTTTGCTTGCCACTTGCGTACCTGTGGGTTGTTCTTTAGCAATACTGGGTTGATTCCATTTGGTTGACTTCAAACAGCTAAACAGGACGACACGGTGAGGCAGTGGTAATGTTGCTGCCTCACAGCGCAAGGGCCCTGGGTATCAATCCTGACTACGGGGACTGTCTGTATGGAGTTTGTACGTTCTCCCCGTGACCTGTGTGGTTGTTCTCCAGTTTCAGTGCTCCAATTTCCTCCCACACTCCAAAGACACACCGGCTATTGTAGGTTAATTGGCTTGGTAAAATTGTAAATTGTTCCTAGTGTGTGTAGGATAGTGTTAGTGTGCGGGGATCATTGGACTCGGTGGGCCGAAGGTCCTGTTTCTGTGCTGTATCTGTGCTGTATCTCTAATCTAAACTAATTCCTCTTGTGGCAGTTAAGATAAGATACCTAGCCCCATTTGTCAATGTTCAAATGAAGAGTGCTCTTCATGAATCACTGCTCTTGGTCAATCTGTTGGGAAACTGCAAAAGTGAGGTAAAGAGGGAGAAAACCAATTAAAATAAACTTCTTGCGCCCCTCCACATTGCCACGCCCGGAAAATGATCCTACATGTTGAGCGCTCCATGATGCATTTAACACATGTGAGCAGAACGTGGTGCTTGCTCTGGAGGGGGGGTGTTTGCAAAAAGTGAGTCATTCAGTCTCTTGACATTGATGCAAATTAGTGTTGTTACATTGGCACACTGATCATGGCAATGAAACGCCCCCCCCAGTCTGCCAGAGTTTCCAGCTCCTGCCACTGAAAAGGGTGAATCAGGAATTCTGTCTGCCGTATAGACTGTGTACAGGTCCCTTTCTCCTTATCACAACCATCATCCACTGCCTCCCTTTTCAAAGCTTCAGCACTCAGTCTGTGGTGTTTCCTATCTTTTTGACTTTAGACTTCCATGATACTATGCGGAAACAGGCTTTACGTCTCACAGAGTCCTTGGCGAGCAGCGATCACCCCATACATTTGCACTGTCCTACACTACAATTTTACCAAAGCCAATTAACCTACAAACCTGTACGAAGTGTATGACTGTTTGGAGTGTTGGAGGAAACCGGAGCACCCAGACAAAACCCACACAGTCACGGAGAATGTACAAACTCTGTACAGACAGCACCCGTAGTCAGGATGGAACTCGGGACTCTGGCGCTGTTACGCAGCAAATCTACCGCTGCACCACTGTGTATGAAATGCTTTAACCTGTGTTTCAGAGCTGCAAGTATACAGGTGATCTTTTGGGGTAATGTGCATTATTCCTAACTTGTTAAACGCTGTGACAATTCATTGATCCATAACCCCTTTGTCAGTTAATTTATAAACTTGAATAACATTCAGCGAACATAAATTGTGAATTGTCAGGGCTGATTTTGGGGCAGGCTCGAGGGGGAGTGGTGTACAACGCCTGCCATTTTTCTTATATTGATATGACCTTTGCTGGTGATGGATAGAGGGACAGGGTTTACTGGTTGGGGGAGAACGAGAAGTGTGGCAGAGAGGATAAATGAAAGATTAGATTTTTGTTTAGCAGTTTTGATTGCAAATTTGTTCATCGATTAGAGTCAAATGGTTAATTTATATTTTCAAGAATTGGTTTGACGCGGTGGGTCAGTGCCAATCCTTGCTCTGTCGCCCACGCCTACAACTTTATTTCCCTTTCACTTTCACCAAACCTCTTGTGTCGAGAGTTACAGGTCCTCACCTCAATTCTGCTCACCCCTTCTATTTCTTGTGCCAAAGACACAGAATAAGACACAGGTGGAAGGCAACCTTATCTCCATTACACAGCTACATCTGTGAATGCGGAGCAGAACAACAGACAGCCCACCATGTCATCTCTGGGTGCCCGCTCTACCACCCACCAAATGGAGCTCAGGGCCTGGAAGACATTGACGCAGAGACAACAACCTGGCTGCTCAACAACTGGCTTGAGATCTAACTATTCCTTTGGTTTATGTTTCATTCGCAAGAAGAAGACACAGAATATGTCTTCCTGGAGCATCAGCATCCAAAAGGAACAGTTTTTTTTCTGTATCTGCCAGGCATAATCTTGTCCCTCCCTAACAAATCTCCCTTCAACTTCCATCATGCAAGGCAAACAATCCTAGCCTCTCCAACCTTACCTTGTAGCTAAAAGCTTTTATCACGGGAAACATTCTGTTAAGGATCCTCTCTCATCCTTTCTAAAGTATGGCAGCCAATGATTCACTTGTTGTAAAATCTGTGGGTTACAGAAGTTCAGTATAGTTTCAGACACACAGTGCTGGAGTATCTTGGCATTTTGTACATCCTTCATTTATCTTCATTTTTGTAAACCAGCATCTGCAGTTCCTTGTATCTCATCTACAGCGTAATTATCCTGCCTTTGTATTTGTGACTTCTTCTTACAAAGTCCATAAACCTTTCTGGGTTGTGATTGCTGTCTCCACGTGTGCAGTTCTGGTCAACCCATTACAGGAAGAATGTGGAAGCTTTGGAGTGCGTGCCGAAGAGGTTGCCCAGAATGCTGCATGGATTAGAGGGTGTAAGGAGAGATTGGACAGACTTGGATTGCTTTTATACAGGCTGATGGGAGACCTGATAGAAGTATTTAAAATTACCAGAAGCAAAGATAATCGGAACCTTTTTTCCCCAGGATGGAAATGTCAAGGACTAGAGTCATAGAAACATAGAAACATAGAAATTAGGTGCAGGAGTAGGCCATTCGGCCCTTCGAGCCTGCACCGCCATTCAATATGATCATGGCTGATCATCCAACTCAGTATCGTGTACCTGCCTTCTCTCCATACCCTCTGATCCCTAGCCACAAGGGCCACATCTAAGTCCCGCTTAAATATAGCCAATGAACTGGCCTCCACTACCCTCTGTGGCAGAGAGTTCTAGAGACCCACCACTCTCTGTGTGAAAAGAGTCCTTCTCATCTCGGTCTTAAAGGATTTCCCCCTTATCCTTAAGCTGTGACCCCTTGTCCTGGACCTCCCCAACATCAGGAACAATCTTCCTGCATCTAGCCTGTCCAACCCCTTAAGAATTTTGCAAGTTTCTATAAGATCCCCTCTCAATCTCTTAAATTCTAGAGAGTATAAACCGAGTCTATCCAGTCTTTCTTCATAAGACAGTCCTTACATCGCTGGAATCAGTCTGGTGAACCTTCTCTGCACTCCCTCTATGGCAATAATGTCCTTCCTCAGATTTGGAGACCAGAACTGTACGCAATACTCCAGGTGTGGTCTCACCAAGACCCTATACAACTGAAGTAGAACCTCCCTGCTCCTATACGGTCGCGGGGAGATCGTACAAACTCCGTACAGACAGCACCTGTGGTCAGGATTGAACCTGGGCCTCTGATCCTGTAAAGCAGCAACTCTACTGCTGTGCCACCGTTTTTGATTGGAGATTTGTGACCGGTGGCATTCTGCACTGCTCACTGCTGGGACCCCAACTGTTTGTAAAATATATTGGATGAAAATCTGGGCGGCACAGCGGTGCAGCGATAAAGCTTGCAGTCCCAGAGACCTGGGTTTGATCCTGACCACGGGTGCTATCTGCACGGAGCTTGGACGTTTTCCCTGTGACTGCGTGGGTTTTCTCCAGGTTCTCTGGTTTCCTCCTACACTCCAAAGACGTGCAGGTTTGTAGGTTAATCGGCTTCTCTAAATTAACTCACGCGTGTAGAATAGAACTAGTGTACTGGTGATCCTGGTCAGCAAGGGTCTGTGTCCACGCTGTATTTCTAAACTAATCTAAACTTAAACTAAAATATAGACGGTCCGATTAGTAGGTTTGCAGAAGGTGGGAAATGTGGCAAAGGTGTGGAAAAGTGACGGTGGTTATCAAACATCATAGACAGTCATAGCTTTAATGTGAGAGGGGCAAAGTTTAAAGAAGATGTGTGGAGCTGGATTATTATACACAGTGGTGGGTGTTTGGAACGAGCTGCCAGGGGTGGTGGTGGAGGCAGACATGATCGTGCACATGAATACGTAGGGAATGAAGGGTTATTAATCAATGTGTTCTGGCATCTTCACTGATCGTGAAAGTGCAGACAGATCCGTCTGTTGCTGTCTATATTGTTTCCCCTATTTTGTGGTATATGAGGCACCCACCATGCTGAGGGAAACATTAAAAGTAGAATTGCTGAAAATATATCTGGAGGCCACTGTTTAACTCAATGACATTTCATCACAACTGGTGAACAATTCAGGGCCAGTCCCACATGGGCGTCATTTACGCGACATCCTAAAAATTGGTTGCGTGTTGTGGCGCGTGATGAGGCGTGGTGGCGTATGCAGTGACGCGCGGTAACGCGCGGCGCCCCAGGATTTTGGAATGCTCAAAATCCCCGCGCACTACCTGCATGACGTATCCCTTGCGCACACTGATGTCGTACGTGTAGCGTGTGGTGACGCATGGTTATGCACGGTGACGCATGTACATTGCATACGCTAATTTATTATGCATCACTGTGTGTCAACGTCCGTAACCGTGCGCGTCATTTGAGCGCCGCAGCACCCGGCCACCCGGGTATAAAGCGGCGTAGTTTTGAAAATTTTTCACTGGGAAAATCCTTGCCACGGAGATCGGACTAAGTACGAACGACATCGCAAATAGCTCCCAAAAGAAGCAGGGCCCTCAAGAGCACTTGGCGCGCGGCTGTCGTACAGCTAGACGGCAGTCAAGCGTCAGCCTGTGGCGTAAATGAAGCCCGAGTGGGACAGGCCCTTTACTGACCTGAAGCCCTTTCCACGAGGACTGGTCTACTTGTTTCCAGCGTTTTCTGCTTGAGTTTCAGATTTTCTAGCGTCTGTGGTATTTTTGCAGTTGTGGGATCGGGTTAAGGAGGCAGCGATAAGCTGACGCCTAGTGTTTGCTTTAGAAGTTTGCAAATTGTAGCTGGAGGGAGGGGAGCGGTGCTTTAATGTGGACCAGGTTAGTCCAGATTCCAATGCACTGAGACTGGGAGACAAGGAATAAACTGCAGGAAAAGATCATGACATCTTCAGAAGAATAAGAAAGTTGACTCAAGAGATTGACTCAAAATGCTGGAGTTAAGGGCCTGTCCCACTTGGGCGTCATTTGCGCGTAATTTACGCGACATCATTTACGCGTCACGACGCACGATGCGTGCACGTGATGCGCGCATGTTACGCGTTACGTGCGCATGGTGCATGGTGAGGCAGTGACACACGGTCGCGCGCGGCGCCCCAGGATTTTGGGACGTACTAAATCTTCCCGCGCCATCGCGACGCGCAAATGACGCCCAAGTGGGACAGGCCCTTTACTCTGACTTTAACACGAATATAGAATCCAATCTTTTCATATCTTTATTATTTTTTTCTCATCTATTGTTCATTTTTAAAACGATCATTTCTCAGACCATGCTCTGGCATCATTACATGCTTCATTTAGGCTTAGATAGACCCAAAAAGTTGGAGCATTGACCCAAAATCTCACCCATTCCTTCTCTCCATGGATGCTGCCTGTCCCACTGAGTTACTCCAGCATTTTGTGTCTTATCTTCAGTGTAAACCAGCATCTGCAGTTCCTTCCTACACATGCTCAAGCGATTGACTGCAGTATGATTTATAAAGACAGTTTAGGTTTGACAAATAGAGCGGAAGGAGATGAGGAATGGAGGGGGTGGAGCAGTCAGAACGGTTCTACTTTGTGTGAAGGCCCAGGGAAGGAATGCTGTTGGGACAACTTTACGGGATATAGTCTGACATTGTCTGCAGTTCTGAAGAGCATAGACATGATGCACCTTAATGGGGAAGCAGAGGGAATGTCTGGGGGTGATGCTGACAGATTAGATGTGAGCAGTGTGAGAATAAAAAAGAAAGATTAGATGTGAGCAGTGTGACAATAAACTATTCCATCTTTTACATGATACATTTCTCCACTGAAATCCAAGCCCATGCTTTTGTTAGCTTCAGGCTTGACCATTTTGATGTTTTCTTGACCAGCTTGTCATTTGGTGGAGTTGGACTGGATCATCCCTGGTGTGGGTAAGGTAGATACAAAAAAGCTGCTCCTTGTTGATGGTGCAGGGAACCATGCGGAGTGGACAATAAGGTCAGGCACAACTTGCTGGAGTAACTCAGAGTAAATCGGAGGGATAGATGACCTTTCATGTCTGGACCTTTCTGAAGAAGAGACCCAGCCGGAAACGTCACCTAACCTTGTTCTCTCAAGATGCTGCCTGACCAGCTGAGTTACCGCAGCATTTTGTGTCTTTCCATGGTAAACTAGCATCTGCAGTTCTTTGTTTCTACAAAAAGATAAGAGTTTGGACATGGAAAGGAAAAGTTCAAAGGGATATGGGCCAAATGCAGGCGTGGGGCTTGCATAGCTGGGCATAATGGTCGGCATGGGCAAGATGGGCTGAAGGGCCTGTTTCTGTGTTGTGTAATTCTTAGTCGAAAGAATCCAGACGATTGGAAGTCTTAAGGTTATTGCATGGAAAGGGACGAATCAGGATATGGAAAGATATCTTTATATAAGGATGTAAATTTTTAGTTTAGTTTAGAGATACAGCGAGAAAACAGGCCCTTCAGCCCACTGAGTCTGTGCTGTCCTGTAATCCCCTTACGCTAGCACAGTAATCCTACACACTAGGGATAATATAAAATTTAGTTTTACCAAAGGGTACAAATTTGTACGTCTTTGGAGTATGGGTGGACCAGTCACAGGGAGAACGTACAAACACGGCACAGACAGCATGTGCAGTCAGGATCGAACCCGGGTCTCTGGCGCTGTAGGCAGTAGCTCTACCGCTGCGCCTCCATGCTGCTCATAAATGTTAAAATTAATCTGATGTTGGATCAGAGGAGAATAGAAATGCAAGGCTCATGGATGGGTAATCATAATGGTTCCTGGTAATTTGGTACAGAAGCAGTGGGTTTTAGGGCGAGCTGGATTATTTGAACAAAATAAGATAGTATTTGAAAGCCCATTTGACTATCTTGACTGTAACATCCATAGATTTAAACTTACTTCCATTTCTTCTCCCTTTTCTAATTATCATGTCTCTGCCCAGCTCAGATGACTGAAATGACTCTCGGGTCATGATGTTTCAATTCATGTGACATTTTATTGGATAGACTGGAAACCATTCCTTCAGGAGCTGTCTCCAGCCTCTGGCATGGTTAGCTAGATCACCTTCAGCCTCTCTTCACCTTTGCTCTGTGTGGGTATCTGTACCTGCACAGTTCTATTATTAACTATCCACTTGCAGCCAGGAAATTGCTTGCAGTTGATTTCCCTTCACGTTCACATAGACTTGTTGCAGTTGTCTGAGTATTTTTAAAGCGCAGATTATCAGGTTCTTGATTAGTACTGGTGTTGAAGGTTACGGGGAGAAAGCACAAGACGGGTTGAGCGTGAAAGATAGATCAGTCATGATTGAATGGCAAAGTAGACTCGATGAGTCGAATGGCCTAATTCTGCTCTTATGACTTGAACAAGAATTTAATATCTGGTTCTCTTCATTTTTGTTTATCATGACACTGCCCCTTAGGAATATCATTTAGAAACCTTGGCTTCCACACGTACACCGATGGAACTCGGGGGGGGGGGGGGGGGGGGGGTTCCTGGCCATCATCTCTCGTCTGTCGCCCAGTTTCTGGACGCACATTGTCCTTCAACTAAATGTTGGGAAGATCAAAGCTTAAGGGCTTTGCTTCCCGTCCTAAATTTGTGGGCGGCACAGTGGCGCAGCGGTAGACTTACTGCCTTACTGCGCTTGCAGTGTCGGCAAGCTGGGTTCGATCCCGACCGTGGGTGCTGTCTGTACGGAGTTTGTACGTTCTCCCCGTGACCTGTGTGGGTTTTCTCCGAGATCTTCGGCTTCCTCCCACATTCCAAAGACGTACAGGTTTGTAGGTTAATCGGCTTGGTAAATGTAAAAATTGGCCCTAGTGTGTGTAGGATAGTGTTAATATGCAGGGATTGCTGGTCGGAGCTGAAGGGCCTGTTTACGCGCTGTACCTCTTTAAAAAAACAAAATAATTCCTATCCTCTCACTAGCAGATTTCTGAAACTGAGCCAGACTGTTCACAATGCTGGTGTCATTAATCACAAGACGAGCTTCTGGCCACAAACGCACATCAACATGCCAAATGCTGACTTCCACCTCCGTAATTATGCATCACTCTTGTATCTACCTCAATCTGAAGAAAGGTCCTGACTTGAATCTCCATACTCTCCCCAAATGCTGCCTGACCCACTGAGTTCCTCCAGCAATTTGTGCTTTGCTCCAGGACCCACCATCTGCAGTCTCTTGTGTCACTCCCCTCAGCTCACCTGTTACTGAAAACGTCTACCAATCGATTCCAAAGTACTTGTCACCAACATCCAATTTTTAATCAACCACAAATCAACATCAACTCTGCTCCATCCCCTCATGCCCTAAATGCCATTCGCCCAATACACCCCTTGGTGCTTGGTGACCAGCTTGGGCTCCTGGCAAAGCGACAACTTTATTTTAAAATTCCCATCCATATTTTCTAACTTCTCTCCATGGCATCGCTCCCCCTCATGTCTGTGCTGGTCTTGATTGTGTTGCGCTTGACTGCTATGTCTTCAGCTGATGATGCCTGGAACTCTAATGTACCGCCAGGCAAGAGGTGTAAAAGTGTGAAAACGCACACCTCCAGATTCAGGGACAGTTTCTTCCCAGCTGTTATCAGGCAACTGAACCATCCTACCAACAACTAGAGAACGGTCCTGAGCTATTATCTACCTCATAGGAGACCTTCGGACTATCTTTAATCAGACTTTACTGAATTTATCATGCACCAAATGTTATTCCCTTTGTCATGTATCTTACACCGTGGGTGGCTCAATTGTAATCATGTTTAGTCTTTCCACTGACTGGTTAGCACGCAACAGAAGATTCTCACTGTACCTCGGTACACGTGACAATAAACTAAACTGAAAGCACTTCTTTGGAAAAACTTGATTAAGCTTAAGTCAATTCCCGGGATGGCGGGACTGTCATATGCTGAGAGAATGGAGCAGCTGGGCTTGTACACTCTGGAGTTTAGAAGGATGTGAGGGGATCTCATTGAAACATGTAACATGGTTAAGGGTTTGGACACGCTAGAGGCAGGAAACATATTCCCGATGTTGGGGGAGCCCAGAACCAGGGGCCACAGTTTAAGAATAAGGAGTAAGCCATTTAGAACGGAGACGAGGAAACACTTTTTCTCACAGAGAATGGTGAGTCTGTGGAATTCTCTGCCTCAGAGGGTGGTGGAGACAGGTTCTCTTGATACTTTCAAGAGAGAGCTAGATAGGGCTCTTAAAAATAACGGAGTCAGGGGATATGGGGAGAAGGCAGGAACGGGGTACTGATTGGGGATGATCAGCCATGATCATATTGAATGGCGGTGCTGGCTCGAAGGGCCGGATGGCCTCCTCCTGCACCTATTGTCTATTGTCTTAGCATCACCCCTCTTATTTCCTCCCTCTGAACTGATTCCAGTTTTTACCCAATTACATCCGATCCCATAAAACACAAGTTGTTGTAGGGACCCAGTGATGTTTTTTAAGGATTGTTGAACCACAGTTGTCACACATTTTTTGTTTGCAATAAATATATATATAACTTTCTAGACTTGGATAGGAATGCAGGGAGCATGATTCACAAGTCGTCAGACGACGCAAGCATTGGTGGAGTTGTGGTGAGTGAAGGAGGTCGTGAGACATAGATGAATGGAGGGTTGGTGACGTGGTGACAGGAGCACATTTAACCCAGGCAGGTGTGAGATAATGCATTTGGAGAAGTTGAATTCCAATTGGACATATACAGTAAATGGCAGGGGACTTACACATGTTGATGTACAGAGGGACCTTGGGAGGTTCATATCTCCCTGAAAGTAGCGGCACAGGTGGCCAGGGTAGTGAAAAGAGCATTTGATATATTGCCTTAATAGTATTGTGTAAGACTGTGCAATCTGAATCTTCAGTGCAATCTTAAGATGGGTCCTGACCCTGAAACATCACCTATCCTTGTTCTCCAGAAATGCTTCCTGGCCTGCTGAGTTACTCCGGTACTTTGTATCTCTCATTGTGTGTAAGAATTGGGACATCGTGCCGCTTACCTACTTAGACTTAGTTCCTCCCACACTGCTGAGTGCATTGAGCATCAAGCTTTCGCCATTCTGTTCGGTCGTGTGCCACGTCCTCCACCCTCGATAGGGAGAGCGTCCTGGGCTTCCAAATCCTTCTGGAATGTTCACCTCCATGTGAGTTTTGGTCGGCCTCTTTTCCTTCTTCCGTCAGGTTACCATGTCTTTGCTATCTTAGGTGCACGTTCTGGTGACATTCTGAGTACATGTCCAGCAAATTTCATCCTGCGTGTCCTGGCTGAGAGGCTTTGTTGCAGTTTCCCGGTAGATCTCCTCGTTTGTGATGTGGTCTCTGTAGCTGGTCTTCACGATCTTCCTCAAGCAGCGTTGTTGGAATGCATCCAATTTATTTTTCATCTTCACATTGATTTGTGAATCAGAATCACACTTTATTCACCAAGTATGTTTTGTAACATACGAGGAATTTCATTGGCCAGGTCAGTCATACAATTAAAAGCAACAGATCGCTCAAAAAACATGAACATCCACCACAGCGACTCCTACACGTTCCTCACTGTGATGGAAGGTGAAGTAAAGCTCAAGTCCTTCCTTTTGTTCTTCCTCGGGCGTGGGCCTCGAGCCCTCCGTTGACGGGACGATCTTGGCTCCCGTAGCCGGAGGCGTTTTGGCCCTCCGCGTCGAGGCGATCAAGCTCCTGCATCAGGGGGATGTCAGCTCCCCCGCGCCGGGCGATCGAACCTCGCGTTGGGGCTGGTCGAGCCTTCCGACATTGGTGCATCCCGACTCGGCCTCACCCGAGACTGTGAGCCCTTGATGTTGATTCCATGGTGGGTGCGATCCCAGGCAAGGGATCCGCTCCGATGTTAAGTCCAGGTTTCATGTGTAGGGCTAGCACCCCTGTCCCATAAAACCCTAACCCGCTACGGAAACAGCAAGCATCATGCTACAGCTGTAGAAAACATTGGCAGGATAGACACCAGCGGGACAGGCAGCATCTCTGAAGAGAAGGAACCTACGCTGCACTCCCTCAATAGCAAGAATGTCCTTCCTCAAATTTGGAGACCAAAACTACACACAATACTCCAGGTGTGGTCTCACTAAGGCCCCATACAACTGCAGAAGGACCTCTTTGCTCCTATACTCAATTCCTCTTGTTATAAAGGCCCTTAGTGGTATCCCCAATGAGGAAGACCAGCAGTGAATTTACGGCTCAGTATTCTCCTGTAACTTAAAGATGTTTGGACAATCAAACCAGCATGAATCCCTCACAATTTACCATCTGACCAATTTTCAACCTGATTTTGAAAGGCTTGTGACCAGAGGAGAGACCGGCAGCTGAAGCAGAACAGAGCTGTGATTCTATTGAGGAGAGTGAGGGATATTTAAGGCATGGGATTATGAATCATGAGAGGTTATATTCACAAACTAAACATATGGGGCTTAAGGAGAGAACCGAGGAATTCAGTGACTGCGCAGACCCACTGAATAGCTGCCTTTGAAACTAAAAAACCCCATAAATAGTTGGAAATGGTCAGCATGCCACATCACATTTGGCGAGAGAGAGAGAGGGCTCATTGATGATATTTCATCCACATGGTGAAAAATGAGCCATAGGTTTTAGATTTGTAGAATGGAAGGGAAGAACAAAAGGAAAAATCTATAGGCAGGGGAGAAGCAAACACAATTGTCAAAGCAAAAGTAGCCAACCCCCAAGATAGATACAGAACAATGATCAGAAATTAAACTGGGGGGGGAATTCCAGAAATCGCACAAGGTACTTTTACCTGCGTAGGTTTTTTCCGTGTGCTCCGGTTTCCTCATGCACTCCAAATTCATGCCGGTTTGCATCTTAATTGGCTTGGTAAAATTGCAAATGTTCCCGCGTGTGTGTCGGATAGTGTTAGTGTGCGGGGTTTACCAGTCAGAGCGGACCCAGTGGGTCGAAGGGCCTGGTTCCGCGCTGCATCTCTAAACTAAATTGTTGGATGCGGAGGTGGTGGGTAGAGAGGGCAAAAGTGTGGGAAATTGAGCAGCCCTGAAAGGTGCTCCATGGCTGACGAAAACGATAGCCAATGGTAAAAGTACAGTCCACACAAGTGCGAGGGGAGTGGAGAAACAGGAGAGAATGGAACGGACTCCCTGCGGGAAGCAGAGTGGGAGGAAGTGCATTAAAAGTAGCTGCAGGTAGAGTCGGAGATGCGGCTCTGCCCTTTCACCCCACCCCCTCTACCCTCTGTGTCAGCCTCCACCTTCCAAACTTCCAGGTTGTTAGCCCCACCCTGTGCACCATTCTGGCTCTGTGCCCCTTGCCCACCCCACCCTGTGCACCATTCTGGCTCTGTGCCCCTTGCCCACCCCACCCTGTGCACCATTCTGGCTCTGTGCCCCTTGCCCACCCCACCCTGTGGCTCTGGTCCCTGTTCCATGCAGCTGTCAGTACCTGTTACTCCTCCTCCCACCTTTTCCTCCCAGACTCTGCCACCTGTGAACTGACTGTGGCTGCTACGCACGGCAGGATCCTGATTGTGACAGCCCCCACAGATTACTCTGCCCTCTACCTTCAGTCTTTGGAAATTTTAAAGATACAACATGGAAGGCGGCCTTTCTGCGCGCCGAGTCTGTGCCAACCAGTGTTCATCCCATACACTAACACCATCCCACAATTAGTAGGACACTACATCCTACACGTGGGATAATTTGCCATTTTACCAATTAGCCTACAAACCTGTACGTCTTTGGAGTGTGGGAGGAAACCGAAACACCAGAGAAAACCCACAAAGCCACGGAGGACATACAAACTCCGTACAGACAGCACCTGTAGTCAGGATCGAACCCGAGTCTCTGGCGCTGTGAGGCAGCAACACTCCCGCTGCACTACTGACCGTACTTGCCTCTCCTCTGCTATCATTGCCTCTTTTTCTGGAACCTCCGTGGCCAAGAAGGGATGAGTTCACATCTTGGCATTTGCTGCCGTGAGCGACAGATGACAGAAGGGCTGTGACCTTGAGCAATTGCACCGCAGGGCTGATGTTGCTGCAGGGCCCAGCGCCCAGCCACTGGGTTGTTGCAAGGCAAGGGGTCGCATTTCTTGGTACAATGAGCGTAGATCGACATTCCTGATTGTATTTACTGTAAATATTATGAATAAAATATCTTTTTGAGAGAAAAAAACCATCTGAGTTGCCAAATGTTGGTGTGCGTTTGAAATTGTCAGATGTAATTAGCTTTCTCGTGTTCGGACTCATGGTATTTATAGAAATACCATGCTTATTGCAGCACGTTTCCTTTGCACCATTCCAAATTGTTAATGATTAAATCTAGTTGCAATGCAATGTACCATCGAGCACAGCACACAGCCGGAGTTTCCATAGGCTACCAACAGCAACTGACTGCGACACATTGATGTTTCTCTCCGCTGTAACTCTAACCCACTCTCTCGCGTCATTGGTGACATTTTTCTTAATTCCCATCACTTTCTCCCCCTCATTTTGCTTCTGCTAACTATCTCACACATGTTCCTCACATACCCAACTGCTGCCAGGCTTATCTGAGGAACGACAGGTCGGGCAGCATCTCTGAAAAACATGGGTGACGTTTTGGATCTGGACCCAGTCTGAAGGGTCCTGAACTGAAACTATTCATGTTCTCCAGGGATTCTACCTGACCCGCTGAGTTACTCCAGTATTTTGTATCTTTCTGTGGTAAACCAGCATCTACAGTTCCTTGATTCTACTATCTTGTATTTGATATTTTTGTTTCTTTTACAGAGAATTTGACTCGCTCTCTAAAGAAAATGTCTATGAGAATAATCGCTTGGTAAGTGTTACATTATCAATACTGCAAGTTTCATGCTATCTAACCATTTCCTGAATTGCTTTGGGTTTGCATAGCAGTCTAAATATATTATCATTACTTCCTTCCCCTGCAAAAAGGTGAAACTATGACTATTTGTGGTATGAGTCAGTGCAAAATACACAATGGGTGCTCTGAGCCTGTTATACTTAGTAACACATATCTCAACTTTCAGATCATTTAATCTATTGGTTTTGGTTAAGTCCAACTTCACACTGAGTACATAAAGACATAATTCTCTGTGACCTCAGAAGTGTACAGTAGATCCCACCATTGGTCCCTGGTGATAATTCCTTGTTAGACCAAATTGGTGGGGATAAGAGAACAACTCTATTTTTCATGTCAGTAACTGATGGAGACATTGTTGCCCCTGGTTTTGAGGAAAGACATGGGTCGCCAGTCGGTGAGAGAATAATTGGGGAGCAGTGATCATCTGAGCATAAGGTGTCTGCAGGAGTTTAGAAGTGCCAAGAGAGCTTGAGGTAATGGTTAGTCAACTGTTACAAGGTTAATTCCCGGGATGGTGGGACTATCATATGCTGAGGGAATGGAGCGGCTGGGCTTGTACACACTGGAGTTTAGAAGGATGAGAGGGAATCTCATTGAAACATATAAGATTATTAAGGGTTTGGACATGCTAGAGGCAGGAAACATATTCCCGATGTTGGGGGAGTCCAGAACCAGGGGCCACAGTTTAAGAATAAGGGGTAAACCATTTAGAATGGAGACGAGGAAACACATTTTCTCACAGAGTTGTGAGTCTATGGAATTCTCTGCCTCAGAGGGCGGTGGAGGCCGGTTCTCTGGATACTTTCAAGAGAGAGCTAGATAGGGCTCTTAACGATAGCGCAGTTAGGGGATATGGGGAGAAAGCAGGAAAGGGGTACTGATTGGGGATGATCAGCCATGATCACATTGAATGGCGGTGCTGGCTTGAAGGGCCGAATGGCCTACTCCTGCACGTATTGTCTATTGTATGGGATTCAGGATTCAGGCATGTATAGAGTGGATATGGAGAGGATGTTTCAGGCCATAGTCTCGGAATAAAAGGACGTACCTTTAGAAAGAAGATGAGGAGGAATTTCTTTGGAACCTGTGGATTTCAGTGCCAGAGAAGGTTGTGGAGGCCGTCAATGGATTAATGGTTAAGGAAGAGATTAACAGATTTTTGATTCGTAAGCATTATGGGGAGAAGGCAGGAGAATGGGGTTGAGAGGGAAAGATAGATCAGTCAGGATTGATTGGTGTAGTAGACTTGATGGGCCGAATGGCTTTATTCTGCAACAAAAACCTATGAACACCAAGTACTGAAGCAGAGAGGTTACAAGACGGCCACTGCTAGCAGTGGGTCCATGTCTGGTGGTCACAAGTTTAGAAAAGAAGTGATGGTTCTTCGGAACCATCTGTTTGTGGGGATGAGCCGTGACATTTATGTGCCGGGACCATAGAAGCCGTGTTGATCTCTTTGGAACAGAAAACTTGCAGGAAGATTTGATAGAGGTACACGGAAATATTACTGCTTCAAAAACCTCACCATTAATAGGTGATTCAAGGAACAAGGGGCAAGATTCCAACATTTTGGACAAAATATATGAGGAATCGCAGAAAATTCTATTTTTTATTGCAGTGAGTAGATATGATCTGGAAAGATCTTGAAAGATGTTGATCAGAGAGAATGGGACCTGTACGGCATACAGGAGAATGAATGTTGTTACAGGTCTCTATGTTCATTCTATGGAACGAGTCGCAGTGCTAGCTGCAAGTGTAAGTGTGTCCGTGTGTATAACCCAATTAGAGCACTCCATCCATGTTAACCTTGTCCAACAGTTAAGCTTTAAAGCTGCAAGTTAATTCAGAGGTCCATTGTCATTGACCCGTAAGTAAAGCTTTAAGTGGCCATTCGGCTAAAAGGGATTTGAGCACGTTTTGACCAGAGTTACAGCCAGCGCGTGCAGACCACATCCAGTGAGGGAGATGACACGTTGCACAACACATCTCTCACCTCTCTGATAATGGAGCCCACAAAGGTCCACCTGTTGGTGTGGTCACGGGACACGCATGCGGCACTGGTCCGTGTGGCCGTGGGAGGAGGCGGGTATGTGTACACTGGGTGCCTGTCAGTGTGGCAATGAGTCACAGAGACCTGGGCACCTGTTGAAAGTGTGATGGGGCATTTCTACACGGGGCACACCGCGGTCAGCATTGATCTCCCGGTTGAAAAAACACACATTGAGGTTGACCTCCCAACACAGTTTACTGGAATGATCATCCTGGCCCCAACTGCTTTCCCCAATCCGCTCTCATCTTCCCCAGTCTGCGACTGTTCTCCTTCATCTTTATGAAATTTGGTTTGCGGTTGCTCTTGCAGTTCTGAATGTTTGATGTGCAGCGGTATATCGGACTCATCAGCACAAAAGTTGTGGTTTGGAGCTTAATTGTGACCATATGGATTTTGCCTTTTTGAATCATATGTGGAGCTTGAATTATTCATTTAGTTTTGGTTCATTTTGGGAGCGGAGAGAGGGGGGAAGGAGGGAGGAGGGGGGAGGGAGTTGCGTTTGATAGTGTGTGCCAAAATTGGATACATTATTTAATGAACAGTGAAGAAATTTGTTCTCTGTAAATCAGTAATAAATTGAGCTTGATAACGCTTACATGTTCTTAGTCATTACTGATGAATTTGCTTTGTACCTATCCAATATTCAAATTCTGTGAAAAAGATAGATTAGTGGGCGCTGGAGTGAGCATGATTCTCTCCAGCATTTCTTGTTCACTCTCCTGTATTCAATCGTTAAAAATCAAACTACAGTCATCAGACAAATTGGGATAATTGCTTCAGAGAGGATAAGTGCTTATGCAAAACAAGGTTTTGTCTGAGAAATTGCAGCATCTAGACTCAATGTTTTGTTTTGCCTGCGTTTAGTGAACATGTACGTAGAGATACAGCATGGAAACAGGCCCTTCCACCTACCCAGTCCACATCGACCATCGATCACCCGTTCACACTAGTTCTATGTTATCTCACTTTCCCATCCACTCCCTGCACATCAGGGGCAATTTACAGAAGGCCAATTAACCTACAAACCTGCATGTCTTTTGGATGAGGGAGAAAACCTGAGCACCTGGAGGAAACCCCACGCTGTCACAGGGAGAACGTGCAAACTCCACACAGATAGCATTCAAGGTCAGGATTGCACCAGGGGCAATGGCGCTGTGAGGCAGCAGATCTACCAGCTGTGACGCAGTTAAATTCAACTACAGTCATCAAATGGATTGTAAAGAGGACTTGAAGGACACTGGCAGTTCAGCACAGCTCAAGATTTATTGTCGCCTTCAAAATTTCAATTCTAGTTTGAAGGATGTAGCAAAATTGACATCTTCCGTTATTACTTATTCACAAGTAGGGCGGCATGGTGGCGTAGCAGAGTTGCTGCCTTACAGCGCCATTGACCCGGGTTCAATCTGGACTATGGATGCTTGTCTGTACGGAGTTTGTACGTTCTCCCCGTGAACTGCGTGGGCTTTATCCGGTATCTCAGGTTATCTCCCACACTCCAAAGACACACAAGTTTGAAGGTTAATTGGCTTGGTATAATTGTAAATTGTCCCCAGTGTGTGTTGGATAGTGTTAATGTGCAGGGGTCGCTGGTCTGCACGGACTCAGTGGGCTGAAGGGCATGTTTCCGTACTGTATTTCTAAATTAAACTAAGTAGCAAGTGTAATGCACATATACTCTGTATATAAATCTCAGCTCTCACAGCAGTTTCTCCAGCTAGTTTGCAGTATCAGCTCGTAGACAATTCACGTTCATCCCTGGCCGATTTGAATACGTTCAGATCTTTTCCATGCAGTGTTGCTAATGAATGGGAATTCCTGCAAATGGGGGCAGTTATAGTTGGATCTGTTATAGAGGAAGATGACTGAACTTTATTGCCTTCCCTCACAGTGGGAAACGTTGATGCCGCTGTGTGGGGATGTTCATGTTAAATTCTATCGTGTGTTGTGTTTTTTTTATTCGTATGGCTGTATAGTAACTCAAATCTCACTGTACCAATTGGTGCATGTGTCAATAAATGTAAACTTGAACTTGATCACCATATATTTCAGGGTCTTCAAAGGTTGTGACTTTTCTTTATTTGCCCACCACCACCCATGGCAGTGCATTCCATGCATCTACTGTGGTTGTGTTTAAAGAAAAAAACCTTCTTCATCTTCAATCCATGCCCTCCAGTATTTAAAATTTCCCCCCTTGGGGGGAAAAATATCTGTCTACCATATCGATGTCTCCCATAATTTTTATAAACTACTGTTAGGACTCTCAACCTCTGGTGTACCAAAGAAAACAATCCAAATATATCCAGCCTCTTTGTAGAGCTAATACCCTCTAATCCAGGCAGTGTACTGGTAACCTCCTTCTGCCCCTTCTCCAAAGCCTCCATGTTCTTCCTGTAATGGAGCGAGCAAATCTTCACAGCGCAATACACCAAATGCAGCCAAATCAAAGTTTTATGAAGCTGTGACGTGGCTGCCTGACTCTTAAACACAATAGCCTGTGATGAAGGCTAGC
Organism: Okamejei kenojei; assembly: GCA_035221665.1. Classification (NCBI taxonomy): domain Eukaryota; kingdom Metazoa; phylum Chordata; class Chondrichthyes; order Rajiformes; family Rajidae; genus Okamejei; species Okamejei kenojei. The sequence continues at coordinate 13,470,974 of CM069167.1, read as the reverse complement.
ATACCCAGGGCCAGATAGGCTGCATCCCAGAGTACTTAAGGAAGTAGCTCAGGAAATAGTGGATGCATTAGTGATAATCTTTCAAACATCTTTTTAGATTCTGGATAGTTCCTGAGGATATGGCGGTTAGCACATGTAACCCCTCTTTTTAAAGACGGGAGGGAGAGAGAAAACGGGGAATTACAGACCAGTTAGTCTAACATCGGTAGTGGGGAAACTGCTAGAGTCAGTTATTAAAGATGGGATAGCACACAATTGGAAGTGGTGATATCATTGGACAAAAGTCAGCATGGAATTCCAAAAGTAAATCAGTCAGACGAATCTTGTGGAATTTTCGAGATGAACTAGTAGCGTGGATAAGGGAGAACCAGTGATGTGGTATATCTGGACTTCCAGAAGGCTTCCGCAAGTCCCACATAGAGATAAGTATACAAACTTAAAGCATCCGGTATTAGGGGTTTCATATTGATGTGGATAGAGAACTGGCTGCAAACAGGAAGCAAAGGAGTAGGAGTAAACGGTCCTTTTCACATGGCACAGTAACTAGGTGGTACGCAGGGCTTCAAGCTGGTACCCAGCATTTACCAATATATATTAATGGATCAGTGATGAGGGAATTGGAAGGCAATTATCTCTAAAAATTGCGGATGACTCTAAGAGGGGCAGTGTTCGCTGTGAGGAGGATCAAGGAGAACTGCAAGGTGACTTGATAGGCCTGGGTGAGTGGGCAAATGTTGGCAGATGCAGTATAATGTGGAATAAAATTGTGAGGTTATCCTCTTTGGTGGTCAAAAACAGGAAAGCAGACTATTATTTAAATGTGGCCGATTAGGAAAAGGGAGATGCAGCGAACCTGGGTGTCATGGTACAACCAGTCCATTGAAAGTAAGGCAAGCAGGTGCAGCAGGCAGTGAAAAAAGCGAATGGTATGTTTAGCTTTCATAGCAAAAGGATTTGAGTACAGGAGCATGGAGGTTCTACATCAGTTGTACAGGGGTCCAGGGGGGGGGGGTGAAAGACCCACACCTGGAGTAAGTGGCGTGCAGTTTTGTCTCCAAATCTGAGGAAGGACATTATTGCCATAGAGGAGTGCAGAGAAGGTTCACCAAGACTGAATTCCTGGGATGTCAGGACTGTCTTATGAAGAAAGACTGGATAGACTTCGTTTATACTCTCTGGAATTTAGGAGATAAAGAGGGGATCTTATAGAAACTAACAAAATTCTTAAGGGGTTGGACAGGCAGATGCAGAAGATTGTTCCCGATGTTGGGAAGTCCAGGACAAGGGGTCACAGCTTAAGATAAGGGGGAAATCCTTTAAGACCGAGATGACGAAAGACTTTTTCACACAGAGAGTGGTGAGTCACTCTGAACTCTCTGCCACAGATGGTATTGAGGTTAGTTCATTTGGCTATATTTAAGATGAGTTTGGATGTGGCCCCTTGTGGCTAAGGGGATCAGAGGTATGGAGAGAAGGCAGATACGGGATAACTGAGTGTGAAGATCAGCCAAGTACGTAATATTGAATGGCGGTGCAGGCTCGAAGGCTAATCCGACTCCTGCACCTAATTTCTATTTCTATTTTCTATGTTTACCACACTCCTACTTTATCGCTAACTACTTTTATGTTTGACTATTGACTTGGACCCCACAATACGAGTTGGATTCTCACTGAGCTGTCACACCTCCACACTAAAAAAAGTTGACGGGTGCGTTTTTTGAAACCCATGTAATTGACACTGAGAACTATGTACAGTTTGGTATTTTCCTGAAAAGCACTGCAATAAAGTCTTTTTCGTCTACAAGAAATGGTACACATATAATTTTCATTTCCAAATTCCAACCCCAAATCTCCATTATTTTTCAC